>WBMW01003413.1:2783013-2847027 GCA_013396635.1 Penelope pileata
CCCCCCCGCCTCCTCACGGAGCACACAGACCCGCGGAGGGGGGGGGTTTCGGGCAGAGCCCGCTCGGCGCATGGCCCGCTACGGGCTGAACCTCGGGAGAGCGTGTGCAGATCCTCCGGTGGGAACAAACACAACTCATCTGAGGCTGTAAGAAACTGCTGCGCTTCGTTAATTCCCCCCATCTCATCTCTGGATGAGGAAAAGCCATTCTTCGGCACTGAAAACCCATTTAAAAGCGTTATTGAAAGAGACTGCAGAAACCGGGCTGTGCCGCACTCCGCGCTGCTCGCGCTGGCAGCGCGCTGGGTATGCCCACACGCACAGCGACCGCCGGGCAGCAGCAGCAGCACCACAGAACCTCCCGAAGCACCGCACGAGGACAGCGGAACGCAGGCGACGGAGCGCGGCCGGCGAGCTCGGGCCGGCGCGGCGGCGGCGGGCTCACGCACGAGGGGCGCTTAACCCCATCGCCAGCCCCGACAGCCGCCCGGGTTCCTCCTGCTGCCGCGGCGGGGAGAAAGGCCCGCCCCGCCGCTCCCCACTGGCCAATCGCCGCGCGGAACACTCCTGAGTTACGGCCCTATTAGCCAATCAGCGGCGCGCCGCCCGCCCTCAGAGCTGCCGGCGACTGGCGCCCCTCAGGGCTTAGGCGGGCAGAGGCGCATCGAGACGACAAGGACCAATCGGAGGCGCCGCTAATCTGACCGACAGTCGCGACCACCAATAAGAACCGCACTCGGCGGGGAGACCGGCACTGCGGAGCCCGCCCCCTGTGCGCAGCCGGCAACCATTAGCGGCGCGCAGCCGGACTGCGACCGAGGCTAATGGCAGCCGGGGGAACGCTCCCCGCCTTGGGCAGCAGTAGCCCAGCCCTGACCGCAGGGGGGCTTTTCCTTTCTCCCCTTCCGGAGCAGCCTCCGCTGTGAGGTAACCGGCCTCCTTCCCTCCCTGCACTGCTTCTGCTCCATCGTGCCCAACGCACGAACCCCGCGGGGCACAACGCCACAGCGCCGCTCGGCCCCGGAAGTGAGCGGGACGGTGCGCGTGCGCGCTGCCGGCAGTGCGTCAGTTCCGGCGGCGGTTTGAGCGCAGAGCCCGCCAAGGCGTGAGGCGCTGAGGCTAGGCGGGGATCTCTTCCTCTCAAAGACCCCCTCTGCTCCCTCTAACGCTGCCGCCGGCCTGTCGTGGTACATGAACTGTGTAAGTCAAAACAAAAAACCAAAACTTTCTGCCCCTAAGCCGATGTGGAGATGTCTGGTTTCCCTGGGCCCAGCACTGTGGCAAAACTGTTGTGTGGTGTGTAGCACTGTGGTGTCCTCTGTTCTGTGCCATTGGTTGTTCGTTTTAATTGCTGTGTTCTAATGGCTCGGCTAGTCCTTCATTTTTTTTCTTTTTTTTTTTTCATGTGTGGAAAAAATGGTTGGTGAGCAGTCAGCCGTGGTCCTGTGGCTTTCTTAAAGCTTTAAGTTCCCCGTTAAGCCTCATTGAATATACAGCCAGAGAGCAGCGAAGAGGAAACTCACCAAGTAAATGCTGCTGTGGAAGTGCAGGTGAAGCAAAGGTGTGAAACTGAATTCCTCTATGCGGAAAAAATGGTGCTCATTGACATTTATTGACACTGCTGAGCGTTGATGGAGCCCAAACAGTGGCTGTGAGCACAGCGAGGGGTGCTGGTGCCTTTCAGCAGCGGGGACAGTGACAGTGGTCACCTCCGCTGGTGCAGGTTGTTATGAGCGCAGCACGCAGGCTCTTGGTCATTGCTGGTGAAAATGCAGAGCTAACAGTGGTGACTGTGTTGGAAAATGGTGTTCTGTAGGTGAGAATTTGCTCTATCAAACAGTGTTGTTGTGATCTGTGTATTCTGCTGTTGTTTCGATGGGAATAAATAGGAGGCGCTACTTCCAGAGTGACCTCTGTACCATGCCACTGGCTTGTGACAGCAGGCAGCTAGCACAGAGCTCAAAGTTCTCATCAGGCCTGGAAACCTTTCAAGAATGAAACGTATCACCTTGGGTGACAGCCTGAACAGCTCGGGTCTCTGTATCTCTGGAAGGATGAGTGTCTGTAGTGAAGGAGAAGCAGCAGGGACTGAACTCCAGTTTAGTTCTATTTTGTTTTTATTCTCCCTTTATTACACTGTATTTACACTGCAGTGTTTACACTACTCTTATCCCTCAGTACTTACTTTTCCAAGTGATTTCTGAATTCATTGAACACAGTAGGTGCTGGAGCAGATTCCTGTGAAATATTGCTGATTTCATGTCTCATACATGAACAGGCTGATGCTTGTGTTTTAAAAACAAGAGAAAGAAATGTCAGTGCAATCATCTTCCTGTTTGTTTGTTTTCCACGTGGCAGTTCAGTTTCTGTAAAAGTTTGAGAGACTTTTTCAAAATCTTTTCTGGAAATTATAATTACTGCATGGATATGTTAATAAAACTTGCTCTGTGGTTAATTGTGAAAGAGCGAAAACTGGACTACATCAACCAGTTTGTGTATGTTCTTACAGATTCCCCCTTCAAAAATGCATTAGTAGACTTGAAAGATAAGATTTACCTGTACCAGAGACATGCTGATGCCCCACATACAGGCATATTCATCCTGGTGGTCACACGTGTTCTGCACTTCATCATTTTTACTTATTTTTTTTGCCCTATAAATTAGTCATGTTGTATTACCATGGATCTTCACTATTCCTGCTTTTAATCACTTACCCCTCTCTAGTCCTGAGATTCTATAGCAATTCTAGGTGACCAGCTACTGTTTTTTAGTAATCCTGCTATTTCGTCTTTGAGGTCCTTCAGAAAACTTGAGAAAATGCCACACGGATTTCCATTGGTTTTGTTTTTGTGATTTTGTTTGGTTAGTCATGAAGCTGCTGTAGCTGCTGTTTACTCCATGGACCTCTGAATGAAAAGCTAGATCTCCACACCTGACCTTTTAGGTCTCTTTCATTTAAGAAAACTCAAGTTGCAGAGCCTGTGATCTAGAGGTGTGGGTGGGCTGTCAGGATGCATGTTACAATATATTAGAGATACAGGAGTGAATGGAAAAAATAATCAGAGAAAACATGCACTAAGCCTTTCTGTTTCTTCTTAGAGCTTCTGAATCTGTAATGGGCAGAAGAACAGGCATAAACTGGCCTTCTTCCTTGCAGTGTAAAACGATGTGTCTGGTACACTGTGACTTAAAAATAGGCTTTTGTTTATCTAAATGATTTGATGAAATCACTAAAATGCTGTGCATAATTGATCTGTGTGAAAATGAACTATAAATGACCACTACTACTGAAGTAATCATATACAAGGTATTGATTTTTAGTTTAATTATTAATTTTAAAAAATCGATGAAAGGCTATTTACTGAAATTCATTTTTTTATCTGCCCAGTTTTGTCACAGTTCATTCTCATTTTCTATCCGCCCAACATAAATCTTTCATGGCATAGTCAGCGTACGTTCCACAGTGTCTTCTGTAGCTTTGGATATCGCACAGTTGTTCTGCCAGCACAGAGTACACTCTGAATGTGTGGTTTTATCCCTGCTGTTTCTATTCAGAAATCTTGGCAGGGGTTTTTGAATCTTCAGCATACGATTGATTCTTTGCATAACCATTAGGAAATGCATTTTAACGGTAGTTGTAGAAAACTGTAACCATTTGGGGAAATTCTACAGTACTTGGTATTTTGAAAAAAAAAAATGCATTTTTGTTATTTAAGTTCTCAAAAGTACATTCTAATGTTCATGTTCTCAGGCAATTATCTCTTGAGTATCATACATTTTACCTGAGAACTTTTTCACTTGCCGTGGACTCCACAGTAATCAACTGCTGGAGTAGTAGTTTATATATGTGCTAAAGATGGGAAAGTCCAGTATTGAAAACCAGTGATCCACTGTAAAACAATGGTGTAGATAAGGAAAGCATCAAGATTGTAATTAGGAGACTATTGGAGCAATTTGATGATGCACAGTACTTTGATTTTCCAAAAAGCGATGCGTGAAAGGTTTAGCAATGCACAATTCATATGGTTCTCGTATCTTGTACTTGCTCTACTCTAGTTGTTGTGTATGTTTTTGTAATAGACAGTGTTCAGTGCTTGTGCGTTTCTTCAGTTATTCACCACTCATTCCCTTATTCACTTAAGGAAAAAAATAAAATACAACTTTGTACATATTTGGAAGGTGGTGCTTTCTGTGTTGCTGTTGGTGCTGCTCAAGATAGATCTACAAAGTCAGTTTTAACTTAATTAGTGACTATGATGCAGAAGCATTTTTATAATAGTCTTCCTGTGTACTGGATTCACATTTTGACTTCTGAAACTGCATCTTATGTTCAAGGTTTTGGTACAAGAATCTTGTCATAATCTAGTTCAGCTGAAAGTTGAGTTAACATTTCATTCTCATGCTGTCACTCACCACGAGCTATGCAGCAAGTTGATAGAAGAATGTCATTTTCTCTGCTTCTATAGAATAGAAAAGCAACACAGAAAATGAGTCAGATTTTGTTTAAGAGTGAATCACTGATTGGAGTACTGAATGGGTCTGTTGATCCACCGGTTCTCCAGCATGCTTATTTAACGCTGACTCTACAGAAATGTTAAGTGTTTGTTTTTGCCAGCAGTTTTAGAGCACATTAATCAACTTCTAAAGAAAAAAAAAACAAATACACTTTGGAAAATAATGTAATAGAGCTATGGAAGTGACTGTGATTGATTTTTCCCAACAGTTAGAGAGGAAATGTTTCTGTTTGCACATCTGAGAGATGAAATGAGTCTTTACCAGAGCTTTATGGCTTCCTGTCTGTGCCATGCATTGCTTGTGTATACAGAGCAAGCCAGAGGCTTTCCTTTGTCCATTAAGCAAAGTTCAGTGACGGACGTTTGCTGAAGAGCCTTAATACTGATTGTAGCGCTTTTATCTGCTGTTGAACATTTCAAGAACCCAAAGTATGAGAATACTCTTTCCATAAAGATAGAAGAGAGATTCCACTTACAAAAATGGGGAAAAAGGCCATGCTGAATAGTGCAGTCAGTTAGATGGCACAGTATGTTTTGCAAAAGAATCCCAGATTTCCTTTCCTGTAACTGATATGGAGTTCTCATTTGTGGGTGAATCACTTACACATCCAGTGATTAACATCGGGTGTTCTACACCCTTAAGTTACACCTTTTAGAGACAGATGTTGAAACCACATTCAACCACGTTCAAGTTGTGTATGCACATGCACACCCATCCATGACTCCCATTTGGATTGTTGTTTTCATCCGTGTATGATAAAGTGTTCGGTGGTTTCTATGTTGCACAAAGGATAACTGTTCAACAAGAACATGTTTCTGAAAATACCTTCAGTGGTAACAAGGTAATTTGATGCAAAATAGAACCAAATCCATAGCAATGGCAAATCCAACCGTTATACCTCAACTTTGAGTGTTGCTTGAAATCTGAAATTCAAATATACTTGCTGTTTTCTCCCCCATTCTCCAGCAGAATGACAAATCAAAACAGTTGTGGTTTCACACCATTTCATTGAGAAATGGTAAAAGATGCCCGATTAAGTATGCACAGAAGTTCTCATATGTTGATACGGTCTCATATAACCAAAAAAGCGATTGCTCATTTTCTGTCTGAAAATCATTAGTCTGGTCAGTGGTGCCAGTGACAGGATATTCCAAAATCCTCGCTTCTTCTAGGGTTGTGCAACAGTTTAGTGGATTTACAGAACAATCAGGTCCCTTTTTTAGTTTGTGTGTCCATTTACAGACATTTTTGTCAACAGTACTTCAGTAGTGCTAAATTCTTTTGCTCCAGAAGGGCAGATTCCTGGTAACTTCTTCTTGCAGCTCTCTAGTTCTCTGTTCCTTTCCCTCTTCTTTGGCTTGCCCTGACTTGAAGGCGGTGTTGACGACCAGACGAGATGGGAGGCAGCTGTCTCAGCAGCTGGAGGTGGGTACAGCATGAGGTTCACGAGTCCAGCTCCTGTCTGGGTTGAGCAGTACAGCTGCTGCAGTCTCCATGCTGCGGCACTCAGAGAGGCTGTGCTGCACTGCAGAAGTCCAGCTGTCTTGGAAAAACCCACCTCGCCCAACAGAAAATTTTCTCAGTTTTAGTAATCTGATGGCCCTTAGAAAGCTCTTGGAAGAGGTAGCAATACGCTTCTGTTGTGCAGCAGTGCACTTCTAGGTAATTCTCTTCACTGAAGAGAATGTAACTTCAGCTGAGTTTACCTTGAGTGTACCTCAAGTTTTGTAGCTAAAAGTTCATAAGTGGAATTCTTTAGGAATAGAGGTGCTTTTCCAATGCAGCATATAACTTCATCTGAATCCTTTTTACTCGGCTACGCTCCAGGACATTAAAAGCAAACTGTTACAAACTGTTTTGCATGATCTTGCTTTGTTAGGTTGATCACTTTAACCACGTGCATTGTCCCCAGGTCTATCTTGCTACGTAACTAGCCCATGCAAAAATCATGTCATTTAGTCCTGCATGTCCCTAAAGTGAGCGGCAATGTAGTTCAGTGCATTCCTTACTGTGGATGCAATGATTCATCCTACCAAATCATATCTGACTTTACCTGAGTTGCTTCAGAAATGCATCAGTTTCAAAGAATCTGAGCACAACGTATTCTTACAGAATTTTGATACCAAGCCCGGGTAGTACAGTATCTGCTGTTGACAGCATGAGAGGCATAGTTTGGCTGACACTCTTTGTTCTTCTGATCATTAAGGTCTTGCTCCTCGCACAGGCTGTGGATCCAGAAACAGATGATTAGGCAATGCAAGGTCAAAGACCTTTTCTTTATGCTTTAATGTAAAGATTTGTTCCCTTCCACTTTTAGTTGGCATACTGCTACTGAGTCTAAGCTTTTTTTAAAAAAAAAAATCTACTGAAGTTATAAGAGGACAAAAGCTGGTATTTATTCTCTGGCCCTGTTCCTGTGGGCAAAATGTACAAAGAATGCACATTTTTAGTCTGAAGCACAGTATGAGAACTTTCATTGATTAAATTCTGTGGTTTACGATTGTTTCTTTCTGAAGGGAATAAAGATTCTGCGGCAGAGGGGTTGGAACCTGATGGTCCTTTGGGGTCCCGTCCAACCCAGGCCATTCTATGATTGCATGGTTCTTATTTGTTTTTGTTTTGGCTGTTGTGGGTTTTTTTGTTGTTTTGTTCGTTTGTTTGTATTTTCAAAACAGACTGGATATATTTGGTATTACTTCCTGATTTGGCTCTTAGGTCTAAAAGTTTTAAAGGACATTGAGTTCCATCATCAAAAAGTAAAACGACCTTTTTCTGTGACTTCTCTGAAAAATATTTACTGAAATAGTTATATTTTAATGTCTGTAAGTAAGCTTTATTTGAATGGCCAGAAACTGCCACCTGTGGATAGGGAGCTCTCTTAAAAAGCTCTTTTGTAGCATTGAGGAAGTGTTGCATGCCAACCTCTTCATCCTGGAATAGCTGGAAAGTTTTGTTGATAGTGAGGTTGTGGGCTCTTTATCATCAGTGTTATTGTGTGCTTTCTAGAGAGAACTCTCAAGATGTGATATTTCGTGAAACCAGCCCTCAATCTTAGAGGAGAAAAACCTGTCAACTCTTAGAGATTACTAGGACACCCCTAAGAAGGTATCTTGGGAGTCTGCCTGCGTGTGTGTGCTATTTCCAGTAGAATTCTTGTGTCCAACTAGGCAATGTTCCTTCTGCTGAACAGGTCCACCTGAGATCATGTTTAGCCAGAGAAGACAAAAGATGAAAATGAATCAACTTTAGGGGTGTCCTGGTTTGACCTAGCAGACAGCTAAGTCCCACACAGTTGTTCGCTCACCCTCCCCCCTCCCAAGTGGGATGGGGGAGAGAATTAAGGGATAAATACGGTAGNAAAAAAAGCAATGTCTTTTCAAAGCCATTGTTACCAAAGAGAAAATAAAGTGTATTGATAGAACACAATGAAACACATCTGATGCAAAGGTCTCACCAGCTTTCTCTTGTGATCCTGGTGACATTTCTGAAGACAGCATTCTTCCCTCTCACTCCCCACTATTTGCTGAGTGGTTCTTTTTGGGAACTGACTTCATGGGCAGAACTCCCTCTTTATACCTACATTTTGCCATGATTTTATTGGCTGTAAAGAGAGGTACAAAGCTTTACTGTGCATCTCTAATTCTAAATTAAAACGGGTAGTTTCGTGGGAACTTGGTTTAGCTCTTTGTTTATGTGCTAATACAAGTGAAGCTGTGCTACTTTGGAAATGGGAAGGATATTTGAAATGTTTTGGCTGTTGTGGTGGTTTTGGTCTCGGTGAGGGTTATTTGTGGGAGTATTGATGTTCCTTATCAGAGGTTCATTGAATTACAACTGCGTGACTTCTCCTTTCTAACAAAAGCATGGTAACTATCGTGAGGATTTTTTTTGGCTGTCATAACTTGTAAGTTACTCATTAACATGATGATTCTGATGTTCTTTTTCATATTAAATTATCGTATATGACATCCATTAAAAGCCAAATCTCTTAGGTTTAAGAAATAGGCAACTTATCAGTCTGAGTATTTCCTTTTATTTCTTTCTAATGCTGTCAGTATAAGGGCAGCTTATGCATAGATATCAAGATTTCGAGATAGTTGTTCCATGAATACATTTACAGAATGTATTGTACACTTGTCTTTTAAGTAAGACTCTTTTTTTTATTATTTTGTTTCCTGTAGATTCAAAATGGCCAGTATGCTCCAGGACACACCTACGCTTCAAGCTTCTTGTTCTGAAAATGCTGATGGTGAGCTGTCCTTTGTACCTGAAAGACTGAGAAAGAAACTGCTTCCCTTTCAGGAGAAAGGCATCATATTTGCACTTCAGAGAAGTGGCAGGTAAAATCCTTATTGTACCATATGCTAGAAATGATTTATTTAGGAAAAAATTAATGGTTACAAAAATTACGCAAATACAGCAACACCTGGGTGAATTATATTACAGATTTTTCTGTAAATTGTGAAATAACATGGTTTCAAATGAGGTTTTTTTTTTTTTTTTTAATCCCCTCATAGAAGGGGAAGAAATATTTAATGGTGGAAAATTGGCTTGTAGTATCCAAGATCCCCATGTATAAGAGAAGGTTGCTATCAGCAGGACCATTCTTTTTGTGATGTTAATAGAGCATTCTTAAAATAAGCTAATTCACATTTGCTTCTGTAGTTCTTAATGGTGTGGTAGAGCTGTTAAGAGAATGACTAACAGATTTTGATGCATCTGTGTGGTATTCTATTTTAAACTTGGTACAATTCTGGCATGTGATCAGGGTGTTCTGGAACTCACTGAGCTGCAACAGCAGAGCAGAAGAAGACTTGCAGAGTGCTCAGTTAGCAAGGGCAGCAACCGATAGAGCAGGCATTCAACAACAAAGTGCCTGATAAATCAGAAAAATAGCTTATGCAACAGTGGCTGAAGTGTTTTGCTACGATAACATTACTGAGTTAGAGCCAAGGAAGTGGGAAGGAAAATGCTATTTCTGCTTTATAAGTTTTAGAGTATCTAAGTAATTGAAGCCTTAAGTCATGAAACTGCTCTGTGTTGTTCCTGTGGAAAGTTAAGGACATCTTAGAGATCTGGCCCAGAAGTGATTGGAGCTGAGGTTGTAAGGAAGGTTGGAATTATTTTCTGACAACCTCATCATCTTGCTCAAAACAGGAGGACTGGGGCCTAAGAGGATTGCTTGCTAATGTTTGTGAACTTTTTGTAGAAGAAATGTGCTTGTCCTTCTATAAAGAAGAAAAATTGAAAAGGAAATGCTTATCTTCACTTCTTGAAGTTATATGGAACTTCTGATTGAGTCAAATTTCCCATAAAGTATTTCACTTTAATTCTATTCATCTGGCCAAAACCCACTCATAATGGTAATATTTCTTTCTTCAGGTGACCAAGTAAGCCATCTATTTTATGCTGCTAGACTAGATAGCAGAGTAGAAAGTACAGCTATTCAGGTGCAAGCTTGAGATTTAAAAAGCTTTATGCTGAATTGTCATTAATTCCTATGTGACTGGTCATATACTTTCCTGCTGCACAGTGCAGCTGTAAGAATAACTGTGTACAGCCTTAATGGATCACTAAGGTTCAGACAGAGTAGACAGCAAAGTCTGTATTTAAGAGTTCAATTTAATAAATCCAAAGCCCTAGACTGCCATATCTCAGCTGATCTGATTCTAATAACGGAAAAGAAGTTTATATAATATGCAATTGAGATGCATTTGTATATACAAATAATAAAATAACACAAGAAAACAAGTCTATGTATAGTTTTTTGAATGTTAATTAGTGTAGGCTAATGGATTTATTTGAAAACGTAATCCTTTGCAAGCTATTATAATACAGAGTTTCCTCAGGAAACTACTTAACTAGATAAATTTAATTCAGGTATTTTTCTTTGAGAAGTAACAGTTGCCTGCAGTATGTATGTATGCTTCCACCTAGCCTCTATATAAAGTAAAATGTATTAAGTTAAACTTTCCTGAGGAGTATTTTTTAAAAATATGTCCCTTACCCAGACAGATCTAATTTTATTTTAGTCCCGAAACAGGGGACAAAGGCCTGTGCTGCCTGTAGCTGAATTTTTCTTATTAGTTTGTCAGCCAAATCTCTCTCTTTTGTGCACTCCTTAATGATTTAAGCCCTCTTTCACTATTCCCATTGGTATATTTTAACAAGGTCTGGTGTTTTTCCATAAAAGTGTCTTTTCTAATTTTGGAAATATATGAACGTAGGACTTGAAGAAGTAAGCAGTATGTGCATCTGGGCTCTTCTTTCTTCTCTCCCTCAGGCTGTGCACGCCCTGTGCAGTCATCACTTAAACCATGCTCTGCTGGAGTGGCAGGAAACTGGTGTAGAGAAAGTGCTCTATTGTTGGCTGTAGAGATTCAGTTAATGTTATCTTAGGTTAGAGAAGCTCCCAGCATGGAAGAGGAACAAAAAACCTGTGTATTCTTGAAAGAAGTACACGTTCTGAGATAGTAATGGGGCTGGGATTAACCTATTAATTTCCCCACAGTTTCCCTAATAATAAGACAACTATGATGATGTGATTTGAGCTTATGATTCATTATTAAAAGTGGGGCAGGAGAAGAGGCAGGCAGATCCTAGCTCTTTCACTAAATGCTCAAAAGGCACTCTAGACTAGAGCAATGCAGACTGCCTAACACTTTTCCAAGAAATAATAAAAATAATAATTTTAGAGCCAGTAAGGCAGTATGGAGTTCAACATAAGATACCTTTTTACTGAGTTACTTATTTTTACTGAATTTGATTCTGTTTTTTATGTTGTCAGTTGTTTCCTTCTCCTCCTGTATAATGCTAGTTGATTTTTTTTTTTTTTTTGTGGTGGTGGAATTGTTTGTTTTTAAAGTTACCAGAGCTTTTGCATTACTTTGCTTTTATCTTTATTACTTCTTGATCCATGATTACTGACCAATTTCTGGAAATCTGAGTGAGTGTTCTGTCTCCTTGTAAGCACATAACTAATGTCATTCTTAGGCACTGGAGATAGGGATACTGAATTTATGTAATTATCACACAGAATATCTGTTAAAGAGTGCAAATGTTGTAGCATCAATATTGTTGTGAGATTGGGCCTAATCTGAATTTTTGTTAAACTTTTGACCAATTTGATTTTAAGATGGAGAGTTCAGAGAAGGATTTCTAAAATAGGAAAGGTGACAATAAATATCATTTCTTTTGGGAGTTCTACTTACTTCCTCTACTTTTGCCATATTGACTTTGATAGATGCCAAATAATTAAATTTGCACATTTGAAGATGGAATTCCTTTCATATTCATTTTTAGAGTCATACCTAGGAATATTTTTATGAATGTTTCATGTTTGTTTTGATTTGTCTTTGGTGGCTTGAAGCATGAAGTGCTATCAGCAAGTGCCTCTGTTAGCTCTAAATCTTCAGATCAGAGGGAACTGGGAATAAGGAGGAAAATTTGAAGAGAATAGTTTTTCTGCAGCTTTTGCAGTACACATCAGCATAGGGAAGACCACCTGGGAAAGAAAATTTTATCTGTAAAGTAGTGACAATTTTCATTGAAAGACAATCAGATTACATACTAGGGAAGAGCTACTTTGATTGCAGATATTTCAATCCTGACAATTATCTCTAGGTTAAAGTTTGTAGCCTAGATTGTCAGTAGTTGAAATTAGTTGATGTTATTCCAACTGTTCCAATTGATGTCAGTTTTTCTTGCAGTTAGTCAGCTTGTGAACTGATTTGTATCTGAGGGGACTTACAAAAGAGGTGGAAAGAGAATTCTTACTAGGTCCCGTGGTGACAGGGCAAGAGGTAATGGTTTTGAACTAAAAGAGGGGAGATCTAGATTAGATATATGGAATAAATTCTTTGTTCAGATGGTGTTGAGGCACTGTCACGGGCTGCCCAGAGAAGCTGTGGATGCCCCATCAATGGTGGTGTTCAAGGCCAGGTTGGATGGGGCCCAGGGCAGCCTGATCTGGTGGGAGATGCCCCTGCCCATGGCAGGGGAGTTGGAACTAGATGGTTTTCAAGGTCCCTTCCAACCCAAGCCATTCCATGGTTCTGAGTTTAAACTTTACCTTGACCACTTTGATGTGGGTTATTCCATACATCCTTGTCCATGCTAAAATACTGAAATATGTTGGCTAATACACTCTCATAGCCCTCAATCTGTAATAAGCACAGAGCATTTTAGATATCTTCTTCAGGTACAGCTTGAGGAGTGTTGGAGAAAAGCATAAGACTTGACAGAACCATTCTCCTCTATATTTCTTTAGAGAATCAATAGCACTGCAAATGTGGCAATTTAGTGCATCTGACATTAGCTTGAGGGTTGGTTTGGTGTTTTTTTTGTTTTTTGTTTTTTTTAAATATCCAGTGTAATTCAAGAGCAAAGGTATATATCATCTGGCTGAAATCTTCCAGGACCCTATATTTGGTGAAACAACCTTGATTATTTTTGCAAGAAAGTAATCTCTCTTTGTTCTAGTTTGAAGACTGTGTGCTGTGATTACTGACACACAAATGTAATGGTTGCTTGCGCAGTTTTATATAAAAATGTACTAAGTTCAGATTCCTTAAATAACCCTTGGTTAAGATGTTAGTGCTAAAGTGTTGGCTTGTGTGTAGGAGGTAAATTATATGTTGTAGTGTTATATAAAACTGACTCACATGAGTAGGTGAGAATCCCAAGAATATCAGGACACCCACACTAGTGGAAGAAAGACGCAAGCTTCCTCTGTACAACATGTTCCGAAGGCTGCATTAACAAAAACAGCTTTAATTTGTTTGAGTAGTAACAGAATTTTTCAGTGTTTTTAGAAATCAAGTGCTACTGCTTTGACTGTTTGTCTTGGAAAATGTAACTAAAAGTGAAGGATTTTGTTCTGAAAAAGCTACCTGCAGTTCTGACTATATTTTCTGGATAAGTAGCTGCTGAAAATAAATCTAAATTTAAATTATCCCCAGAAGCAAGCAGTAATTATATTGGAACACCTTTAACTTATAATCCACAATGTATAAGGAGGCAGAATAGTCTAGAGAGAATATTATTACAAAATATTTCTGTAGTTACAAGGAACATACAGCACTGACTGTATGACTTACTAGGTTTCTTAGTTAAATATGTATAGAAACTATGTAGATTATGAAGTTAAACGTTAGACGTATATCAGTGTGGTGTTGTCTCATTTTGAATGTTACTGATTTCTCTGTCTTTGCAAAGATACCTTGCTGAAGTCATAATTAATATAAGAAACTGTAATTGCATTGTGTACTTGGTAATATTGCTAGTGTTTCGAAACGGTAGCTTGAATGTAACCCAGGCACACTGAAATAGAAATGATTTTCATTTAAACTTTTTTTCGCTCCCTGAAACTCATTTTACGAAGCTCAGTGTTAACCTCTTTCTGATGCAGATTCCTTCCTGTGGCCGTATGACACATGCCACACAAGCTCAGCCTCAGTTTCCCTTCTGCTTCTCCAATGAACTCATCTGCATAAAATTTTAAAGATCTGTTTCATCTGTTTCTCCTTATGCTTTACAAAGCTGGTTCAATCTTCTTGACGTCAACGTAACCAAGAGCTTCCTGTGCTCTATGAGGTTTGAAAAATTATCCCTTCTGTCTTTCCTTCCTTTTTCTTTTTTTTCCCTGCTAAATTCTGATTTCTCTCCAAGGTTTTCCACAGTAAGAATATACATGTGCACCCTTGCCTGATGCCTTTACAAGACTGTTCTGTTACTGTGTGCTAACTCTTGAATATCTGCTTCTGGGATTCTGATTCATCCAGTTTTGTCTGGACCCTTAAATTATAACCTTAGGTGCTTGTATTCTCTTGTGTGTGGATCAAAAACAAGGTTTCAGACTTATGTGCACTTGAGGTGAACCAACAAATAGCCTTCTTGCTCTTTCTCTGCTTGCATATTCGTTTATCAGGATACTTTCTCTTAGTTTTATTCTAAAGCTAATATATCTTGAAATGAAAAGACTAAGTCTTAGTGGAGAGCAGACTGTAATCCCGTTTAGAAAAGCTACCACTGTGTCCGAAGCCCACTGCTAACCCTACAACTGTGAAATGTTTATGAATACCAGAAAGACTGTAGCAGCATGTGCAACACACCATAAGGAGATTCTGATGTTTTCTTTAGGAAAAAATAGCAGAATTTCCTTACAAACAGACAGAGACAGAGATTGAAATGCCGGAATCAGGATTCACTATGAAGAAAGGAAACATTTTAAAAATGAAACGGGAAAGAAAACCGAGGGAGCTTTCCACTAACTGTCGTGCTTTTAGCCTAGTTGGACTTTCCTGAGGGGAAGTGTAGCTCAGACATCTAAAATGATTTTTCCTGCTTCTCTGAAACTTTTGACCATGTGGGCCGAGCTTGTAACAGGATGTGAAACTGCGTATCATAGCTCTGATTTTTATTCTTGGATAGAGCTATTATTAAGGTGTCATATGAACAGATGGGTTATGAATGATGAAGCTCAAATTGGGTAACTACCAGTTAAGAGGAAGTGACTAATTGAACTTCAGAGAACAAGAAGTCTGTCTTCTTGCAGTCAAAATATGTGAAACAAAAATACATATTTGTCCCCTCAGATTATCTGAAGATCTGT
Organism: Penelope pileata; assembly: GCA_013396635.1. Taxonomy (NCBI): domain Eukaryota; kingdom Metazoa; phylum Chordata; class Aves; order Galliformes; family Cracidae; genus Penelope; species Penelope pileata. The sequence continues at coordinate 2,798,141 of WBMW01003413.1, forward strand.
TCCTTTATGTTCATGTTGGCAGCTTGTCTAACTGCAGTAATATAGAACATACTGAAGTTTGTTATAAATAGCTGCTGCATATTTTTAAGGTTACATAAAGCAAAATGTGGGGTATTTCTTTTTAACAGTTTAATGTGACTGTTGGATATCTTATGAGTTCTGAGTGATATGGACTATAATGGTAGGGAAGTTCCATACGTTTCTAAACCAACTGCTGTGATTATAAATATGGTGAATCCTGATGAGTTCCCTCTCAATGATATAAACCATTTTTTGTGTCTTAAAGAACAAATTCTGGACTTCTCAGGTATTGTGACTACATTAAGCAGTCATGTTTAAATTCTAAGACTCTGAAAACCACAGAGGATGAATGCTCTGAAGTGCATTAAGTCATAAAATCACTTGAACGTTCTCAATTTCCACTTCAAATTAGCTCTATTAACTTCTACCTGTATCATAAGCTCATCCTGTGCATCACATCAAAACTTTTTGCAGTTGCATTGATAATGTTAGTTGGCATAAGTGAGCAATTTTAGAACTGTAGCACTTCAAGAATTTGAGTATGAATGGTGCAGTGATTCATGTTGCTAACTATCATAGCAGAGGACTTAACACATTCAGATACTTTCAACTGGAGCTTTACAAACAGTTTTGTGCAGCTGATTCATATTTGTGATGTGTCTAGCCAATGTTTAAATGACTAAAAGATGGATGGATTGCAGGTATAGGAGGAAAATGCAGGTGATTGATGACAAAGCTCCTTCAGTGTTGGATGGGAGAAATACCACTGTAGAACCGCAGGCATGTGCAGCGTAATCCAGTAGGTGTCTAAGTGAAAACTATCACATTTTCACATATGCATTCCCTTCTGATAATATTATCAAAAGGAAATATATTGTGATTCATAAGCAGTGTAGGTTATTTATGTTCAGGTAACTAAGAGGTAATTTTGCTTCCAGAATCTGCATGGCTTCTGATTCCCTTGTTTTCTCCTCTACCCAGTAGTTTCCCCACTTCTGCTTTTGATTTTTACTACAAATTATTGTAGCAGAGTGGATGGGGGAAAATGATATTTGAGGATTTATTGTTGAATCATGGTACTTTCAAAGAGTTTCAGACTTAATAGGGGAGGAGGTGTGTGTACCATATCTTTATAGCTGTTAGCAGAAACTGTACTGTCATCTTGGGAACATAGAATTGAAGATTCTGTGTCCTGGAGCTTACGCTGCTGGAAGGGTCCATGCTGTAGTAGTTCTCTGCAAAATTTGGGTTCCACCTTGTAATTAATTACTTCTTTTCCCCCATGATTCTTCACGGATACTATTATTAGTATAATCAAGAACATCATTCTAATTTCTAGCTTAAATGTGTTAAGAGACTGAGTCTTTTACATACCAACCCTGTTGTACTTTCAACCACTGAAATTTTTCTTCTTCCTGGATTTACAGAACAGAGAGAGGAGGAATGGACATTCCATTTCAGCTTTTCCTTTCGGAGATGAAGCAGGCATGTTTCTCCTGTTATTTTCTACCACAGAAGACTCAATTGTCCCTTAATCTTTCCAGTAGCTCTTTTCTGCTTCTCTTTTGGCTTGAATTTATCTCCCATGGATATGGGTGATCAAAATTTTATTCACTATTCTGGATAGGCTGCGTTCACCAGCACCTTATAGAGTGGTGCTTGTATTTCTCCATCTCCCCTGAAAAGTGATGATGTCTTCCAAAAAGCAGGCAAAAAACCTACAGAACCTAAGAGAGGGTTTTTTCCTTTTGTTATTCTGATATATGTTTATTTACCGAATGCACATTCATTCTAGGTTCCCAGCAAATTATACTACATCTCAAGCAATGGTGCTTGATTTTTGCAAGGTTTTTCAGGAAACTCAATAGCTGCTTAGCAGGAAGAAGTGTGCCAGACCCATCTCTTCCAAAGCAGCAAGATGCTGAATATTAGAATCACACCTGGAAATGCGAATTATGTCCAGAGAATTATAGAATATCCTGAGTTGGAAGGGGGACCTACAAGGATCAGTGAGTCTAACTCTTGGCTCCACACAGAGCTACCCAAAATTCAAACGCTAGTTGTTGAAATCAAAATCTAGGATCAGCCTTACAGGGTAGGAGCTTAGCAAGGTTCATGTGAAGCCTATTTATGTTCTGGGTCAGTGTGCTTTTTTTAGTTTGCAGTAGCCTAGACAAACGTGCATAGGTAACTAGATAGGTTTCCATTGATTATAATATGAATAATGCTGTTTTGTTTCAAAAAAGAAAAAAGATACAGATGTCCGGTTTGCTAGTAAAGTATTATTTTTGAAACACACTGTGGACAATTGTTCTTGTTGGCAAGTGTAAATATAGATCAGTATACAATAAAATCTAGATTAACTAGGGGATGGAAATGTGTGAAATATGTAGGTAGCATCTTTATACCTTTTGGTTATGAGTATTAATGAGAATCTGCTTTCTGCAGTCCTCAGTTATGTCACTCTTTAAGCATATGGATATTTCTATGGAATCTCTTTGTATTGAAACTTCGGAATCAAGGAAGTTAAAATTGTGTTGATCACCTTGTTTAAGTGTGGCAATGTTGTGGATAAAAAGATAGCAGTTACTTTGTTCTTCCATTCATTTACCAGCAACAAAATTATGGATTTCTATAAATATTCAAAACCCAGCACTTTTGTCCCTGCTGCTATAGAAGTTTCACTTAAGACATGTTAACTTGAATTTAATAGCCATGAAAACAGAAGATTCTGTGCATTCAGTGAAAATAATTGAAAACAGTAAAACAGATCAACTTCCTGTTGTTCTGCAGATACGGGGGTCACCAAAGTTTAAATGGTTACAGTAAAGTAATGAAAAAAAATCTTGTTTAATGGAAAAAAGTTTCTGTTGTTGACATATTTTTAAGGCTTTTTGTTTTGATTGCTCTTAGCTTTTACTTGTCAGAGCAATTTGTAAATCACTGTAAATTTCTTCATTTTAGCTTGTTACTCTGAAAAATACAATGAGTCCAAGTGGTTGGTTCACATATGCCGGAAAACAGTGCAATAGCATCTTATGTATTCTTACTTTGATCTCTCAAAATGTGCAGCTCATGTTAACGTAAATTTATTTCCTCTATGTAGAAGATAGATGTCTAAAGTGAGATGATTTGCATTTCATTATTTATACAATTCTGCTAAAATATAAGTTGATATGCTGAGAAATACTGTGTTTGTCAGCACGAGTTGGCAAGGAACATTTGTATTCCTGTTCTCTTTTACCACATTCCTTACCAGCAGATGCTGCTTGAATGCCATGTACTTTTGTATATTGTTGTACTTGTGCATTTGCTCCAGTATCCTTTAGGATTAAATATAATGTTGAAGAATGCTTTTGGTTTATTCTTGAGAGGCTCTGTAGCTGATTGCTATCCATGTTTTCTTAGTCATTTTCAGTATTTGTATAAGGAGTTTAAAAAATCCTGCAACATCAGGTTGTTGTATGTTCCAATTGATTTCCATCTTCAAACTGTTTTGAAAAAAAATGAGTAATCTGCTTAAAGCAGTTGCTGCCTTGAAGAGTCTTCAAGAAAGAAGAATTATTTTGTAAATTACAGTTGAAGCAATTAGCAATGAGTATTAAATGGAAAAAAAAAGTCTTTGAAGTAACTAATAACTGGCATTATTTTAAAATTAGAATTGTGTATTTGTTGTTGGTAAATAAATTCTTTACTCAGTTGCAAATCACAAACATTAGGGCTCCACAATCTTGAGTTGCCACTAAAAATAATTCTCTTCCTGCTTTTTTTCCCTTTGTAAATCTGTGTGGATTTAGCAGTTTTGTTGTGTTGTCTTTCTTTGTTTTCATTACTCCATCCAAACAAAGTCTGAAGTGAAAAACATCTGAAGAGCTGAGGGTGCTGTTACAAAGTTGGTTACAAGTAGATAGTTATTAATAAGAACTTAAGCAATACCATGTGTATTTTGAATCACTTTTTTGTGTTAGTTGAAAGAAAATGTTGAAGTTGGTTGATGCTGAAATCTACACTTTCAGGTTGAATGAGCAAGCAACAGTGTACAGATTTCTCAGAATATCAAACATCAGTAAATCTATAACTTAAATTTGTAGTAAACAATTTACAATTATTGGTTTATCTGTTATTTACTATTCATTTCTGCTTTTTTTCCCCCTTCTCTTCTCGTTCCATGTTTAGATGCATGATTGCTGATGAGGTAAGTCATATTCCTTTTCCTTTAATGCTTTGTTTTAACAGTCTTCATTCAGATGAGATTTTTCTTATTTGAAAAATGTGGGCAGAGAAGTTGGCAGCAAAGGAAGCCAAATTGCTATGATATTGAGTATATATTCTAAAAATACCAACATAGGAAAAAAGAAACAAAAAGCCACCTGATACAAGCTTAAGACAAACTTTAATAGTGAAATGGAGGAACTTGAAAATTTTAAATTTATTCCATATTATGGAAATTTAAATCATAATTCCTTACCACAGATAAAACATTTTTGTAATAGAAAATCGGTTTTGTTGTATTGTCAGTATAAAAACTTAATGAAAAAGAGGTACTGTTTGAAGATTGATGTAGTTCCTCAGTTCTGATTTGGGATATTATGTAGTTATAAGGCGCTAGAGGAAAAAATCAACGTCAGGAAAGATTTAGCTTTCCTTTGAGTAGTCTTTTTAAAATGCTTTTGGCAGCTTAACAAGTTGAAGGGTTTGATTATCTTTATAGTCTATCCTACTAAGTCCCTGAACCAAAAACGTGAAATCACTGGAAATGCTACTTACAGCTTTAATGACCTAACCAAATATGCAATATATATCAATCCATCTAAAGAGAAGTATCTTCTTTCATGTAATATTATCTATAGTAACAAATTGACTGTGAAATAGATACTATGTAACTAGCTCTGTTTCCTTTATCTGGTTTTGCCTTTGCAACGTATTTTTAGCTCTTCTGAGTGGAATATGTTTTCTGAGGAGAGACCTCTGTCTTTAATATATTTTTTTCTTTTCTCAGATGGGGCTAGGTAAAACGATTCAAGCCATTGCCATTTCCTACTACTACAAAGAGGAATGGCCTCTCTTAATTGTAGTGCCTTCATCTCTGAGATACCCTTGGGTTGATGAGATGGAAAAGTGGATTCCAGAACTCTCTCCAGATGATATTAGCATCATTCAGAACAAAACTGATACTGGGTGAGTTAAGTTCATTGTTCTTCTATAGAAAGTCTTGTTTCATTCTGTGGGCTGATTGCAGTATATATATGAAAAACATACATTATATATATTATGGCCATAATGGAAAGTAAGGATTCCAGCAAAATAAAAGATATTTCTGATATGTTTTATCTTTCAGCTCAGAGTTGGAATTGTAGTTGTTTCTCATCTCCTCTAAAACTGAGAGGTCTGGTTTTTGCACAGTAGCAAGGGTTGTCTGCTGAAAATGTGGTTACTTCAGGGTGTTTAATATTGAACACATTTGCTTATGTGTCAGCTCTGAATTAGCTTGTATTTGTTAGTTTCTGAAAAACATTTTGAGCACATTTTTGAAAAACTTCCGGTATGCATTACAAAACAAGGAAGTAATTACAGTTAAAATTCTGTTTAATGCACTGAGAAAATTTATAAGTTACAGTAAGTATTCTCTAAATAACTGAAGGTCATTGTGACCTAAGTTTTCTATCTTTAGACTTAATAACAAATTCATTAGAATGGGACTATAAGGCTTGGGTGTTATTGGAATGACTCTCTTATTGCAAGGAAACACTGAATTACAAGGGTATTTTTTAGTCTGTTTTACTGTATGTAACTTGGTTGATTTCATGACAATGTCTAGATACAGTTCTAAAACTTCTGGACAAAGATTGACCTCCATGTTGTCTGGGGAGTATCAGAAAGTGATTTGACTGCCAAGCTGTGCAGATGAAAATGTGGCTTGGAACCTTCCCTGTGGTAACCATGACCAGACAAATCCCACATAAAATATGTTTGAAACCTTAATCAAGGGATAGTTATTACTGCTAATCAAGATATAACTTTCTCAGAGAAATATGGAAAATAAAGAAAAATGAACGTTTTTCTGGCTCTTCAGCTGAAGTGCACACAAAAACTCCATGCTGAATGCAGCAAGGAGAGATACAGAGTAAGGGAAATGTGAAGACAAAAGTAAACGGCAATCAGAATTGTGTTCATTTTATGTTCAGAGATCTTTAAAAGGAATAGACCTTAACCATTAGTTCCTTTTGTTCTCAACAAGGGAAGAGGAAAACCTGGTTTTCTGTTTGCTTGACTCCCAGGAGGCTTCTTAGCTGTGAGCGAGGTAGCTGTTGAGCTAATTAATATTTTAACATGAAAGATGTTTTATGCATTTCCAAGAAAATGCGAAAACAGAGCTGCCACGCTTGGTTTAGCACTTTGGCAAATTGTGCTTCTGTATATGCAGCCTTTGATTTCTCTCATTTCAGTACTTTGCTTTTCTTCATAACTTCAACAGTGAAATATACTGCTTGAATGTTGATTAGCTTCTTAATATAAATAGACTAAAATATGCCTGGGCATCAATTCAGGTCGTCATAATGTCTAGCTGTGTTTGAAATGGGATATTTATGCAATAAATGTGTTCAAGGAAGAAGTAGTATTGTTTTATTTTTTTCCACTTTCTACAGAGGTGGTGAAATTCTTGTTTTCCTGGTTGATACATTTATTTGCCCAGTAGCAACCGGATTGTGTAGGGCTGTGCAACCTCCACATCCAGAAGCATCCATGTGCGCATGCACAAACTTCAAGTACTCTTCAGTACTGTAAGAAACTTTTGCTTACTGGATTGATTTTTGATCTGTTGCTACTGGGTAAAAAATAAAACTCATGCCAGCAGAGCAGTAGTGTCTGACAGATGGACAGACCAGCTATGACTCCTTTTCTGGTAACTTGTTTGCCTGACAGCTTTTAAGTGTTCCTGTGCTGCTTAAGGGCTCCTGAAGGGCCACAGTGCTCTCTAGTGATTTTAAAAACAATTTGTGCTTTAGGCCTGTACATGGTTTTTAAATTTATTGTGAGAAATTATTTTCCAACACTCATTTAAAAAAGAAATAAATTCCTTATCTCAAACCACGACTCTTTTTATGATCGTATTTTTTCCCCCTTCTCTCTTTGAGGAGGGGGGATACTGAGAGACTGTCGTGGTGTTCCTTCGCTGCTCAGTGATGTCTTCTGAAAATGGTTATGAAATGTGCGTGATTTAGAAGTGTCAGATGCTAGATTTTTTTTTTTTTTTTTTTGAATTGGAAAGCCGGTGTTGTTAGTCCACCTAACAACTCAAAAATTAACCAGTCCAAAAGATATCATTCATGCTTCTTCAAAAAAAATAATAGCCTTTCTGAAATTCCTTTGCTGTATTAATTTTCCTACGATTAAAATTTACTAAGACATCTAAATTTTCTCTTTTAGGAGAATCTCAACCAGCAAAGTGACCATTCTGGGGTATGGCCTGTTAACTTCTGATGCCCAGACTTTAGTAGATGCTCTGTATAGGCAGAACTTCAAGGTAGTTGTGATTGATGAATCACACTATATGAAATCCAGAAATGCCACCCGCAGCAAGATTTTGTTGCCCATTGTGCAGAAAGCTGTTAGAGCTATCCTTCTCACTGGAACTCCTGCTCTAGGAAGACCTGAAGAGGTATTTGACGTGCAATTTTTTTTTATTTATTTATTTATTTTTAGGGATGGTATCAGTAACACTAACTGTACAATTCTGTCATTTTCATGAATAGGAATGTACAATTAGATGCATTAGGAAGTAAAGCAATGCACTAGCTTAACAGGAAGCACAAATTAGAAAACTAAAAGTATTCTTTGATTTGATTATATCGATGTTTTACAAACGTGTTTCAAGCTTATGCACAGGTGACTTGTGACAATGTTCTTATAAGAAATTAATCTTTCTCAGAGCAGGCTAGGCTGTTGGGTGAAATAAGAAAGAGAGTTTTTGGAGATAACTATTTGTTTCTACTGGGGAGGAGAGTCCTTGGTAGACCAGAACTCGTATTAAATCTTTTGCTTCCTTATCTGATACAGGAAATCCTTTGCTTGTCTCTCGTCTTTTGATATTCTTAATGTTTACTGCTATAGCATAAGAGGAAAAAAATTATCCAGTGATTTTTGCAAAAAGACAAATTTTCCGTTGAAGGAAGTTCATTTATGGAACTCAGAAGGAGAAGAGAGGGAGAACAAAACCACTTGTTTTTTACACTGAACGCAAGAAAACTGCCTTTTTAAATCAAATATAGAAATAAATGGATGATTTTGTATCCAGGGAACTTAAAAGGATTAAAACAATATTTTTGCACTTCAGAGTTTCTAGCCGTGTGAATACAGCAGGCGCTGATGCTTTGCAGAAGCTCATGTACCTGGCAAAACACAACTGTTGTATTATTAGAAAGAATATCTTCTCATCCATATTTTCTTACTCAGTTTAAGTCTTTTCCATGTCGTCTGCACTGTGTTATGGCATTCAGAATACTCTGTTCTTTGACGGCTTCATACAGCAGTCCTGTCTGAAGGTGCTTGCTTACTGTTAAGGAATGTCCTTTGTGTATGTGCTGAGCTGTGTATTTTCTGTGCAGGTGTCGAAATGTAAGCTTAACACAGTAATCATGTAATAAGTAAGAATTATTTCAGAGTAGTATTACCCTTACAGGCAGTCTGTCACTGTTGCTTTTTTTTTTTNAGCTTTTTATGCAAATTGAGGCACTTTATCCAGGAAGATTTGGAACTTGGAAGGAATATGCCAAAAAATACTGCAATGCTCGTCTCAGGTATTATTGTACTTGCCCTTTTATTTTCTTTCAAGTGTCTTTGATTTTCTTCTCATGAGAAATGAGAGAATCAATAAGTAGTGTCTCTGCCGTATCGTACCATCATCCTTAGAGACCTAGGGTCAGATACCATCTCCTCTGTCAAAGAGAATTAGGGACCTTGCAGACAAAGGAGCATAAAAAGTACATTGTACAAGTAGAAGATAGCTTGGCATCTACACAGATTTTGTTGTCGGTGTTGAGAAACATTTGGGAAGAGGATGAATTTGACAGGAGACTTTTAAGGAAGAAATTGGAAGCTATTAAAGTTTGAGAAAAAGTTTAAGTGCCAACATTCTGTTAAGTAAAAATGATTTGCAAATTTACTGTTGTTAATATAAATGTATAGGTTTTACCTTTAGAGCCAGCATTTCAGCTGGAGATGAATCTTGGCTTTCTCATTCTCACTCCTTTGCTCATATAATGTAGTGTTTTGTATCTCTTTTTATTATGGGATCTAGTCTTTTTGCTGTCCCACAACACTCAGGGAAAAGAAAACCATATATTAAATTAACTGGGTGAAAGGAAATAAAGGTATAAAACTCCCAAAAGCACAGTAATATCTACGTAGTTCTGTTTGAGGGGTTGAATATGATCACTGTAAGAAGTTAAGAAAAAGGAAGAACCTTTAAAAAATGTCTTACCTACGATTTTGCATATATTAGAAACAATAGATTTTGTCAGCTAAATTGGCTAGCATTTAGATTTTTACAGTAATAACTACATAGTTTCATTTTCAAGTAACTTGTTTTTTTCTCCATCATATGTGTTTTATCAGCATTTAACTTCTAATACTGTAGAAGAACGCTGTCCAATTTTCAGACAGAGAAATGCTATTTTTTCCATGGTGTTTTGACTGAATTCATCTGTAATTGTCACACCACAAGTGTGCGTGGGTACAGCATGGTTAACTACTCAATCATAGATGATTATCTTATTTTTGGAATACCATAAATGTAATGAATATCAAATTCAGGTTGGCAAGCTCTCAACAAATAACAGTCTTCATGACTTGGCTGAAGTTGAACATCCTGTGGTAATACACTTGATAGGTTTATTTTATGCAGAACTTTCTGTGAAATTGCTTTTGTGACTTAGGTGTTTATAGATACTCATTTCTGAGGATGAGGTCAAAAGTATTTCTGTGAGTTTTCCGCTACCATTTCTTTCATCCCCAGTGCTCAAGTTGGAGGGAGGAATCCTTTCTAAGGGCAGCCATAGACTGAAGAAAAGATATGAGCAAAAGTTGTAGCTGTCTTCCATCTAATGTAGCGTTCTGAGTGAGTTATGTCATTACTCTGACAGTGTACAAATGAGCCCCTCACCTCCTTTCAAAACTGATCGTAAGCAGCCAGCTGAAATCAACAGGAGCTGATAAGCTCAGTAAGGTCAATTCTTTAATGATTTTTGTTTTTTAACTTCTTTAAGAATTTTAGCAGCAGAATTACATACTTGCAACATATTCTCCTGTCCTTGAGAAGTGCCACCTGGACTTTTTTCCTAACCCAGCAAAATCTGTTCTGCTAGTTGTTTTGTTACTTCTTGGCAAAGTTGACACAGAAAAGCTGTACGAGACGACCTTGAAAATAGGAGAAAGACTGAGTTAGTAATTTCTTTCTCTTCTTTAACCTTTAGTTTTTTAACTTGAGAGCTGTTTAGCCTTGCTCCTTTAATAGCATTACATTTAAAACTGGAACATTTTGCTTTGAATCCCGAATGGGACTAGCAGGGAATTCTCAGTGGAAAAGAAGGAATATTAATGGTGATATTTGCAGTGTTTGTGATAATTTCTCTATCAGCTGTTACCCTCTGTAATATAATAAAGAAGCATTCTTATTGTGGTTTATATGATTAGTGCATTAACGTAAGAGTTTTAAAATAATACTTAGGTAATTCGCTTGTACAAAGTGAAGTGTAGATGGGATGAGATAGAAGACTGTATCCCTCTGATGGGGAGTCAGGTCTGCAGGAAGCAGCATCTGCTGGGAAACTGTAAGGAATCAGTCAGAAAGCAATCATCTCTCCAGTATGCTGCTCACCAGGAACACTGAGTGTTGCTGTACTGCATACCTTCAAATCTAACAGTGTGCTTTAAAAATAATTATGTACTGAAGGTTATTGGATTTGGAATAGCTACTGTTCACCAATCAGTATTTGTGGGTTTGTTTGTTTGTTTTTTCACTTTCAGATTTTTTGGTAAAAGGACACAATGGGACTGTAGAGGAGCTTCAAATTTAGAAGAACTACATCAACTTCTGAGAGAAATAATGATCAGAAGGCTGAAGAACGACGTTCTAACTCAATTGCCTCCCAAAGTTAGGCAGCGTATTCCATTTGACCTCCCACAAGCTGCAGCTAAGGTGAATTTTCCACTTCTGCTAAAAAAAACCTTTGTTAGTGAAGTCTATTTTCGTATACATTTGTAAATGTGTTTATGTGTGCACCTGTATTATATTCACACATTCTTTGTAAATCTCTCTATATATACCGTGGCAGCTGTATTATTCTTTTTAAATTAGAATGTGAAAAACATGAATATGTGATCTTTTTAATACCGTCTTCTTCCCTTCTGTCTTCATTTGATATTGAATCTTACAATAACTTTTAGACAAATTTTATAGAAATCTCAAAAGTACTCTGTCCTTAAATGTTTCATGGTAGTCATTGTTGTGGTAGAGCATACTTTGTAGTGTCTGACCTATCTATTAATGATTAGTACACCTATCTAACCACTGATCTCTTTTGCCAATTAGAATTTGAATACTACTTTTGAAGAGTGGGAGAAATTAATGAGAAATTTGAATTCGGAGGCCACTAACAGCCGCTTTGTTGAAGTCATCAGTCTAATCACACGCATGTATAAAGAAACAGCCATTGCCAAGGTAAGTGTAAAAGAATTTCTTAGAAATTTTTCAGTGTGTTTTAACTTAATAAAATTATTTGTATTGGCATCTCCTGGGGTTACGAATACACTGAAGGTGAGCACTTCAGGAACATACCCGTGTGTAGGAAGCTGCAGCAGCTGACTGACCCGGTTGGCTTGTGTTACAGGATGCTGCTGATGCAGCCCTTACACAGACAGTGCTCTGTCAGCACTGGTTCTCCCCATGGATAAACGAAGAAGAAGAATTCTCTCTGATCCCTCTATTTTATCAGATGGGACACCTGTTCTGTATTTTACTCCTATACTTACTGCAAGTTAATAACCAAAATCTTTTACATGCTTATTTTTTAGCCTGTTATCACGTTTCTTTATGCTGACATATTTTTAGAAAAAGATATTGGGGAAAAAAAAAACAGTTTTGCAGTCTGCTGGCTCAGTAAGAATTGAGAATCTGAATCCTTGGAGTATTTCTTAAATTTTCTACTTACCTTAAAAATGTCATTGTGGTCCTGCGGCTGTTTCTTTCATACTGTTTTAATCTCTCCTCTATCACTGTTATCCCATTTTCAAACAGAATGTTGAAAGAGGAAAAAGAGGAGAATAAAGTGTGCGGACTGTTACAGTGGGAGTTGCATTAACCACTGATCAGTGATAGATTTTATTAGGAACTGTTATTTTGGTAGTTCTTCTAAAAGATATTCAAAATTATATTTAGCACAAAACAGTTATATAAATGTTTAGGTAGAGCAATCTTTCATGATTATACTATTATGAAATTATCAAATTTATTCTTTCAGTTTCGATATATGGCTTTATGGTTGCAGATACAGAAGTTGTGCTTAAACAATACCTTGTCTGATTAAAATATGTTTGGGCAGAAATTAAATTGTGTTAAATTAGATAATGATGTCATAACTAAAAGCATTTTTTGTTTGCATGTTTATCTGAAAGAAGTGCCATCTAATTCAGCAATCCTTTGAGAATGAAGGTTTTTTTCTCTAAAGAAATTGGATAGGTTTCATTATTAAGACATAAAATCGCAGTATTTAAACAGAATTTAAATAATTTTGTAATTAGTGTTAGTGTTTGATAATGTGTTAAATGGATAACAAAGTATGGCCATTTACCTTTTCATTTTGGAAGGAACGGAAAGGTATTAGAGTAAAAAACTGTCTTTTTGAACATTTTATATATCTAATTAATGAAAACATACCCTCTTACTCCAGGCAGGAGCAGTAAAGGACTATATCAAAATGATGCTTGAAAATGACAAACTGAAGTTTCTAGTTTTTGCTCACCACTTAAGCATGCTTCAAGCCTGTACGGAGGCAGCCATAGAAAATAAGGTAATGATTTAACAAATATGCACTCTTTTAATTTTAGACTTTACAAATACGTGAGAACTGTGCTTGAATTGAGTAGAACTTAGCTGTATAAGCAGGAATTGAAGGAGTTTAAGTACTGGTCAATGCCTCTGGATTAAAAAGATTATGGGGGTTTGAAGAACTGTTTTGTATGTGGGGATATTTGGTATGATACTTCATCACTGAATCAATGTTGTATGCTGTTTTTTCCCCGAGTTTTTTCACCAACATGCTTCTATCTACTTCCTGTTTTTTTTGTTGTTGTCATTTGTTGGTTTGGTGGTGGGCTTTTTTTTTTTTTTTTTTTTCCCCCCCCAGAATGCTGTCATCTTACCTGAATGTTTAAATGTTTAATTTAAAGCAATAAAAATATCTGCAAACCACCTTCATATTGTTGGTTGTGGACTCTCAACCATTGCTAAAGAGCAATGGGTAACTTCAGTATTTAACATTAAGCTATCAGTTTGCAAGTGCTTGCAATTTTAATAAATCATGTCAAGGAAGTTACAGATTCTTGTGCAGAGTATTCCATTTTAAGAGTCCGTGTTTGTTCTGTCACCTTTTGTTACTAGATTGTACGAAGTCTACATTCTTCTAGATAAATAGGCTTAATTGTAAATCAAAGGGCAAAAAACTTCTGAGCTACTGCTATCCCCATGACTGGAATAGAACAGATGTTTTGATATTTTTATTGAGGGAAAGAGGGTGGTTGGATCCAAAATTGGATAGGGATGATTTCATTTTTGTCTGTTATGTTATAGGTTCGCTACATACGGATAGATGGAAGTGTTCCCTCTGCAGAAAGAATACATCTTGTTAATCAGTTTCAGAAGGATCCTGATACCCGGGTTGCTATTCTGAGTATTCAGGCAGCTGGTCAGGTAGGATTAAAAAAATAAATAAATGTGTGAAATAGAAAATGTAAAGAATAGACATTAACGTCACTTGATGACTGAAGTTATTTACTGAAGGCAATTTATGCAATATAACTTTTGTGGACTAATGTTTTCTTTTCTTTTGCCCTGGTCACGTGAACTGTTGTAAGCCTACATTGAAATTATATAAGCAAAATCAAGATAAACAGCGGCATCTCCTGCATGAATAATTTGTTCAAAAAAGTAAAAACACAAAAACCCTTCACTTTCTCTCTAGAAGTGCCAGATTAATAAAAAGTATCGTTTTGTGCCATAATGAAGAGCAGAATGCAGTCTTTGTGCAATATTGCAGTATTTTCTTACGTCTCCCTAATACCCAAGGAAGAAATCAGAGTAGAAGGCTCATCTCCTGTCCTGGTGGTCCGTCTTACTTATAAAAATGTTCTGTGCAGCATGTAGCTTTGTGGGGAGAATATTTTTTCTAAATTGCATCTACTCACTTATTTTGTTTAGGGTTTAACTTTCACTGCTGCTACTCATGTTGTGTTTGCTGAGTTATATTGGGATCCAGGCCATATTAAGCAAGCAGAAGACAGAGCACACCGAATTGGGCAGTGCAGTTCTGTGAATATTCACTTCCTTATTGCAAAAGGAACCTTGGATCCTCTCATGTGGGCAATGCTGAATCGCAAGGTATGTGTGGAGTAGACTCAAATAATTGGGAACTCCCTATGCTTAAGATACCACTTAAGTGTGAGTTGCAAATAATATTCTTGCTTATCTAGAGCACTATTCTGGTATAGGACAAATCAGGAGATCAGAGAATCATAGAATCCTTAGAGTTGGAAGGGACCTTTAAAGGGCATCTAGTCCAACTCCCCTGCTATGTACAGGGACATCTACAGCTAGATCTGATTGCTCAGAGCTTGGTCCAGTCTGACCTTGAATGTCTCCAGGGACGGGGCTTCTATCACCTCTCTGGGCAACCTGTTCCGGTGCTTCACCACCCTGACTGTGAAAAACTTTTTCCTTAAATTCAACCTTAATTTCCTCTCTTTCAGTTTAAAGCCATTCCTCCTTGTCCTATCCCCACAGACCCTGCTAAAGAGTCTGTCCCCCTTTCTTATAGCTCCCCTTTAGATCTCAGATTGCCTTTCAGTATATCTAGTATTGCTAATTATCAAAATGACCATGTTTGTTCTGAATGAATGTTTTTTCTATCTTTTGCTCTCTGTTTAAGATCTAGCAATAAATAAAGTAACTCTGCTGAAATGAGCGGGATGTTTCATGTTTATAGGAGATTGCTGCTTTTTCTTCCTTCTAGCTTTTCATTGCCCTGGTTGCTCAATATATAATTTTGCAATTGTAAAAGCTAGAGATTTTTTTTTTTTTTTTTTTAAATTAAATGAAGTTCTTCACCAGATTTCATGTCTGAGAGACAGGAGTACTCCCAAATAACTCTTCTTAAACAAACCCAAGGTTCAAATCATCTTATCTTCTGTTGCCATTGTTGTAAGGTACTACCCAGTCATTTTCAGAAATAATATTCCCCATTTTACATTGTTTCATTATTTGGAAGGTCTTCAAAGGACTGAAAAATCATTTGGCTGTTTTGCTTTTTTGACCTTTTGGTAACCTTTGGTGCCTTGATTTTTGATAGCTGAGGTGTGTTAGTGTTGTGTCATGCGTTGTTTTCTGCTATTTGCAGAGGTGTAAATACTGAGAGAACAGCCGTTTAAACTCTAATTGTCAAAATTGTTTCAGATAGCTTTATGCAGGGTTTCTTCTGATCCAAGATCTGTTTAAGTGCTCTATTCCAGCTTATGGCTGTTCATTCCTGCATTTGGCTACCCCTGTGTTGGAGTGGTGCGATTGCATGTGTCTGTACAGCAACTATACTGAGATACTGATAGTCATTTTTTGGTCAATATATTCCTCTGCTGCTGAAAAGTAATCACAACTTACAGAATCTAGGAACTGCAAACTATGTTTGAGATTTTGAATTCCTGTAGGTACCTCAAAGATCTGAAAATCAGTCTAGTACTTAAAGGGTCTCCTCCTTTCACATGGTACAGATGAGTCTCAGTAATTCAACAACAATTTACTGTGTAAGAGTTTTATCACTGAACTGCTGCTTTCAGTTAATTCTGCCTTTGGCTCCATGTACCAGGCAAAATGTCTGAATACTGTAAGAGAAAGAGGTGTACATGCTGTATATATTCTCTTCTAAGCTCAACAAATACTGACATTTTTATATATAACTTTTCATATATATACTTATTCTTGCAGAAATGGCTTTAAGTTAGGACAGCTGGAAAAAGAATAGTTTCAATTACTTACATTACTTTGAATTACTGTGGAGTTTCTTGCTTTTTTCTTGCAAGCTTAGTTCAGCGGTTGTAACACATTTAAAGCATTTAGATGATTCAATTTGTTTCAGCATATGAGTTCCTCAGAACTTTCATGCAAGTCTTCTTTCTGTAGGCCAAGGTTACAGGCAGCACCTTGAATGGCAAAAAAGAGAAAATGCAAGCTGAAGAAGGTGATAAGGAGAAATGGGATTTTTTGAGTTTTGCTGAAACTTGGACCCCAAATGAAAGTCTAGAAGATGTCAAAAATGAACTTCTATTTACACACGTAAGACTCAAAACTTATATTTTTCATTATTCTTTCATTTAAAAATAAACTAAAACACCACCTAACCATTTTTCACCTAAGCTTTTAGTGCACTGCAGATTTTACTAGTGGGGAGCCACTGTATGAGTGAGAAAAATATAATGTAAGTTCAATTTCAAAAAGTTAGTGAAGTTGGAGAAAGCCATCTGTTGGGCATAAATGTGACCTACAGGCATTGAATAGGCCCTTATGTTATTTTCTCGGTGATTGACTCACCCTCAGAGTCTGATATAAAACAATGTAAATTATGTTTAAATGACAGCTTTGTTAATATCCATTTAAATTCAGCATGGTTATTTTTAAAACAATGTTTACAAGTCTTTCCATGTAGTAGGCCTCATCAGAAAAGGCACACAATGCACCAGTTCTGTGTATTTGTTTTCTGCTAATGCTGTTGTAGAATTCTGATAAGAGCATTGAAAATAGTTTTTACAAAAAGGAAGAACAATGTGGAATTGCTTTTTATGCTAGCTGTTTGTCCTTAAAGGAAAATGTTTTATTTCCATCTCCATGTTTCCTGTATTAGAGAGTACTATTAATGTATAAAAATCATAATTTTAACCAATTCTAATGCAATAATTATAAATATATGTTTTCTTTCCCTTTTCGTAGTTTGAAAAGGAAAAACAGCATGACATACGTTCTTTCTTTTCTCCCAAATCCTCCACTGAAAAGAAACGCAAACTATCTTCAGGTTGTGAATCATTGAGGATTGATTCAGAGTCCTTTGAAGCCACAAAAGAAGAAGATGCAGAGAAGAGCGATGAAAACCTGGATTCCAGAAGAATAAGTGATGTGGATACAATTTGTCATGAAAGTGCCTGTGAACATGAAGCTAAAAGAGCAAGAAGCCTAAATGGATCTACTCCAGTCAGCTCCAGTAAGAAAAAGAAAAAATCTTTGACTGAAAAGAAGTCCACCTTGTTCACAGAAAAAAACAGAGAAGTCCTTCCTTGCAGCTCAGACACTTCAAGCAAAGGCACAGGTTTAAATAAAGTTTGGCACTGTGGTGTTTGCACTTACAGTAATAACGAATTGCTTCCGTACTGTGAAATGTGTAATTGCCCTCAGAGCAGTAATGGTAAGTGACCCATGCCACAGAGAAAGTATGTATTTTTCATTCCAATTGTGATTAGTTTCAGAAAATAAATATTTTAAAATATATTAATATACATATATACAAGCAAAATATGAAGAATGATATCTTTACATGTACAGATAGATACCATGTAAGTGATCTTTCTTAATTTAGTTTTTCCTGAAGATCTTTTGCATGATGCTAATTTGAAACAAATAGAGAACTGAGATGAATGTTAACAGGATATAAATACGATGAGCAAGAATATAAATTTAATTTTCTTTACAGCAAATGTAGCTCTCCTTTTCTTTGAGAAGGTTTTATGGTTACTCTGAATGCAATTAAATGGCAAAGTTTTTCTCTACTTGTCAAAACCAAATGATGTAGCATAGATGTTTTTATTAACTTGGGTATTGTATTGTTGTCGTGGGAGACATTACGTTGAAAATGCAATGTTTTTCATTCACACGGATCGGAATAAATGTCTTTTATTAAATTTATTTAGGCTATCTGGGAACTTATTAAAACATTTTTATAAATCTCTCTCCATATTTACTGTTTACTTTACAAAGAAAGAGGAGTAAGGTGATTTCTTGATTTCTTTTTTTTTTCCTCTTTTTTCTTTAAGTCTCCTTGATTAAGTAAGGACAGCTTCTGAATTTCTTAAGTATGTATCAATGCCTGAAAGACTAACGTCTGTGGTGTACAATAAATGTATACAGTAGATGGTTGCTAACCACATTATTGCATATATTTTGACATGCAAAATTCCTTAAGTGAGCACACAAAATTGCATAAATGGAACGCTTTGGTCTGTGTGGTTATTCTAATATCAAAGTTAGCTCTATTATCATAGGTGATTGCACCATGATAAAATTAGAGAATAAAATGCAATTTCTCTGTATTTTAGTTACTTAGGTTTTTGTCCATATATTTGTTGATTAGCTGTCAGTTTGTATGGGAGGTATAAATGACACTTTTCTCTGTCTATAGCTGAGAGAAACTGTGAAGCTCCTGTTAGCCAGACTGAAGAAGACATGTCAAAAGACTCCGAAAGAAATGAACAGGGAGCAGCCCGGGATGCTGAAAATGGACCAGAAGATTTGGGAGAATCAATGACCCAGCAATCTGAAATCGGTGAACAAGAAGCTGTTAAAATCAAAAGTGAAAAAAGTGAAAGGAGGTGTGGAGAAGGTAAAATGGGACTCTTGTAAAAGAAAGATGATCATATCCTGTCTGTGAAGCTGTATTAACTGCCTCTGGCATGAAACAGAACTTTTAAATAAGAACACATACAAAAAATAGACAGAAATACATAGACTAGCACATGACTTCCTCATTTTAGCCTAGGATGTTTATTGATTTTTGATGTCTAAACCCACTCTTTTCACACAAAGCCTGAAGAGATACAGAGGTTTTGGTTGATGAGGAAGTATGTCAAACTAGCAGCTGTGAACTCTAAGTTACAACATATAGTTTTATTGAAATTTATGATGGCATTTATTCGTGTTCAGGATAGCCAAAGGTAAAAGACATGATGGGTAATTCAGGAGAAAAAAGATTGTCTCCTGAAAAATTCAGGAGAACACAAATACCTTAATAGCTTGCTGCTTATGTGGTGTGTATCTTATGTTGTTTGGGCGTTAAATATAAAATCTTAGTGTGGTGTATATTCGTTTGGTTTCTACCACAATTTCTCAAAATTTGGAGGTGGGGGGGAAGATGGGGGGAAAAAAAAATTTACAATGTTTCATTTAAAAAAAAGTTTGTATGTGCATCAAATTGGGAAATTCCACAAATAACTTCTTAAAAGACAGGCGTAATATTTTTAATATCTGAATAGACTAAATGAAGAAAACTTAATTTTAACATTGTTTCTCTTTATGGAATGTTTAGATCAAACAGACACACTTCTGGTATATGATGGGCTTATGTTTTGTGCAAGCAGGAATACTGACAGAATTCACCTCTATACAAAGGTAAAGCTGGCACAATCATGCTTTTTACCATTTTAGAATTACAAAGTAGAATGTTGGCCTATGAAATATGTATGTATAATTTCTTCTGTTACGCTTTGTATAAAAATACACTTAAAGTGTATGCTGCTTCCTAGATTTACATGCTTTAAGACAAAACATTTTGGATGGTATTTGGTCAACTGTTTTGTTTTGGCTTGGGCCAGAATTTCTTTATGCCACACACTGCACAAAATACTGAACCATGGCACACTGCAGAAATCTGCTTTAATTCCTCTTCTCAATTTTCTATGAAGCACCAATAAGTTCCCAGGTCATAGAAATGCCCTAGGGACAACTTGTTCCCTAAAAATTGAGTAGAACTTGTATATACTTTGTAAAATAGCAAAATAAAATTCTGATTTTAAATTGTAATGAAGTGACATTTTCCAGTCTATAATTACTTCACTTGGAGATTCAGTCAAGAGAATTACAATGTCAATTTATTACCTTAAGGCAGTTTGTATCTGAACTATTTCTAAAGAAAAAGATGAGTTTCAAAGGTAAAATTTTTGCCCTGTTTACTTCTAGATATATTAATGTGAGTCATGTTTCTCGCACCTGTGATAATATCATGCTTGTGTGGCTTATTTGTTCCTGGAAAAATCTTACCTTGATGGTCTAAATGCAGTTGGAAGAGGAGGATAATCCACTTGAAGCAGATTTTTTTTTTTTTTTCTAGATTGTACTGCATTGCATCTGTTAACAAAACTGTTTGTTCGTATAGGATGGTGAACCACTGAATCTGAATTTCATTCCATTGGACATACAGCTGGATAACTGGGAGGATTTACCAGACAATTTCCAACATAAACAAAATCGGTCAATGGTAAGTACAAATTCTACAGTAATATAATATTTAATATTGGAGTGCTCTGACTTAGGGTTGTTTTTTTTTTTCTTTTTTCTTTTTTTCTTTTTAAATAAATGCAGAACACTTCCAGGCCTTGGGGTCTAGGCAGTTTCATCCATGCAAGCAGATATTGTAAATGTTGATGCAAATAGTAACTATGCAGTCTGTTACTTTGGTAAATTATCATACCTCCTGTTAACATTTCTGTAGATGGAATCAACCAGGCATCATTTAATTTCTCATTTACAGGATTAGTAACTAGCATTTGTAAGTCTATGAAATAGCATTTTAAAGGTTAGGAATTTTGTGTGGCACAGGATGAGTAAGAATGTGCTCGATTGTGTCAGATCTGCAGTTCTGCCCAGACCTCCACTCTCACTTCATCCTTTGAGCTTCTAAAAATGTTCAACAGTGTAGGGCGCAACTCCACTGAGATACTTAAGCAATAACAACTCCACTTCAGTTACTTAAGCATTTGTATTGGTGTTAGGAGAGAACATTGTTAAACCAAGTACTCACAGTAACGAAGTCCAGAACCTAAATTGGATTTGCAATGTTATCTGTTTAAAATGTATTTCTTGGCTGTTTCCTCCATTTAAAGAGAGACATAATTTGGAAAATTAGATCTTATCATGTAGGAACAAGACTGATTCTTTTTAGTAGGTTCTCCAGCATGGCTGGAACTTAAATTCGTAGGACAAATACCTGACTGATTCAGCCAGCAGTTCTCTGAAGCAACTGATGAGTGGGTAACACAGATGCTGCCAAAGGACTTCAAAGCTGCTTACTAGACTGAGGAAACATGTTAAGAATCCATGTTTCTGGGCAGAGTGTGGCACTGCCTCATGGAACTTTCTGTCTCTGTCCCTCAGCTTTTTCTTGTAGATTAAAATATCCACATTATTAAATGCTCCCATGTTTTTGTTATATCCTGCAGTTTTGTTGGCTTCGTTCTTGCTGTTCTGACTCGGGAAGTAAGACTGATCTATACACTTACACATTTGCCATGAAAAAATACTTCAGGGAGAAAAAGGAAATCATTGCAATGTCATGGTCTTTTGCAGTATGTTCAACACAAGCGTGGATGAAGCTGAAATCCATAATGCACAATGTATTTATTCATACCATATTCCATGTTCAGAAATGCTGTGATTGTAGCAAAGCCATGGATTGTAGTAACTCAGTGAGGAATAGAGTGCAAAAACAAATGGAATAAAACTTTCTTATTGCCACTGGCTGATATTGTTGTCACCAGTGATCATAGTGTTACTCTCACTTGTTTTCTGTTGTAGAAATGGGGGTAGGATGAAAGCATTTTTCCCCTGTGCACATTCTAAATAAGGTCATGCTATAAATTGTAAATTCCTACACAGGAGTTTTTTTTTTTTTTTTTCCCTGTGCTTTTCTGAGAGGCCTAGTGCAAAGGAAGGAGGGCCACTGTAACTACAGGACTTCTGCCCATCTGTTTTTCTCATCAGCCAAGTCTTGCTTACACAAGAAATGCTTACCTGAGGCTTTATCAGGAAGCCATTCTCCTGTCATTATAGCTTAGATTAATAAAGTCAGTTTCTGGCTTTATTTTCTACCTTCTGGAGCAACACAACTATCTATCATAGCAAAACTGTAATTGTAGACAATGCCAAAGCAATCTGAGTTCTTCAGCAGGAGAGGATGGGAGGCTGCAGCTTGTATCAAGGTTGACTTGCAGGGGCCATCTCTGATCATACCAGCTTTTTTCCATCCAGTTTTGAATATGTTAACTTCTAACACCCTTTCACTATAACTAAGTATTTGTTTAATGCCGTGCTGCTGACAATAGCGTTCTCTACCAGATACTGAGGTTTGTGAAGGAATGGAGTCATCTAACAGCAATGAAACAGAAAACTGTCAGAAAAAGTGGTCAGCTGTTTTGTAGTCCTATTCATGCTGCAGAGGAGTTGTCTAAAAAGCAGTCAGTGGTCAGCAGCACAAAAAGGTATGTTTTTTTATTTTTCTTCCTCTTATTGATTGCTGCAGGAAGTTTTGATGTATGTAATGTAACTTTCAGTGGAATGATACCAAGACTGTGAACTGGTTGTTCAATGACTGTCTCATAGTGACAAATGTAGGCAACTGAGCACATCAGTAAATCTCTTGGAGTGGAAGCATCTGTTTTCCTGTCCATCACTGTGTCACATTCAGCAGCTATTCTGGCTTTCTGCTTTGCATATTTAAACATCTGGAGCTTTCCAGAGATCTTTTTGAGGAAAAATCATTATCTTTAGCGTCTCAAAAGAAAAGTAAGCTAAAGAAATCTTGCATTTCCCACCTGGAAGCCGAAATAAATCATTAGTTGTCATCAATGCTGCAACCTTTTATTTGTAATTCACAGCCTACTCCAACCCTTTTTCATACTCATTTTTTCTTTAATTAATTCTGTTCTCTGTGGGTATGACATTTCTTAAAACTATTTTTTTTCCTCTCTGAGTGTTACTGAAAAATTATAGTGTTTAATCCTTGTTAAGATCTGAATTTACCTTTTTCCACTTTCTGTCCATTTTTTTGTTGCACTGTCCTTCCCAGTGCATATTGGCAGCTGTTGTCATCACTCTTCACAAAACTTCACTTGTGTACAGCTTTACCTTACTCACCTCATTTACCTTACTTACTGAGGCACCTGTTTATGCCTTTCATTTTGGCTGTGGGTAAGAATTCAAGTAAGTGAATAGAGTTTGTAATTGCAGTAATGTAAGAAGTAGCAGTTAATATATATTTCTTAATCTGATGCCTGATTATTTCCTTCCATAAAAAGTAAGATCTAGCTGTGAATTGTGTTAGAAAATCTACTGTAACCTACAGTGGTCTCCTGAGTTAGTGTTGTAGAGATTAGCATTTATACAATCCAGAGAGCTGTATTTATGAGAAGTGGTCTGAACAGTCATTCTTTTAAGTAAAATTCTCTTTAAGTCCCTTCACTCCGTTCATTCTTACAAGTGGTGGTGTTATATGTGTTTTCACATTAAAATAAATGGAGTTCTAAGACAACTAACTGAGCAAGGAGTTCCCCAGAGCTTTTGAAGCCTCCTGTATTATCAAGAGTATCAGTTGTGCCTCTCCAGACTGAAGCAAAATGGCTTTCAGATTTCCATGTCAAGTAACATCAAATTCCTTTCACCTTTTTAATTATTATATGATGATTTTATTGGCTGGGTAGAGTTGAACCTGGTTTTAGGAGAAGGTATCTGATATAATATGGAAGTCTTCTGGAGAAGTATGTTTTCCCAAACTGTTCCTTTCTTGTCCAGGACATAAGGAATATTTTAAAGAGAATATGCAGCACCAGTTTTGATGCAGCCAACTGTGAACGTTCTTTGAGAGAAATTGTTCTCTTTGTAGTATATTGACAGAATGTTGGGTTATTTTAGGTATGTGACCAAGGAGGATGTAGCAGCAGCCTCACTTAGCAAAGCAAGCAGCAGCGGGGGCAGCGTGCGCCTCATCTCTAAGGAAAGTAGGGCTTGTCTGAAGAATGAAAATGCTTCTATTGCACAATCAGGTCATTCCACAGGGTAAGTTTAATGCAATAAAGTGGTGGAGCTGTTTCTTCGTAGACTTTTTTAAGTAGAAAAGTTATTAGTGTTCACCTTGTGTTCAGGTAAGAAACTTGCTGAAGTAGCTAATGAGCTAATAATGATGTAGATTATATCTGTTGTCAGCTGATACAGGTACTAGTTAACTGAGGGACAAGATGAAACAAGAAAATAGTTACACAGTGTGGTTGAGGAAGCAATGGTTTTAGCGTAGGCTCACTTGTGAAGTCAACCTCAAATTGGGGAGCAAATTTTCTTCCGTTCTGCCTCATAATTTAGAGTAAGGTAGAAAAAATACAAAAATTTTGGTCAGAAGATGCCTTTGTCAGACTAGTTCTTGCCTGGAAGCAAACCTTGTTTAGAATAGGAAATTGATGGGAAGGTGTGAAAGTTGCAGAGAAACCAGGATGTTTTCCTTTGACTTTTGACTTCTCTTACAAAGGGGGCTGAAACATTTTACATTTATGCTTGTATGTGCCTGACAGAAACTAACACTTCTTTGTAAGTGCAGCATTATTTTAGTAATTTAATGCACATATGCAACTGTATTAAGATGTGCAAAAGAAAAATCTTGTATTGTCGTGTTTTGCTTAAATGGAAACATAAATGAACTAGATGATTGCACTGTGCAGATTTCAATCAAAAGATCATCTTACTTAGATTGACATTAGTGTATTAGAACATAAAACACATCTAAAGGAAATACACAATGCATAAAATAACCTACAGAATTGTTGTTGATATACCTGCTTTATTAATAGCTGTACTTTGTTCTCCGTAAACAGGTTGCTTCCAGAGGATGGAAAAGATCCTTCAGTTCTTCCTTCAGATCATACTGAAGCGGAAGGTTCCTTCCTATCCAAAGGGTATTTGCAAGCCTTGGACAGTCAGGGGAACCCACTTTGTCTCAGCTGTCAGCAACCAACCACTCAGCTTGACCAAAGCTGCCAGACGCGTGCCTGGGACACACGGTTCTGCTCTCTTGTCTGCCAGGAGGACTTCTTGATTCGTTCTAGCTCAAACTACCTCAGGACGAAGGTGTTTGAAATTGAACACGGTGTTTGCCAGTTTTGTAATCAGAATGCCCAAGAGCTTTATCTTAACATCAGAGATGCGCCTAAGAGTCAGCGTAAGAAACTTCTGGAGAGCTCGTGGATGTCTCACCTTCCCCTTGGGCAGGTAATAATACTGCTTTTTAAGAGCTGTCAGTTAATCTGTGTATTCCTGTTGTGGGTAGTTCAGCGAAATCCAAAATGGTGCTCCTACAGGCTTAAGATCGGTTAGCCAGTACCAACGACAGAGTAAGAAAAAGAAAACAAAACATCCCAGCGTCTTCTAAGATGCAAAAACATTGTTGATCTCTAAAAGGGAAAGGCATCAGAATTCTCATTTAGGGCTGTTAATATTGCAACTGATTTTACTTGAAATGTGGTTATGAAACAGAATTAAGAAATGGATGTAGTCAATGGTACTAGGATTATTCCTACTTTTCAGAATGTTTGGTAGGAGCATAGCAAAAGCCAGCTGTCACAGCTCCCTCAATATCACCTCAAAATGCATTAAAAAAACTACTATGGTTTTTCTCTGGTTGTGATTGCTTCATTACTGACTTGAAGGCAATGGAGTAGGGAGGGAGAACATTCCTATGCAAAGTAGTATTTTAGTTTCAAAATAAAAATACCATATATTTTTCTGCTGTGAAGTTGAAATTCTGTTTCAGGAGTTAGTGGTTCTAAATTTCTTAAAGTCTGCAGACACCCATTTAAACTTGCAAAAGAAAAAAATCATTTACCATTATTGTTTCTAACGGTCGTGTGCATGAGATGGACTTAGTTTCTTGTGGCTTTTGAAAATATAAGTTAATGCAAATCTAAAAGATTGAGATATCTTGTGCGTTTCTTACATCCTTCCAAGTGAACGCAACTGTTTTTAATATCAGCACTTGATAAAATGACATTGAAGATAACTTACTGATCAAGAAAACAACCTTCTGTTTTCCTTTGATCCACTGTTGTATGCTTTAGAATGCTGCAAGCTAGGGAGAACTATGCCAGCTAAAATTACAGCTGTTTGTTTGTCCACTGGGAATAACAAAAAAATGCTAACGCTTCCTTTCTCTTGATTACAAAAAGTAAATAGCTACTGTACTCAATTCTCTTGTTCTTCCTGTAGAATGTAGATGTAGCTCAGAAAGCATGTCTAACGCTTCCATTCTCATGTCCTTTGCTTACTGCAGTTGAATGAAATTATAACAAACCCAACAGAAGGACAGTTCTGGCAGGTGGATCACATCAGACCTGTTTACAGTGGAGGAGGACAGTGCTCCCTGGAAAACCTTCAGACTCTGTGCACACCCTGTCACAGAGAGGTAGGTAATTGAGATCATGATATTATATTTACAATAAAAATCAGTTGTTAGTTTGTATATAAGTAAGAGGTGATGCCCAAGTAGTTATGAATGAGGAGAAAAGCTACTAGTAATAAAAACACAACCAAAAAAACTTTACTCAGAAATATTTCATTGTTACTCATTTAGTTTGTACTCAATAATGCAAACTTCTCCACCCTGTGGCCCAGCACTATTTTCCCTGTGGGAAGGCAGCAGTGAAGTTGAAAGGTAGCATTAAAGTGTTACAAGTTTACTCAGGTTTGGGAAATTGTCACCAAATGAACATTAGCATTTTATTATGTTGCCTGCTGCAAAATTAGATTGAAGTCTAGCTATGGACTAATGCTTTCCAGCTAGTTGCCAAGTAACAGTATTTTCTGACAAGACCTACCTTTCTCTTTTGCAGAGAACTGCAAAACAAGCCAAAGAAAGAAGTCAGATGAAGAGACGTTCTTTAGCTACGAAGTATGGCTGTGATATCACAAAGTTTCTTGTGAAGATGTAAAATTCTTCAGTATATTCAGTTATAACTCAAGAACTATTACAGTTACATAGTTTTCCTCATGCACTTTAAAAAAAAAATGCAGTCTGTCACTCTGTTAGTAGAGAAAATGTGCAACTAAAACAAAAAAATCATTTGAAATAGTAATAGAGGGCCTTAGATGAATGCATCTGAAATACTCAATCATGGTTACATTTTCATGACCCTGCAGTTTAAAGCTGGATTTCAGTGTGTAAAAGTTCGGTGCAATTTTAAAGTACTACTATTTTCTTAATAGTTTTACACCTACAGAAATTGGAGGAAGTGCTGTTGAAAGTCATTGGTTTACAGTGTTCAGCTGCAGTGGGGCATTATGGACCAAGAAGCTCTCTTAAATTCTTCGCTTTGTTCACATAATCAAAGTTATTGGAGAAGATGCAGACTGTGTTCTCCATTATGACAGCAACAATGCAGGTAATTTGTTTCTTCTACAACTGTCTCATAACTACATAAGTTAATAGCAGCCCTAGGAGCGCTCTAATCAGCTATGAAAGGCCTGCTGGTGGCATTTGACCTGACTTAAAAGATTTAGGCTCTTAGAATTAATGTTTATTGAAATGTCTTTGTTTAAAACAGCTAGCATGTAAAGCTTATCCATGATAAATAGTAACATCTATTGTGCCCTGTCTCATCCAGGGTAATTTCTGGGAAATGCTAGAGACACTCTCTTTAAGATTGCAGAGGTGATGGTTATTTTGTACTGTTTAGGTGGCTTTCTTCACGGTTACTTCAAATAAATCATTGTCTTTTAACAGTGCTTTTTTAAAATGCTTTTCTGTCTGTCCACTACCCCTTGAATGCCGTCAGTACACTACAGATCATTTTTCTGAGGAATTTTCAAGTTTATTCAGCCTTCACCCAAGGCTACTCTTTTAATGTAAAAATGTGTTACAGGTGTATCAGGAGAGGAGGAAAGCAAGAGTACCAGGGAAAAAGTTTAAGATTACTGACTTAGTAATTAGCCTAGTGTGATTACTTTTGACAAAGTTAGACAGTTAAGCAGCAGTTGTCTTTGCCTTTCTTATTCCTTTTAACAGAAGACATTTACCTCGTATAAAGCAGAAAAAGCCAGGGAACCAAAATCCTATGGCAAGATTTTCTCTGAAGTTAACTTATCCTGAAAAACAGAAGTTTGCATCATGTTGACGTATTGGAGAGAAACACTCTAACCCTTGGCAGCTTCAGGCTAGCAGCTGGGACCCTATTATTTGAGGTAGAACTTCATATGCTTGATGTAGTCATAAGCAACTTTGTTCCTATATCAAGTTATGCAAGGATGACATTTAAGAAGCATTTTGACAAAGCCACTATTACCTAAAAACTTCTGAGAGCCAATACTAAGTTCAGATTTATTGAGTAATATCAACAATACTATAGTTTTTACATTTCATTTTGTAATAGAATTCTGGTCTGATTCTGATTAAACCACAGTAAGATCACTGTAAAGCAACATTGGCACATATAAGTCATAGTGTTTACATGATATTCAATTGGGTTAGTTTACAGCATGTTATAGAATTGTTTCATTATATCAGATCAAAGACAGTATGCATTTTAATGGTCTCTACTGTAAGCAAATTACTGCTATTTAAACACACCTCTGTACATGTAATTTACATACAGCTTTGGCCCTTGCATGCAGGGAAGGATAATAGCATATCCAAAACTGTGAGTTAGGCTTAAGGCTATTAGGCTTATAGCAGCTCATAGCCCAAAGTAGCTGTTTAGGAGGAACATCCAAGATTTTTTTTGGATGACTGTTGCAATGCTAGGAGAGTTAGGCATGAACTAGAATGTACTGTAAGCTTTAAATAAAATCAAGGGTATTAGCAACTTAATGATTAGCTGAAAAAGTACTGGGCTCAATACTTGTGATTAGCAATAAATAATGTCTGCACATCAATTTAAGTAGGCTAATATTACTTTTTAGCAAGTCTGATTAAGAACTGTAAAGCAGCACATTCTGCATAAATTTCAACATGAAGTATTTGCATAC
Source organism: Penelope pileata (assembly GCA_013396635.1). NCBI lineage: Eukaryota > Metazoa > Chordata > Aves > Galliformes > Cracidae > Penelope > Penelope pileata. The sequence goes on from WBMW01003413.1 coordinate 2,827,239, forward strand.
AGCCCATTATCCATTGTTAAACAAGCTGATGCAAAAACATGGCAGAACTTTCTTCCCCAAAGGTCTGATTAAAAGTACTGCTGTAGCCATTCCAGACCTCCAAAGTAGACTTTTTGCAGATGTTCTTCTCAGCTATGAGTTCAGCTCTGTCCTTGGGAATATTACTCTCCATCGCTAATGACAACCGTGTTTTCTCCTCACCACAAGCTGGTAAATCTGTGTTAACTTCCCTGAAGGAAAATGAATAGTATTCCACTTGTGAAGACACACAAGGTAACCCAGCTAGCTACATCAGAAGAACGTTGTGTCTGCTGAAAAGGCACCTGCAAGTCGAAAATCTTCTTTTGTAAGCACACTGTACATGCGCTGGGGCAATGGTTTAGAGTAAGGTGCAGGGCGGGGGACGGTTGTGCGCAGAATGATCTCCCGGCCCGTAGGTGGTGGGAAGTCTGACACAGAGCCTGTGTTGAGTCTTCGCTCATCTGATGAACCTGATCTCCTCAGTTCTTCATCGACTGGAGGCACTGCAGAAATCTTAAATAAAAGCAGAAATATAATTACAGGGCAAGCTGTCTCCTGATAGTAGGATTCAGATAATAATAAGAGGAAAAAAGGAAGATTAGAAATGGAAAACATCAGAAGGCTTTACATGTACACAGAGCAAGACACTAATGGGATGTCAAGAAATAAACTGCACGCAATCAAATGGAAGAACCTTCATATGTGGATGGTAAAGCTCAGCCCAGATTCAACTCCTTGGGTTTTGAGAAGCATGAAGCAAGGGTTTTCACCGTACAAAATGGCCCTTCCTCAGTCAGGGCTCCAGCCTCAGCTCTTTGTGGCTACATGTGGCCGTCACCCTCCTTGCAAAAGTTACCAGTGCCACTACTGGACCCTCGACAAAAAGTCATCTGCCTTTGAAACTCAGCACATTACTTCAGTGTGCTCTCCATAGCTGAAGAGAAGCTGAAGTTACATCACAGAGCAAACGGAACACTGGGCAATCTCCATCACTACTCACTGCCAGTAAGCAGCAACACTACACCTGAATACTGGAAGAAGGACTGGCATGCTCCAGCTCTTGGCTGTTCCTCAGACAGTCCAATAGACATTTCCTAGTTTCATACACACAAACTAATACCTAACAGGTCTGCACTGAACTCCATAATTCAAGACCAGCAACATCACCGAAGCACTTATCATCAACCCACAGAACAGCCTACATGCTCCCTCCACTTCTACCCCTCTCCTGCGCAGCCCCCAGGAGCAGGGACCCAGTTCTGTGCGGCGCTGCAGCCTTCGACACAGGGTAAGTCACCGGGGACAAGTGGCAGTTGTTCCTAAAAGAACAGTTTAAGGAAACCAACAAACAGAGGGGATGTTCCCTGTGCTACATTTCTTCACAGTTCTCTAGTTCCCTATCCCCATGCCCCTTTGTCCAAAAGTTTCAGTAGTTTTAATAAGCATTCTTATCTCAATAGTTTTGGTGGTACCTGAAGTGTGACATCCACACAGTACTTCCTGTACATCACTACCTTCCCCCAAAGCATCTGGCTGTTCAATAGGCAAAAAATAGTGACAGCAATAGAGAAGAAAATAAAGGTAAGGCCAAGTATTTCAGCATCCTAGAGTGTTAGTATTCACTTGAAGAAATGTTTGAGTTTTTTGTTTCTAGTTTTTTTTCCTCTCTCCACTTCCTGGTAGGTTCTAAAATAAAGTCTGTGAATGAGGAAAAACCATTCTGGAAACACAAAAATATTTTTATGCTTAGTATGTGAACAACAGTACAAACCACATCAGGCTGTTGTACTCTATCTACCAAAAGGTTCAAACTCTATGCGGCTAGGGAAGATGAGTGGGAAATGAGGGACAAAGTTGGTTACCTCATCAGAAGATTCAGTCAGCTTGAAAAGGGATGAGAAAAGAGCCAGTGATGAAAGATAGAAACAAAGGCAAGTCAGAGATGACTTACAAGAGGTTAGGAGGAGACTGTAGGTTTAAGAGACATCATGCACTCTACTTCCAAGAGCATGCATTTCCTATCATATTTTTCCTGAGAAAGCTTGAGAATATAACAAGATGACACAACCCAGAAGAGTTCAGATTCAAAAGGTAATGAACAACGGAGTCATCCAACTTCTACTTGCCCGACAGCTAACAAAATAACTCATGGTAGATTAAACAAGAAGTTTTTCTGTAGCAAGTTATCTCCCATCCCACTAAGAAGTCTTAATAGCCACCAGCAGCTAGTGTCTGTAAGTTAGCTTTAGCTACTGCTATTTCAAAAGAAATTAAACCCTAGGAATTACACACATCTTCATTGATTATTAGTACCAGAAACTCAACTTTAAAAACATACTACCACATTACTTAAAGGGTAAGTGCATATACTTGCATATGTTTACAGGGCATAATCTTAAGATTTAAGGAAAATTCTGTAAGTAAGGCTGAGATTTGCAACACAGCTTTCACTAGAGACTCATTCTCCTAAGGGTAAAAGAAAAGTTCTGATTTTCATTTCTCTGAATAACCATGGGCTGTTTTCAGAATGGTCCTTTTTACATTGAGTTGCAAAATATATAGATTATTATAAAAGCATCCACACCTTACAAGTCTTTTAATTCCATTTCTTTTTTCCAAGCAGTGATTTCTAAACATGATTTCAGGCTTTAAGATGTCTGCAACATTATGCCACCTTGTTATTATAAGTGCTGTTCAATTTTAATTAGATAATTTGATGCAATGAATAGGTAAAATTCTGAGAGAAACTTTTGGCTGACTGCAGTCCAAGAATTTTGGAAATCAATACTTAACAAGCTAATTATTAAAAAGGTGCTTAAGAGAAAAAGGGATTATTTATAAAAATATAAGCTGGGAAAAGGTTTCAAGAAAACAGATGTAACACTGGAAGTAAATGAAGCCCATATAAAGTTATACTGAAAAAATAATGACAATCTTCCTAACGTGAGTTTCCATACCAGAAAGTTTTCCAATATAAGCCTCAGTCTAAAAAGTATTTGATATTACAACATGCTTCTCTACACTCCTACGTGAAACCATCAACACACTCAATAGTTTTTCTTGCTGTAATGTGGCATACATTATGCAACTTGAATGAAGGAGAAATTTGTGACATAATTGCATTACTGGTGTTACAATTTGAAGTAAAGCAAACATTAATTACATCTATTCAGCTTCCTGAAAGTTTCACATCCCAGGTCATCTACTCTTCTTTTGTCTTGTGACATTCTGGTATAGCTAAAATCATGTTGAACACCACAAAGAAACAGAACCCAAGAACTCAACCATGTTTATGAAAATACATGCATATATGTAGACAAAATAAAGAGCCATCATATTAAGTCATTGCATTTAAATGGTTTGAGGCATCAGCACAGGGACCAAGAACTCTCTCTTACCCTCTGAGCATTCACAAATAGCTTGTGAATAACGCTGCCAGCAGGTCCTCTTCCTGCACCAAGAACTGGCACTTCTGGCTGCTCCAGGAGACAGTTGACAAATCTGATGGTACAAATTATTGAAAAAATATTAAAAAGAAAAAAAAAAAATCAGACTTATTCTGTTTTCTAATCTAGAAATAGAATTGCTTCCCCATAAGGAGGTATCCACTCACCAAAATAAGCACAAACTGCTAATTCTGAAATCTGTTTTAAAAATTTAAGGAAATAAATTGCATTTCCCAGCATCCCACACGAACACTATCACCACCTTTTCATCCCTTCACTCCTTTCTCTCTAGCCTTAAGATGAACTTCCTCTCCATCCCTTAGCTTTCAGAGGATCCTTCCTACCTTTTGCTCATTCTTTCATGCTAAGCTTTGACAGTAATTAGCAAGCAATCTCTCTGTCCCCATCTCAAACCACAACAACATTTTTTTCCATTGTATTTTTTACCCTCTATCTTTTTGAGGAAGATGAGTGACAGAGCGGCACAGTGGTCCTTAACTACCCATTGTTGTTAAACCACCACATGCAGCAGTAAAAACTACTTTTTTCTTTTGTTTAAATATTACACGTTGATCTGTTTAAGCAGAAAGTAAATCTGACAGCATGTAGTGATGCAATGAAATGGGACTTGTCACTTTTCATTCATGTGGTTCCTCAGTAAGACATTTAAAATCAGTAAAGAGACTAGAATACGAAAATAGAACTCTGGGAAGCATTTCATTCCATGTTAATTATAGAAAATACTAAATTCCTCATCCTTCTGATTTAACCTATATTGCAACAAAAGTTGATCATGTGCACCTTTTACTTTACACAAAAATACATTACATCTCCAGTACCATCAAGAGAAAACAAATTCCATCAAAATAATCTGTATCACATGCTTTCAAATAGATGGTTACTCAGGCATAGAGGGTAACCACCTCTAGGAAGTGTAGGGACAGAGGCACCTAGATTAAATATATTAAATATGCTTCTTTAGTATTTTTGTATTATCACCACTTCCATGTGTCCTTTATTTTGAAACTACTAAATAAGAGCATCAGAGGAAAACAAAACAACTTAGGGAAATGTAAAAAATAAAAATGAGTCACCTCTGTAGATCTTCCTTCTCCTCCTCATTTTCACATTTCTCTACCCCAAATTTTGCCTTCAGAGACCTGGCCCTGGCAATGATAGCTTCCACACTCATGATCTGAGCAATGATTTCCTGCAGGAGTTTAACAGAAAGATTTACTTTTAGCACTCCCACAAACAAGTGTATCAAGTTTTCAGCACCAGCCAATGTGCAAGTCTTACTTCCAGCTTCTTGTCCTCTGGATTTGGAAATCGCAGAACTTTACTGGAATGGGATATTATCTGTTTAATAATCTTCTTAACTGAAGATATATCTTCTAGGACTTCTGTTAGAAGAAAAAGAAGCAAACAAGTTCTCATTACTGCATTAGTGTTCAGCTTAAAATATCTTAATAATTTATTAAACATTATTTACCTTCTTCCTTTACCTTGAGTACAGCTGCATGGATGATGCAAGGCAAGAGATGCCTTGCAAGGTCAGCTGGTTTCTGAACTGCAAGGTAGTGAAGTACCTGTAACAATAGAAAGTTCAGTGCATTAATGGTCAGAACTGCTTCTCAAAGATAAGGTTGAGTACAAAGATGAGCGCTAGTCACAAAACTGTTACCTTCTCTGCTTCTCGTGTGTCATCAAAGAGTCTCTTCTGCCTCCGAGCTGGGACTGGTTTTGCTGTCTCCCAGGCCTCTACCCACATGTTGCTAGGGATCTTCATTCGGGCGCTCAGCTCACCTTTAATTACTACATTCCCCTTTTCATCAATCACTTCCTCTTCAATGTAATCCCGAGGGGAGTACCACCTCACAAAATCCTCCAGACAACAGCCAGGATTAGCCGCCTGGAACAAAGATGACATAAAATTTGTACCTGAAAAAATCATACAGAAATATAACAACCTAGGTAGGGAGGCACTATGGTTTAGAGGGCAGAGCACAGGCTATGAGCAAAGAACTCAGAGAATTTTGTTCACAGTCAAACTGTACACTAGGAAAGAGACCTGGGGAAGGGGAGAAATTAAATGCAAACTGAGACAATGGTGGCGGAGGTGTGTGTGGGTTAGGGTTCGTCAAGCAGAATTCTATCTGGTACTTCATAAATGCAAAAAATATTATTTTTCACTAGTTCTTATGTAGAAGCTTATACAAGTAAGATCTAGGTGAATGAAGGAATCAGTGGGCTGCATGAATACGCTCTCAGAACTGACTTTTTTTTAAATCTTTTAGCACTCCAGTAACAAAATTCCTTTTCTTCTTCCTTTAAAAAGTAACTTAAAAATGAAAACCCTCCCCTTTTGTATGGGCCACCCTGAGTTTTAACGCCCAATTTACCAACTGAATGCCATTTTTTTACTCACAAGAAGTCACACAAATTTACTGGAATGTTAGAGAGTAATAGGCTGGATAGACGTAGATTCTGAAGTGTTCCAACAGTTTTATCAGCAGGTTTTTATTTTCAATTTCAAACAATTTTGATACTGTTTTGTGTAAGGAAAATAACAAAACTCATCATAAAAGCCTTCAAAATTGTTCAACACAAACGTAAGTTAATTAAGAGGAAAGAGTCTCACAGAATTCTTCAGGCAGTAGTACCTTAAAGGACTCCATATCTGAGAGCAAGCAGGCACTCTGCATGCGTGCTCGAAGATGTGCACCTTCTGCTGAGGTCCCCAGTTTTGCCAGAACCTCAGACTGTTCTTCCAGCAAATCCTCAGTCATGGGTGCTGGTTCCTGTAACACAGAAAAAGACAAGTTTACAAATAATAAGGGCTAGCATAGGAGAAACTGAGGAAGAAGGGGCTGATAGCTCCCTGTCACTAGGAGTTCACTGTACTCTATTTGCACTTACAGGAAATAATCATAAGTTTCTACTGCTTAAACTGTTTAAAATGAAGTTGTGTGTCTGAAAAGGACACTCACAAGCAAAGAGAACACTCCCTGAGAATGAAGTAATGCTATAAAGATACATTGTTAAAATACAAAAAATAAACAGATCAACTCCTCTTGTTTGATACTATTTTGTTTAGATCCACTGTGCTAAAGAAATGTAAAATTTTTGCCATTGACACTGTCAGCATATAATTAATTCATGAATTCTGCCTCTGTTCATGCTTTTTACCTATGGAAAGCAACATCCATTAGGAAAATCTATCTCAAATGAAAAACGCTGCATTCTCTATGCATGGCTGAGGTCACATTACTTCCTGATACCACTGCTTCCTATTTTACCCTTCTACAGGGAAGTCTGAGTCCAGTAATGGTTCTAGTTCACTGGTGGTAAACCTGCTCTAGATACTGGGATCCTGAAGTGACAACCAAGGCTTTTTGAAATATTTCTTAGTGTGTCTCTAAAAGAAAAAAAAAAAAAGGAACAGCAAAACTGATCCAGTGCTCTGGTCAGTCTAATATGAATCACAACAAACTGATGACCAACCACATTAAGTCTTAAATGTGTCATACTAGAGGAACAGAAGTTAAGAACAAGCCACCTTATATCAAAGATATCAATATATTAAATTGAAAGAAAGAAAAAGCAAGTACAAAGAACAAGGTATCAGTATTGGGGTTAGTTTTCCAGTCAGAGTTGCCAGGTCAGTCAGAAACTGTTGCTGGCAGCCTGCAGACGCTCAGGGTATGTACCAAATAGAGTGCCCACATGTGATAAAACCAATACTTTATGTAATTTTGAAACTAAAGGCGCCCCTCACAGAAAAGCTCTGTATATAGATGACTACACATCAAGCAATATGGAAAAAAGTATCTGCTTAGCTCCAGCTAGAAAAGTACTTTAGATTTTAATTCAGAAACTACATTAGTCACAGAGATCGGTTTCATACCACCAGTTTTAACTAAATCATTACTTTTTAATATGAATTTTTTATATATAAATATACATACATTTTTAATATAAATTTTATATGTGTATATATATATATAAAATTAGGCCAGCAAGATCATGATTTAGTTAAACCTGGCACTATTTCTTATCAGAAATCTTAAAATATATACAATTTGTGCTTGTGTCTTCAATTTGTTTATATCCACCAACACAGCTTTGAAAACTTACAAATTGTTTCTTCCCTTAATATGAGGACCTGCTTTCATGGTTTAAGATCCATGGCAGTTTCAGTTTTACAAGAAAGAAAATAGGAAGGGAATGGAAGATGCCTTAAGAGCCGTAAATAAAAAAAAAAAATAAAATAAACATAAGGTAGACAAGACAGCTTAGTAAAAAAAAATTGGTTTGGGTGAAATTTGGTAAGAACATGCGAGATTTCACTTTAAACAGCCTCACCAAGTTTTAAATAAGGAAAACAAGGTCTTACGACAAAAACACTTGGAAGTTTTAAAAACAAGTAAATCTACAACCTGCAAACTACATACAACTTCACAATCCTAATTTATGAATCATACTCCACGGGAGTCACATTGCACATCTGGCTGAGCTCTGGCTATCTAACCTGTGTTATGGGAATGTAGAGAGGTTCTCCTGGATGCAGCAGTGTCAGCTTTCCATGAGGATGCAGACGACCTTCTGGTTTTAAGTTCACAGGCTCTTTGCTGCCATCTTTTGCTCCTTTCTTTCCATTTTCCTGCCCATTTCCTTTCAGATCTTCTGTGTCACTTAAACATTCAAAAAATTCTTCTTCACTGTCACTCCACGATTCCCAAGACTTTCCAACTTCTTTGTCCTTATCAGTCTCCTTTGGGTTATCTCCGGAGTGGTCTGCTCCTTTTCCAGCATCACCAGAAGAACCACCAGGTGAACGATCAGACACACTCCCCCTTTTCCCCTCATCTCTTGCTTTCTTTCTTTCAATGCAACAATTTAACATCTAAGAAGTTAAAGGGGGAAAAAGTGTTTAGCAATTACTTCATTTATGGACATGACACCACGGAGAAAGGAGAGTCACTAAAAGTCTTTTACAATTCCAAAAATACTAATCCCATTGAATTGGTGCTATAACAAAGATTTTGCCAAGAAACAAAGTCCAGACCCAATGATACAAGCATAACTAAATCTACAAAACCCATGTATTTAGATAATAATGGTTATGATTTTGACTGTTTTCCTAGGAGAAAAAACATTCTTAAATTTGGGATATTTACCTGAAGCTTCTGATGCAGTAAACAGCATCTCAGATCAGGAGGGCCATTAGCTAATCTAACAAAAGGTAGAAGTGTAACTATTATCAATTATGAAGTTGAATCTTTCACACACACACACAGTCTTAAATCATCTGAAATCCAGAAAAGGGGCAAATACCCACACACAGAGCCCACCCCCACCACTTTAAATATGCAGCTCTTGTATGGACCCAAAAGACACATTAGCGACTGAACAAGCTCAGAAATTAAACTTCATTTATTTCCTAGAGATATTTCTGAAGCTCAGAAATCATTCACAGCAGTATAGAATAGACACATTCTGCATTCCCTGGTCATTTTTCTATTTGGATACTAAGACTATCCGTTTTCAAACAACAAATTAAGCACGTTTGACTTCATTTTAAGACAGCAATGATCTCAATATATTTCAAGTCCCATTTTATTTCTTAGCGTAACTATATGAAAGTACAAACTAATGAATAAGTGGCCAGTCCACGTCACTTAAGAAAGGGAACTAATACATTTGCTCTGCCTTAACACCCCCCCTTGACAGAATCCCTCATTTTGTCTGCAGCAAGTTCTGCTGCAGCAGAAACAACTTGAAAGGGTCGGATAGCTGAGGCAGCATCACCTGCCTGAAAAGGCAGACTACACCAGCAGGAACTGGGAACAGCTCTCTTAGAAAAGTGGTGGAGCTACACCACAAAACAAACGTATTTTTCACTATATCAGCTCCTTCATTTTTATCTAATGATAAGCCAAGAATTTGCATAAGCTTCTTTTTCCTCCTTCACACAATGGAACGCTCTTTAGCTGGATCTTCCTCCAGACATTTCAAATTTTAACCAAGGGCACAGATACCTCTTCCTACTCCCTCTCCTTTCTTGCTTGAGTGAAGCAAGGTAACAGAGGATAGCGTTTGCAATTAAATACATCTTACCCTGGAATAAGGTAGTTGTTCTCCCATCTGTAGCGCATTTCTAACACAAACTCTTGCCAAAGATGTGCCACTCCTTTAACTCCTCCATGGTAGAAGTTTATCATACAAAGACATAAAGCTAGTTTGTACGTCAGACTATCAGAAGGAGCTGATTTAAACTGACTGAAGAGATTCTACATGAGAAATAAAAGAAAGCAGAAAATATACAACCAATGACATTTTCTCCAAAACGATACAATCTGTGTGCTGTTTGTCAATGCTAGTGACTAACTAACATTTTAAGCCTATATGGCACAAAAATGAGTTTTTGGAAGAAAAAAAAATTAGAAGGAATGGTAACAGAAAATATTCACTATTTCTACTTCGAGATTCCATAAAGTTTATCTTTCCAAAATGTATCTATTATAAGACACAGGGCAACCACAGCAAATTCTGTATTAACATGCACTAAAAATTGTGCTTCCTCTCTTCCCTTTCTCAAGTATCAGTTGGTCAAACTTACATAATCTTCATTATCTGGAGGAGGATTGCTTCCTGCTGAAGTGCTAGCTCTGCTTTCAAATCCCTCTGCGAGTTTGTCAGCAGCATCAGGAAATAAGAACTTGGAAGAAATAAAATTTAATTTAGGCTGTTTCAAGAAGCTGATCAATGCAATTCAATAAACAGGACTGACATCAGAAACATTTTTTCTTAAGAATAACACTGCTCACTTACCAGAAGAATAGTGTTGAGAACATCATTGTTCAAAGGCGATTCATCTACACCTCTGTGCTTGCGAATTTTTTTCTTTGCACTGTGAACCATATTTGTGACTGACAATTTATGGATTGGGACAGGTGCTGGCTCTGTGAGCTTCGACAAAGCATGAGTGATATCAGCAATCTCTATACAGTTAAAAAAGAAAAGAAGAAACAAAATCAACTCTTAAAAGTTCACCTGTCATATTCAGTTTATGCATCTTGCTTAGATTTTTAGCACCCTATTTACCTAAGCTATACCCGTGCCATCATGTCTGATCCTTGATTCTGTTCTTACCAAGTTAAACAGCAGAACCAGGAGTCACAAAGGAATCACAGACCAATCGCCTTTGACTTATCTTTCTGAATGAAGATGAGATTGAGCTGGCTGTAGGTAGTGCCTGCCACCTACTGCAACTACTGCATGCTTGCAGACAATGACAGGAGGCAAATCAGCAAAAAAGCCTGATGAAGAGCCAGCGTGGAAAACCTCATCTTGGCAAATATTTTAAGGAAATGAGACAAGGAGGGCTGAAAAGACTTGATGTCAGGCACAAGAATACATGCCCTGTGCAATCTAACACCATTCAAAGCTAACTAGCTAGGCCCTTTTTGTTGTTGTTCTCAAGATCCTTCAAAATACATTCAACATATAAAGTTAGAGAAGTGAAAGAAAGAGACAAGGACATCAAAAAGATGTCAGTATCCACATTGTTGAGAGAATGCCTCTTGGTCTGACAATTTTGGTTTTAGCTTCATTATATTTCTCTTCTTTCAGTAGGAGTAAGATAGGCCTTTAAAATGGAAAGGAAGTCAGCAGACTCTCAGACAAATTTAGACTCTAAATTGGCTGTTTAAAAATGCACAACACAGTATTTCAAATGGCAGAAAAAAGAATATAAAAAGGCATACAAATATAAAAAATGATGGACATAAATCTGTTTAATGTTTACTGAACACGAAGTCTTATACATACTAGTCAAAAATAAAGTCTTGTTTTCTGATTAAAAAAACAACTATAACATAGGAATTTGTCCTCTGGTACTTCAGGAGCTAAACTCACCAAGAATTCATATTAAATGGTACCAGACAATTTGTAGGAGTGGATGGGGTAGGAAAGGTAAAATTTGTGTTATGTGATTTCTATTTGTTTCGCAAGTTGACAAGATTTTAGTTTTACCTTTTCCATCCTCTTCAAATGCAGACCTTCCAAGTATCTCATCAGTTGACTCCTTCCGACGGCAAAGCTTGAAGAATTCATTAAGAAAGTCACCTGTAAGAGAAACAGTTTCTGAACAACTACAATTAAAATCTCATTGAAGAACAAGTTAACCCTCAAGAAATTATTGAAGGATAATAAATTTCCCCTCTTTTCTCAATAGTTCTCTAGGCTGATCAGTCCCGAGTGTCACAGACACACTGATTCAACTAAGGAAACTGATCTAAACAGATAGTACTTCATGAAATCTTAAGATTCTAGGAGATATAAATCTTCACAGAACACACAGAGTAAATGTTTATTCTCTGGAACTAGATGAAGTAAGAACTGCATTGAAGTTAAGGGTACACAGATGTAGAGTAACCTATAACAAAAACTTAACTTTTTGCAAAACTCGTGTACCTTGGGGAAAAAAAAAAGCTCAAAATATAGTGCACTCAAAGAAATTAGGGGAGTGAGGAAATAGGTCATCAAGTAATCAACCATTCAATTCTACCTTCAAAACTTAATAGCTTAGAAGCTGTAAGAGAAGACACAAAGCTGTAGTATCTTACCCAATAAACACTGAGGATTATCTGCTTTTCTGACTCTCACAGACCACTGTGGTGCTTGCATGGGATCGAGGTCACTGAAAAAACAAGTTTCATTCTGTCTCCATAGGTATGCAAGAGATGAGTATCAAATTCTTAAATGGAATGTCATAGCCATGAAATTATAATACACACCCAATTAGACAGAACGTGAAAAACATTCTAAGATGTCAGCAAGAGTCCCTGTTTTCATGTACATACATAACATGAATAAGAAGCATAAGAACAATTCAGCTCTGTTTTAAGTAAAATTATCTTCCTTTGAAATCTACTGATGTTGAAAACTCATTTCTGCATTACTTCAAGCAGTAGACCACAGTTCTTTTTTTCCCTTCTCAATTATCAGTACATATCATTCCTCCTCTTTAGGAAGTTTAGCAGAAAACATAGGAGAGGGATGGCAATCAGTGAATTCTTTTTGCTTTTCATATTCTAAATTTTGCTATCATGGTTTCCAGAAAAATGTAATACACAAAACTTGTAAGGTTAGCATGAGAATATGGCTCATGACAGAAGTGTACGTTCCACTGAGATCACAGTACAACAGTATTTTCTCATGTGGAAATGCATTTCAAAAGTAGTTTTTTCCAAATTAGACATTCGATCAATGGACCTTAGTATTCCTCAAAATGGCTTCTCTCTCACAAAAAGCCACGCACAAAGTTTTAAATGTCACTAAGATGCAGTAGTTAACACGAAAGTAAACATCTAGATAATTGCAATTCAGACAAAATACTCACGAGTAAACATCATTGTCGACAATTATACCTTCTGTTAGGTGAGGCCATGTGGTAGCTAAATGGAGCTCACTGAAACAGAACAAGATTCAAGTCTCCATCACAGTTAAGACCATGATTTGCATGAAATTTTATATTTAAGGCCCTATCTGGATTTTGCAGCTAATCACAGAAGCATGCACATTTTCACTAAGTTTGTTCGTGCCTCACAGTCTTTTGGTTATTGTTCAGCATGTCACCCAGCATTGCACTGAGCCTGACTAGTAGCTGGCACACAGGACTCTTTCACCACTCCTCTCCATAAAAGGAGAGCTTATGCATTGTCCTCCAGGTATCCCATACAGGTGAGTTAAGTGTATTAAACACTGTTTTAGACATTAAATGATTTCTCGATTTGCTGAGTGGTAATGGGTGTTCAGAAGAGAACATTAGAGGGATTGTAACAACTCAGTTAATAGACCCTCTCACATTAAGTCTTCTACAAATGTCACAGTAAAATAAAGGAGCAAGTCCAACCACTGAATGAAAGCACATAATTTTTGAAGTTTATCTCCAATTAACATGCATTTCAACATAACAGTTTCAGAGACAAACTAAGTACTCCAGAAGTTTACGATGGAACATTTATGAGCTACAACTCCAAATATCATTACATAACTTGGCAGATGGTATTATCTGCTATTAAAGTCTGCACTTGAATGATGGAACATTCTGCCAGTGACATAGCGAGTGACAGGCAGGCAAAGCTCAGATTTCAAATGACATACCTTTAAGTCCTCCATTAAGGAGGTTATTAAAAAAAAAATAGAAAAAAAAACAAAACAGAACAACTGTTATCTTACCTAATAGGATCCTCACAGGCACCAAATGGTAACTTCCCAAATTCAAGGCCCCCAACTTCTCCTCCAACTAGAGCATCTATATCTGAAAGCAGATAACATATTTTCCATACAGAATTCATGGGGTATTTGAAAGAGTGTATCATTTTATTTTCACAGTAAGACTGCAGTGCGTTGGCTGATCAGAAAACAGTTGAACAGCTAACGTCACAGAGCTATGGAAACATGATCCCAGCACATATCCAAAGTAGTTATTCCAGCAGAATCTAAGAAGTAATCTTGCAACTGGACAATCAAAACCACAGATAAAACTCTTGTCATCTGTGTTAAGGAAAGGTTATATATAAGGTTCTTTTATACAGGAACAGATGACAGCTATCAAGGTAGCCTTAAAGAGTCTGTGTTCACATCAGAACTAATAGACAAATTTGTCATAAAAAGATTTAGGCAGGAAATTAGTTTCATTCAGAAAAAAGTCTGGAAAAGGAACTCTGCAGGAGTGAGAAACCAACTGCTTTGAAAAGGCTGTTTGAAAATTTTGTGAGAAGAATGATATGCCATGTCTTCTGCAGTTAAAGGCTCAACTCATTGATCTAGAGGATTCCTTTTACTATTAAATTGCTAAACCGCTCAACCACTTCCAATGTTGTATGCTTCCAAAGCAAACCAAAAATCGACATGCTTCACTTACCAAAATTGAAATGGGTAATAATGGATTGTAATGCCATTATAATAACAGATCCTTAATCTCAAATGGATCTGATAAATTGTTTGCATACAGAACAATTCAGATATGAGAACAGATTAAGTATTTGGATAAATTAATTAAATTATTTCTCCAACTTTCTCCTTCAAAGAAGATAAAATACATATTCTCAAATAATAGATTGAATAGCTGAGTGCTTGAGGGTACAGTTAAGTCCTGGTCCAGTTATTCACAATGGAGATGAAATCAGAAGTGCATGTATCAACAGCAGTAAAAATGTTGTTCATCTCCAGTTGCTGCAATACACTACACACCATTCTAGGTCCCTTAACCAGAATCTTCTAAAATAATGAAGTCTGAATAAACTGCTCAAAGCAAGAGACATGATCAGAGCAGTACAACTTGATCATCATAGAACAGGGATCCTGACTTAGTTAATAACTGTAGCGAGGCAAGTAATGACTGCTGTGTCTGCAGAAATAATAAAAAATCTGTAGAACTAGCTTGATGAGTTTGTAGCCAACTTGGTTTACCTACAAAGAGAACTACTATTTAAAAAAGCACCGATTTTCCCTGACCCTAAAGAACGTATTTCCAACACCCCTTACATATAAAACACATAGGATAAGCTGCTACGGATTTCTTCCGAACACACCTGTGAGCAGGGTGGGATTATTTTTTATTTTCTTTAAAGTAAACAAAAGCCAAATAATTACACAGCCAGATCAAGGTCACACAGGTTCTGTGCCTCTAAGCATGCCCTAAATACGTTATGTAATTCTACTACCAAGCCAAGAATAGAACTTGGGCATTTTAATTCCTCCTTTTAGGCACCTTGTGCCTAAAATACCACGTCTCTAGTAAAAATGCACTTTAAGAAGGAATTTATCTACCTTTTTCTTTTAGATTTGTTCAACTTTGAGCCAGAAGAATTTTATAATTTATTTCCTGATGCTAGCTATGTATGAATCGGTCTGTTAAGACCAAATCCTTGAAACCCACAGAAGTATTACCACCAAGCAAGCACATGAGAGTTCACCATGAGATTACTAACTGAGCAAACCAGCAGTTTCTTCTAAGCAGCATTACTGTTGCATAAACTTATCAACCCTGCTATATGTACTTCAGATTTAAGACTATACATTACTTTCCCCTCACCAATAAGAGCTAATATAATAAAAGCTTGATCAGCAGTTTTCCCTACATGAAAAAAAACGAAACAAAACAAAACAAAAAACCAGCTCCTTGGCTTACTTAGCACTATGTAAACAACAACAAAGAAATCCAAAGTTTTATCTCATGCAAGGTTCATATAAATTTTCTCCTTTTCTCATTGTTAATAAATAGTCAATCATTAAAATCAGTTATTTTATTGAAATAATTGACCAATACTGCTGTGAAGTACTAGCATCTATCAAAAACTGAATCCAGCAGTTTCTGTGTGGAACTCAGGGCAAAATTCTTTACAGATCTATGGGCAGTTATCCTTTTCTCTCCAAACAGATCCTACAGTTTTAGACATGACAATCTATATCTCTGAATGCTAATAGAAAACAGAACACCTGTCACAACCATAAGCCAGAGTCAGGATTTCAGAGCTTTGAACTTGCTAGCTCATCACAGGGAGTAGTAACTAAAGCCTTTCCTAGTAATGCAGAAATAATGTTTTAATTCCTCTGGTAAGATAAACAGTAAATGCTGAAGAAAATGTTTGTGTATCTTAAGACAAATTATACTGTGGACACAGAACTCCCACCTGGTGGCTGCTGGGGCCAGAAGTACTGTTGCCAGTCTTGAAGCACATAGGTCAGCCGAATGGCCATGCTAACTGGAGGCAGTGGTGTTAACGGGCATCCCTTGAAAACATCAGAAGAATGCAGTGTAGAGTGTACATCCTCTATAACACCTTTGATCTAAGTTATGACAGTTTGTATTACAATTATTTTTTTCAGAACTGCAAAACTCAAAAAATTACTAATAAAGCCTTTGCTTAACAAGACACATGCAGTAAAACTAAACATAAAAACATTCTAAAACCCACACAGCATTTACAAGCTCCATTTAAGTAACTTACAAGTAACTCTAACACAGAATATGTTAGGTTTTCAGTGAGGACCTTCTCCCAGTGTTTTGATGAGATTGCTGACTACCAATATTAACTGTGAAGTGTCGCAACCAGCCATACTAAAAAAGTCCACTCAGACTCCTCAGATTTCTATCATGCTGTTCTTCACTCTTAACTTGTATGTTGGATGCAGAAGCTACAAGCATCAGAGTAAAAACACACCCCAACCTTCCCTTCTCCTTTTAAACAACGAACAGTTTGTCTGGGGAAGATGGAAGAAAGAGTTGTTACAAGTGGGCTGCTAAACAGAAACATTCTTTCACATGTCAGTGGAAGATTAAAGAAAAGCAACTCAGCAACAAAGCCCATATATTTTTTCACTTTCTCCTACTAGATACAGAGCGGCGATATCTGGAAAGGCATGTTGTTGGTATTGGCAGCGAGTCTGATCCCTACAGAACAAACCTCTAGAAGGCAGAAGTGAATCAACAGCAAGCAGGTCACATACTAATTAATTATTCTTTGTATCAGGTACATACACACAGATGTACTCACAATCTTGGACTTGAAGATATCCAGTAATCCCGACAGATGAGTGTACTGACTGGGCACTTTGCGAAGATGAACCATTTCAAAGTCAGTTCGGACTCCTGGACCTTGACATTCTCCAACATACATCCGTCGCCATTTCTGATGTATTTGCACAAACAAAGGTACCTGACTATAAAATATTAATATTTCAGATTATCTAAAATGTCATGCTCTCTCATAGCCTTTTAAACTAGCTAAAAACTTTAAATATCATATTTTTCGGTATACATTTTCTCTTAGTGGAACATAGTTAAGAATATTTTTCTGTGATTCACATTAAGTATTTTGAACTTGATCATTAAATAGAATACCTAACAAGCTGTCATGCCAAACACAAGCACAAAGCCTTACCAAGGACCCCAGTTATTTTTCAGTCTAAATAATAATTAGAAAGTTATTGTCACCACACAGAGAAGAAATCTTCTGAAAGTTACATTACGTATGCCAGTTATTCCAACAACTTGAACAGTTTTTAAAGCTGCTGAGGTTTCAACAATAATGAACATAAACAACAAACGGAATCAATCTTTTCATAGTTACCATGAGAAGATTTTTTTGTTTTTAATCTTTTTGTAACAGTATTGGTGCAAATGAAACAAACTCAGAATGTAATGTAATTCACTAACAACTTATTATTTTTTCCTAATTAAAAAAAAAAAAAAAAGCCACTGGTTTCAACCAGGCATACAAAAAAGGTCATGCTTTCACTTACCAGCCAGTGTTGCCCAATGCAATAGAAACAGAACTCAGAAGAAGGTTGCACTTGGATTCACTAAGAACTGCATCGTTATTTGCAGCTGGAGCAATAACCACAAACTCACGTAAGCCGTACCTTAGAGAGAAGGGGGACAAAAAGCTGCACATTTCTGTTCTCTAGTAAACCAGCTGAAACATCGAACTGTGAGAAATATTATAATCTAAATAACCAAATTGTCACCAGCAGGATGTGAATCTTATTTTGATGTGAGTTTCTTAAGTTAGCAACAACTGTGATTATCCTTAAAACCAGTCTCTCTTGAAGAATGCAGTAATCTGCTAAGAATTTGCATTATTAAAAAGAACGTGGTTTTTGTTTCCTCTTTTAAGGTGTTGTAGCTTTCCTTTTAGAGAATCCATCTATATCACATACATTGAAACCTGGTTAGTCTACAGAAAAATAATATTTTGAAAAAGAAAAGACCACTATGGTGGTGGGTTCTGTGGTTCTTTTTTCTTTCTTTTTTCTCCCCAATCTTTAAATGTGTCTGGTACAAAGAATCATTTTCCTTAAACTTAATTCTTGATGAAAAAAATACACAAATGATTGTGCCAGCATCAGAGATGTTTTTCAATTGCTAAGCTTATTTGTATTAAAGAAGAAGAAAGGCAGCATACATACCATCTTACCAGACAGTGTGCTCTAGGAGGGAAGTCATTGTTCATGCACAGCAAGTCTTGCATAGGCAGAGGAAGGGCATCTGCAAAAAAAGTTGATATAGAAGAGCATCAGCATCCATTCAGCTAACAGTTTAATTCTTTAGCAACGTGTTCAACAAAAAACATACTAAAATCAGAAGTGTCAGATCTCACCATCCCTCAGATCCCCCAAAATTTCACACAGATTCAAATCAATGCACTACAAAATCCACACTCTGAAACTGTATTTTGTCATATCCTGTCCAACACCTGTGACATGTGTCAGGCACAAAAGAGAACCATCAGCTACCTTCCACAAGTTCTTGTTTCCCATCTCTGTCGCTGGGTTCTTGCACAAGATAATGATGTGTAACTGAGAATTTGAAGTCTGCAAATGAAATTTCATCTGATTTCTCCTCCCATGCTCCTGTGGTATATACACCCTGCAGATTACAAATAACAAACAAAAACAACAAACAAAGCAAACTTGATCACACAAATTTAGGTTAATATTTGTTCACCTTTTTCTACCTCTATAGTTTTATCTTACACACGTAGGCATAGCTTAATATAAAGATAATTCTCAGAGCACTTATAATAAAGGTAGCCGAATGCTAAAATCCACATCAATCACTTTCATTTCAAGGACACGATATCCTCTATAAAAATCCTCAGTTATGAGGCAAAAAAGAGGCAGATATTTCCCTTCACATGAAACTACACATCTTAAGCACATGCACCCTCTCCTTTGCCCGCAGACAGAACCTTCCCACCTCAGATTTTCCTTATGCCTGTCAACTCTACCAGTCCAAGCAAATGCTTCTTTAATATTTACATTGATCAGACTCTCACTGATAGGTATCTAAAACCTACACAACTTCTGTGTTAGGACAGCAACATTTTAAATAAAAATACTACATAGGTAAATATATAGGGGGAAAAAAATCAATAGCAACGTACAGAATTGTGCAGTTGTTACTAGAGCAAAGCAACTTGGACAATCACCCTTTGCAAAGGGTATCTTCTCACTAGAAAGCACGAGGAGAGATCCAGTCTAGAGAACAAGGCATACAGGAATACATTGACAGCTAAAGTTGACAGCTAGTTCACTAGATATCACAAGCTTCAATCCTGAATACTTTGTACCCTGACTAGAATTAAGAGCCACAAAACTCCTCTGGAAACACAGCAGCCATTCAATCCAAAACAGCTAAACTTACTGGCACTAATATCCAGAAGAGCTCAGTAATTTCCCATACATTTTACAGGACTGAAGAAGAACCACAAAGACTCTAATTAGACTTCAGAGAAAAAAAAAAAAAA
>WBMW01003413.1:2847052-2867052 GCA_013396635.1 Penelope pileata
AAAAAAAAAAAGAATCTCTCTGATCTGTGAAACATTCTGAGTCACAAATAACACAACGCAAACCTCACCCATGAGTACGTGAGGTGTGACAAATGCACCAGGGAGGGCAAAAAAACTCCTTGAGAATACAGAACAGCTAAAGAGCATGATTCCAGACTGAAAACTGGCAACGAAAGAATGCACAACACCAGCCCCCATACGAAGATCCATATTCACCAGGGAAATCGTCCATTTGGCAGACAGCCCACCAACAAGCTCTCAGCACTTGTTTGTCCAACAGTCAGCCCTATAAGCGGCACTCCAAACACAAATCCTTATCTGCCACGTTTAGTAAATGACATCACATGTAAACACACCCACGTGTACTGCCAGTCAGTGATTCTGACAGGAACCCTGGAAGCTGTAACCAACCTTCTCTAGAGGTTTTCCTGAAGAAATCCCAATGAGTTTCCAGTCGTTCAGTACTTCTTCTATTTTTGAAATAAATCTAGTAAGGAGGGAAAAAGGCATTAATATTTCCTGATGACTCACGGGGATGGTACTGTAATGCAGCTCCCTAACAGCAGGGATTCCTTTCCACAGTGTTTCCTTCTTGGTTTTTTAAAGGCATTGAACAAGAAAACAACACCAACACCCCAAGTTCTGCAGCATATGGGCTTTAACAACATATAGCCCTGCTCCACTGTTCGCAGAAACAAAAACGCATTAGAGACGTAACTGTAATCCGAATTAAAACCTAAACACACGGCATAATTGCAATCTAAATCGAAACCCAGACCTTAAAAGCTCCTTCTGTCACAGATATTATCACTGGAAAATGTGTTATAAAGAATAACACGTTAGGAATGCAAAAGCCACCTTCACCTTAATATTTGTGTACTTTGTTCTACCAACTTTTAAGGGCCTCAGCTAACCAGAAATCGGTTCGGCAAGGAAGGAGGGGGGCGATGAGGCACCCGCGGTGCGGGGCTGTGCGGGAGCAGCGCCGGCAGCCGCCCCTCCTCGCCCTCAGCCCGGCAGCACGTACCTCTCCCACTCAGAGGCGGTGGTGAAGTCCGTGATCTCGAACACCTCCGACTCGGGCTGCGAGGAGAGAGCGGGAGAAGCAATGAGCGGGGATGGGGGCTGCCAAACGCCAGGAGGGGAAAGGGGAGCACTCACTTCGCTGTCCGCCGCCATCTTGCGCCCTGGCACGCGCCCCTCCCCGGGCGCGCAGGGGCTGACGGGAGGGCGGACGGCAGCGCCTCCTTGCGGTGCTCAGCGGCTCCCTCGGACGGCGGCGTCGTTGCGCTTTAGCCGCTTCAGCGCGCCCTGAGGCAGCGGCTCGGGGCTTGTGGCGGCCCTGGGGGCCTCCTCCGCTGGGGACGTGCCCCAGGAGGCGGAGGGTGTCCCTGAGACCCTCTAGATCTCTCAGGGACCGCCCGAGAGGGTAAACAGAACGCCTGACTGGAACGAGGTGCGCCCGCGGTGTGAGGGTTTGTCACTGCTTACACCCGTGAGAGTGAGACCCGGTGTCACCGCAGGGGCTAAAACAGTGTGACAGAGCGGATGGCTCCTCCTGGCAGCTCCCACACGGGAGTGCCCGCCGGAGCACCTCCAGCTCGGCCTGAGCCCGCCTGCAGCTCTGGTGCCCTTCCTGCCCCTCCCTGCGGCACAAATTGTTACTTCGCCAACACAAATACATAAATAAACGGCGTCCGAATCCTTCAGGCCTGCTGCGTGAGGCTGCCTGACAGGAGATGGGGAATGGCTGACGAGAATGTACCGGAATACAGAGTGAACGTTGAGGTGAGGGGACGTCAGGGAAAAACGGCACAGAAACAGATGGATTTTAAAAGCGTGAAGAGAAGGGAGAGCTCTGCTCGGGGCCGGGGGCAGTGCTGTGCCCGGAGCCGTGCGCGCTCCATGGGTCGCTGCGGCCGGGCCCGGGCCGCTGCCTGGCAACGCCGCGTAAACGAAGCGGCCGCCCGGGAGCTGCGCCCCGCAGCCGCTGGCAACGGCCGCAGGTAGCACCGCGCTGCGCGCAGGAACCGCCTGGATCTCGCGGTGCCCGGCCGAGCAGGTCTGAAAAGTGGTGTAAAGATGCCCCATGGCTGCGCTTCGATTTGATGTGCCTCCTGCTGAGACACAAGGTGAGGTGGGGGTAGCTCTGTCGCGCAGACGCTGTTCAGCTGTTGTTTTGGAGGGTTGTGTATTCAACAAAGGCAAGGCTTGGAGAAGCTTGTCATCTAATATAACTCTTAGCAGGCTGATACAGAGGAATAAGCATTTTAGTGGATTATCTGGTGTTCAGCATACAAAGGACAAACCCAAAGTGTTTGCTTCTGTAGCTGTTGCTGTACAGCTTATGGGGTGACCTCGGTCATAACACCCAACTTTTCTGTTCCCACTTTATAAGTTATCAGTGGCAGCACTGCCTGTGCCAGGAGAAAACGCTGTTTAGTATTGGCATTGTAACACACATTCCTCACACGCACACACACAAAGTGTCCTACAGAGTTGTTACACTTAATCTAGGATAAAAAATGAGTCTCCTAGGTAGGCTGCTGCAAGCTCTCAAGTAGCTGTGTACTTTCTGCTAATAGAAACAGAAGCCTAATTCTTTTCCTGACTAGCAGTAAGTGGCAAAATGCTGTTGGATCCAACAGAAACTACAAAGACACTCATTCCCAGTGTCCTCTGTAGTGACCCGGATATGGCACAGTTCCTTAAGGACAGCCAGCCACGCTGATTGCTGCTTTCCAGCTGTTGCACGTCTTACCATTGGTAGCACTGTGACATTGGAGCTGTTTTCCTATCAGTAGCTCTGCTGAGAGCCCTGAGCTGAGGTGCAAAGGCAAAAATTGATATTTATGGTAAGATTAAGAGCACGTGTTTGTGAGCTAACTCATAAAAAAAAACCCAAACAAGCAAACAACAAACAAACCCTAAACCAAAACCATTGCCAGTGGTGGTACCTGCTGGGAATAACTTGGAATAAAGTTTATATTGAGTGTTGAAAATGGTGTTTCCTCCTGGATGTGAAAGGTGATTGGAGTATGTCATTCAGTTGAGAGATGTAAAGACAAGCAGTGAAGTAAAAACAGTGAGAAAAAGAGAAAAAAATGTAAAGGAATGAGCAGTGTAAGAGCCACTGGGTTTCCTGTTTTTTCACAGTCCACCTGTTGATGGCCTTAATAAATATCCACATAATTTTCTAAAAATCTTGCCTTTCTTTTAGCCTACCATACAAGTTAAGTTCTAAAGCTAGCTACTTCCTTGTATGTGGCAGCATGTGTGGGGGTGAGGTAATGTCTTTGTTTGAGGGGAAATGTATTGCAGCAAATAGAATTGAAGATGCAAATGCCAAAAAATGAAACATTTTTGTGAAAGGTCATTGATTTAAATGGATGTAACATTTATTTCTTATGCAGCTAGAAAGGAGGACCTACTGCCACATGCTATAAATTATGCTGATATATCATGTAATCCAGAAAGTAGAAAAAAAATTATGCTTCAGAAAAGGTTGCAGCCTGTTTAATAATGTTAGCAAGAAAATACATACATAAGCCACATAAATTGCCATATATCTCTTCATCAGCTAGTATGAAAAAAAAAAACCTTACAGGCACAATGTTTTCTTCCATTCATTTCAATTCACTGCGTTTCATTACATTGTGCTCTTGTCACTTGAGAAACAGAAGTTCACATTTTTCAGAAAAAGCCCCAAATGCACAAAACCCATTGACATTATTTTTAAGAATTTGCTCTCTGAAATGTCAGCTATTCATCTATTTTGATTTCACCCTCTCGTGACGCTTCTGCAATTTGTGATTGTTTCTTATTGTTTACATCTCACCATCCTACAATCATCTTTGAGTTTCTTAGATAAGAAGGTTGATGTGAGCAGCTTCGTGATTACAGACACAGCCATCACTGAGGCTTTGCTGAGATGCAGTGTACGAGCTGCTCTGGGCTCAGAAAGTTTGCATCATTGAGATCTCTTTTGCTGAGAAAGTTTTGAGTTTTGGATAGACAATCATGTAATTCAGATCTGGGTTGCTATATGGTAAAGATATGTTAAAGATACAATTGTCTTCCAAATGTGAATTGTTGACCTTCTGGTCTGCTGCATAAGGGTGAAAGCAGTAAAATTATATTAGAGAGCTTTCATTCTTATTCATCATAAAATGTGCTGAATTTTTAGCAATAAAGATTGTGTTTCGACTGCTTGGTTTTGTGTATTTGCAGGATGGGGCATTGGATGTTAGGTTAAATTACAAATTTCTAATAACTTCAAGTGCTTTTTAAATGCTGTTTTTGTCTTATGTAGGATCCCCAAATAATGAAATGTGATCCACTGGTTTGTGCACGTGAATTGGAAATCAATTAAAGAAACATTTTTTTAGGTTTCAGGGCCTTAATACATCCAAGGACAGCATGTCTGAAAAGCAGAAAAGTAAGAGGAGAAGCAAAGAAGGTAGTCTGACCAATATTTGTACCTTTGAAATTGAATACATGGGATCTGGAGAAGAAAAAGGGCAAAGTTAACTGAGCTCTTGCCACTTGTTGAAATCAAGCAACCACAAGAAAATCTAAAATCAAACTGTAGTTATTTCTACGCTTGAAAAGCCCTGAGATTTGTTTTGATTTAAATACTTCTCCTATTTCTAAATGAGTTTGTCAATATTTTTGTTATATTTCTGTTCTACTGAAATAGCAGATGTAACTGGATTTTTTAAAGATGTTCTTTATTTTTATAGTCCACTGAATTAGTATACTTTCCAAAATAACTAAAATTATTTTGGATTTGTGCATTCAAATGTCTAGAAGTTATAACAGAATGTTATGTATACATATTTTATTCAAATGAAACATACTCATTTTTTTTTCTGATACTTCCTGATGATGATATTTCTGATATTTTAATGGCCAAAAATACATACATTTGCTTTGTGTTACTGGTCAGTGAATTACATTGCTTCAATGCAATACAGGAATGTTTGATGCAATATAGCACTATAATACTGATACACTAATGTACTGTTGTAGGTTGTGGAATTGTTGTTGCTCTTCAGAATGCAGATAAGATAATGAAAGAAATGCACCATTCGTACGAAGCTTTAGGCAAAAATAGGTAAGCAGAATTAACATTTAATTTGCAGTTGGGAATCCAAACATGAAGACAAAGCAGGAACTAGTCTGAATGAAAAGATTTGCTTAGTGCCAGATGTTAGCTCCACGAGATGCATGGTGTTTCTTTCTCCCCAGTGTCAGTCACTGGTCCTTGCTGGAGGCAGGACATTGCACTGCTTGAGCTAATTTTTTGGTGCAATGTAAGAAATAACTTGCGGTGTGTGGTTTCACATCAGCATTTGACCTAATTAAAAACAGACAATTACCTCCCATACAGCTTTAATATTAAACCAGGCTGTATTTTCCACCTTTCTTCAATCAAAGGTGTTTTTTTTTTCCTCCCGTATTTGGATTTTCCATTCTTCAGAAACCAGGTGGCAGAAATCTGAGTCTTGTCTGCACAGCCTCTATTTGTGCAGGCAGGCTATAGCACAGTTTACAAATGACAAAGGCACACCTGGTCTACAGAATTCTTCTGACACATTTTCCTGATGGTTCATAAAGAATACATACTGAAAGCAATTAGTTTTTGTCAAGAAGGGGAAGGCGAGCAATGTGTTTTCCTATTCCTGTTGTGTTTTGCCTACATTGTTTGTCATTCATTGTCATTTGTAATCGGTCACTGGCATTGCAGTTTGGTGCTGCTGGGGAGAGCCACAGCTTCCTAGCTGGATCCAGAAAGAGAAAATACTTTGGCATTCTTAGATCTTACAATCTTCTGGTTCACATAATTCCCCAGTCACATGATTACTTGAATGGAGTAGGCTCCTTCCACTTATTTTCACATTGTATTTTGTTTTTGCCTTTTAGCCAAATAACACCAGCAACCAGACTGTGGCCAGATAAGCAAGTGGCACGTTTTAAAAGTAAAAAGCAGTTAGCATTACAGATGGGACAGCACACCTCCCTACCTTTCTTGCTGAAGAAAGAGAACATAGGGCATGGCTTTGACTTCAGCTTTCTGCTACAGGCCTCATGCACGGAATCCAACATTTCAAAATCATGTATGGACGTAGGTGCCTGTCAGATAATAAAAGCACGTATGCAACAAAGTAAGTTCCATTTTAAAAGTGACGACATTTAACTAAAGTTATACATCACTATCAAGTTAGATGCCAAAGCCTCAGAAGCCTTTTTCTTCAAACTTTAAATTGTATTTATGTCTGTCTTCTTCATATTGAGTAGACTCCAGCCATGTTGACCGTCTTCTTTGTGGTGTGTGTGTGTATTCAGGGAATGAGGGAGATAAAGAAAAGCAATGCTATAGCACATAAAAAAGAGATGTCACCATTCCTGTTACTCTGTGCAGTAAAACTGACCCCATGAAATGTGTAGTGGAATTCTCAGTAAGCTCATTGGGCCAGGATAGCATCTCTTTCACCTTTTTTCCTTCTACTGAAAATAAATAATTCATAATGTAATTAATTAGCTACATGTTGAAGTTACAAAACATCTGAAATTTAGAAGAAATATTTGCTTACATTATTAGAATAAATTATTTTAAAATTACCATATTTCACTGTCTTTTATAGAAAGTGCAATTGTAAGATTCAGTATCACACTCCAGTTCCAACTTCCAACTCTTTGTGTTGTGGCGGATTTGTAGCATAGTCCTGCAACCACACATTAGGCAAATTTCTGGTCTTCAGAACCTACAGTTTGAAGTTTATATATGTATGAAAATTGTAATCTGTTTTAAGAGTACCAAACTAACATTTATTTGTTTGATTTTATTGATTTTTAAGGGTTAAATACAACAATACTAGAAAACAGGAACAAGAAGTCTGAGGTAAGATGGTGTTGTGTATAAAACTGAACACAAAAGTGTTATATACTTTCAAAACTTGAAAAATAGCAATACAAAAGAAGTGTGGGTAGTTTGCTTATTCTTCAGCTTTTTAGATGAACATCAAGTATTCTTACACATGTTATAATATGTATCAGCAAATGTCCAAAAGTATATAAGAAATTGTCAGTTAAGTATTAAACCGTGGATTCTGGGGGGCAAGGAGTTGGAATTTTAAAAAGACATAGAACCTCTTAAGTTGGAAGTACGTAAGTTGTTTTCAGGCATGCATATTCTGTACGTTAGACACATTAGATACCTAGTTTTCCTGAATTTAAAATCAAAACAGAAAGTAATTGTCTTGTTTTGATGGGTAATTCAAAAGTGAAGCCAAACTGAAGGACAGTCTTGATACTATAGGGTTGCTGAAATTTACTATGTTAAATCATAAAAAATGATTTTTTAGAATCAAAAATATTTGACACGAAATGTTGTGATGCCTGTGAACAGGATTCTTGACAAAACAGATTTCATAGCTACTTCTGGACTCACAATCGAGCTCGTCATTTAACATGAATCAGTGCACCACACCAAGTGAGCCTTAAAAGCTGCAGAAGATCAAACATACTGTATGTTGAAAAAAGAGGATTTGGTCTTCATGGCTGTTAATTAATAGCTCCTTGTACTACAGACTTATTGAGTCAGCTGTGTACTTTAGTATACCTCCTGCAGAACACAAAAGCATTCCCAAGAAAAAAGTCTAGAAGTTCTGACAGAAGTTTGTGAAAAGGGCTATGGAAGAAAAGAACATTACCAACAGAGGGAAATGTTTAAGCAAAATAGTTTAGTTGACCTCCATGTAATTTAATACAGCTTTATTTCACGTCTTAGGCTCTGATGATTTCTAGGGCATATCATTTGAAATTTACTGAACATTCAAACTAAAGCCATGCAAGCTAGACAAAGCCTTCCAAGCTGTAAATTTCAGAACAGCACTCACTGCTTTTCCTGGCACATTCAAACCTCAGTTTGTCCTTGGAATGCAACAAAAATTTCCTGCAGATTGCAAACTGATGTTGAATATAGACATGCAAATGAGTACTCAGAGCATATGGCTGTGTAATTATTTCTCTTGCACTCATTTACATAAAAGTATACAGTATATTATAGCTTATTTTGTCTCCTTTTCCTACATAGTAAAGAATAGAAATATTATTTTCAGAAAATTATTCTCACTGCTCATCTGAATAATCACAATAAAGTACTCAAATTCTCAGATTTGTTCCCTTTCAAAAATGTGCAGTACCTCTCAAGTATTGGGAGGGGAGGAGAAGAAAGAAAGGAGGAATAATAAAATGCACCCTAAACACAATACTACAGCATTAGCTGCCATATTAAAAAATGACTTTTTGGTAGCTATCCATGTAACTTCACTGGTGAAATGTAGTGCAGACTGTGCTATTTTCAAACAGAACTCTGTGAGCTGAATCTGTAGCCCATCTGACACGGTTTATGAAGTTTTACAAGTCTATGCATGAACACATGGAAGAGCTGCGTGTTTAGAATTACAGTAATGTCTTTTAAAACCAATAAATAGTTTACAAAGACTNTGGATGAAATAGTATTCTGTTATAGTGATACAGCTTTTGTTTTTTAAAAATTGCTTTTGTGAGATCTGGTTCCAATGGGAACATAATTTCTGCTGTCAGCAGAAACTGTTTATTGTTTTTAAACCATGAATAGTAACTTATACCTTATAGCAAAGGATTTCACTTTCTATGCTACAAAAAACTTAGGAATAATTACAGATGTGAGAAAAATAATGTATTTTCTCAGAGTTTTGATATTACGCTTCATATTAGGTTAAATATGGGAATATATCAAGGAGTAATCCTTCTCTGATTTTTTTTTTCCTTTGCCTGTTTGGTTCTTATTGATTAGGTTTTACCTTTATCTGCTGTGTCATACATTATTAATTTTTTTTAATGGAAATTACAGTTTCATTTGCCACCAGCGACATTTCAGCCTATAAGAACAATTCATCTTGCTCCACTAGATGATATTTTTGTCAATGAGTGCACTAAGATCAGAAATATTTTGAATATTATGAACTCTATTTCTCAGCCGATAAAACCAACTACTATATGTTATCAGTATCAGCTGAACAATCTATTAAAAAGATATGCTGAAAAGTCTTCAGGTTTGATAGTGGCTGCTATTTCTGATAAGTTCACTCCAACAGAAGGACTGTACTGCTTCAGCAAGAATAAATACTGTAAGTACCCTAGCAATAAGAAAGAAGAAATTCAAAACAATTTGAAATGGAAGGAAGCTGAAGTAGCTACCAATATTGAAAAGAACAACCAGAAGAAGTCTCAATTTTCAGTGGCTTGTGAGAATTTAGATGTTATGACCCAAAACAGCTTTTGTGACGAAAATCATTTTTACTTAAAATCAAGCAATGCTGTGATAAACTGCAGAATATCTACAGCTCTATGTTCTGTGTCGAACAACACAGACATTGTAGGAGCTAGCAAGAAGGAAAAAAAAGTGGAGAATTCCTGTGGAACTAGTGTAGAAGAAGACACTATAGAAATGATACTGGACTGTAGACCATGTGGAGATGCTGAGAATGTGAACTTCACGCTTGGTGATTGTGATTTAGACTCTTCATGTAAAGACAAAGAGGCCTGCCATGTCTTACAGGATAATTCTGTAGCTGCAGTAATTCCCAGAGTAGAAGTGCGGGATTGTTCTGGAAAACAATCAGAAAATAAGGTTTGTCTTCCTGAATTTGAAATGGAAAGAGAAACAATGTCAGAAGTGACTGCAGATGATCAAAGTGAGCTTGTACCTGTTGTCCATGTTACATTCTCTGAACAAGAACCAGCTAAGGAACCACAGATTGCTAAACATCCTGCCAGAAAGAGGAGCGTCATTCGTAGTCTGCCTCCTCATGTCAATGAGAGCTTCAACATTTTTACTTGCAAAGAAAATGAGAAAAGTGAGATAAAGATGAATAGAAACAAATGGTCATCAGAATCTAAAATGAGTAACAAGATAAGGACACCTGAATGTTTAGTTGTTTCTGATGAGATTTCCACAAAATACAATACACAAAAGATGAATGCCAAGAGACAAATATCTCCATCTTCGCAGCTGCCGTGCATGGAATCTGAGACTCTCCTGAAGTGTCAAAAAAACCCACCTCAAGTTAACAAGTGCCATTTTCTTCAGAGCGCTCAGAAACTTAAGAAGCAAAGTTTCTCCTGCAGTTGTAAAAATCCAGTTACCTCAAAGAAACCCGTTACTCCGCTTTCTCAGCCATACACACAGTCTGCTTCAGATTTTGTACATCTGAAATACAGTGATATGTTCAAGAAAATAAATTCAAATGGCAAAGGCCCAGATATTTATGAAATGTTTGGAACTCCTGTCTTTTCCCACATGCGTGAGCTCAATCAACATGAGAAGAGTTTTTACAGAGATGTTTCTCCTGCTCCACCTGGGAGATGCACTGCTAGCACCTGCAGATCTACCTGCAATGAAAGAAGAGACAGCAGCCGAGTAAGAAATACTCAAAAGAGAACACATTCTAAGCCAAAGAAGTCCTTATCTGGCACTAAACAGAAGCAGAAAGGCTTAAGTGCAAAGGACAAAAGTACTGAATTGAGAAATGGCAACACAGAGCAAGATAATGTAACAACCTCTGGTCCAGCTTCTCAAATGCAAACTTCAAGGAACATGACGTTGTTTCATGGAGACACAGATCATCAGCTTATATTTTTAGATCAGCTTTTGCAATCGACAAAGCAAACTAAAAATTTTTCAAATTCAAGGTTATCAACTATTAAAGAAGCCTCTTTGGAGCAGTCTCTGGGCGGTCGGGATCTGTCCAACTGTGACATAGCTGCTACCTGTAGCCAGAATCTTCTTCAGCTCAGTGATAAAGACTACACAGAATGTGTTGCTCTAAGTAGTGGCTTATTAACAGCAGACCAGAGCATTTGTGTACCCCAGTACAGGCTGAATATGGATGGCTGCAAAGGCCTGGAATCAGACCAGGCCTCATTTAAGACTTTAAATCGATGTGAAGCATTGCCCTTTTCAGACAGAATGGAGTGTCGGTCCCTTACAAAAGAATTAAATCACAGTTGGACGTACACACCTCAAAACAGTACTTTGGCAAATGAATTCTCTCAGCCTTCAGTGATTCAGAAAACAACTGTTACAAGCCCCAGTTTCCAGACAAGTCAAAACATTTTGTCCTGGGCAGATAATAAGGATGTGACTGATGAGTTGCTTTGTTGTCTGGCTGCAGAGTTGCTAATGCTTGAAGAAAAAGACATCAACTCTTCAAGAACAAAACATTCAGGTTCTAAAACACAGAATACCTATACTAAAGAAGAAGGAAATACCATGAAAGGAGATGGAGGAATAGTAGATAATGCTCTAGAGAAGGTAAAGTTAATTTCTTGTAACTTGCTAGCTCCTTTGAGAGATGTTTCGGCACAACTTTGGATGAACGATGAGTCTTCACGTTGGCTAAGTAAACAGTGCTTAACTGAAGTACAGGTAAATGTGCTCATTAACGGTCAAGTCTCTTTTCCTTGGGCCAGCTGTCCTCTGAGTCTTCCAGTGCTCAGCTGGGGATACTCATGTTAGATGCTGCCTGTCTGACATGAGCCAGATGGTACTTAGGCGTGACAGAAATCGCTAGGAAGACTTACATAATGGGTTAAGATAAATCAAGAAATTATACTGAAAAAAAGGAGAGACTATTTAATTGGTTTAACTACAAGTGTTGGCTCATGAGATAGACCTACAACTGTTTAAGTAACATCTAATCAAAGCTTCAAGCTCAGAAGGCTTTGATTCTGACCCTGACTCAAAAGAAGCTTCACCTACTAAAGTGCTTGCCTACCAATACTGCTTCTCATTTACCCTCTTAGATTTTTCTGTTTTAATTAAGAATTTCTAAGGAAATTTAATTCACTACATTTCGAAACACATCTTTATGCTTATGCAAGCACAGATGCTAATTATACCTCCATTAATACTTCTAGGAATCTGTGGCTAGATGCAGCAATTATTGCTGTCTTTTCTGAAGCAGTCTGTTCTTCCTGTGAAATCACCTCCAAATTATTTAATGAAGCTTGTATTATGTATGTTACCTAGTGCAAATCAATAGTCATATTCACCCTTCAGCTTAGCAAAATGTAGCTATGTGGCCAAAAAAAAAAAAATAATTAATAAGCCAACATATATCCTGCTCGTCTAAGTGTTCCTTCTTCCTGGCTTGCTTTTAATGGCAAAAAGATGGCATGCTACAATCTGCAGATTATATAGTATTGTGATATATGCTTGAGAATATTTACATAGTCTGAGGTAGCATAGCTGTTGTATTCATGTGTCAGGCAAGGAGTATATGTATATGAATCTGCAGAAGAGAGCTAGGCTAGGTGAAAGTTACTGTCTGTAACAAAAAAAATGTAATGGTAATACGAAGCCTTCCTTTTCCTCCCCTCTTTCTCTCCACACGAACCATCGTGTTCCACACAGAGTTACAGAAAAACTTTTTTGGCATCAAATAAAAAAAGTGACCTGCTACACTTTGAGGAATCTACTCAAGTACCAGGAAGCAGTTTAATTAACAAGGATACTATCATGTGGACAAGAGGTGAAGTCCTGGGAAAGGGAGCCTATGGCACAGTAAGTTTAAGTCCCAATATGCAAAGAGATGCATTGGTTGTCTCTGAGCTGCATCTTACCTTATGACTTTTTTCTTATTCAACAAATAATTTAAATATTTTGGATTGTACAGTGAGACGGGAAACATGACAAAAAGAAAGATACTATTTAAAATAAGTAAGCATTCGCTATTATTTCCTGTTTCATTTTAACATATGCGAGTTTCCTTGTAGGTATACTGCGGCCTGACAAGCCAGGGACAATTAATAGCTGTAAAGCAGGTTGTTTTGGATACATCAGATCAACTCGCTACGGAAGAGGAGTATCAGAAGCTGCATGAGGAAGTCGATCTTTTGAAGACATTGAAGCATGTCAATATTGTAACTTTTTTAGGAACTTGTCTGGAAGACAACATTTTAAGTATTTTCATGGAGTTTGTTCCTGGTGGCTCGATTTCTAGTATTATTAATCGTTTTGGTCCGTTGCCAGAAATTGTCCTTTGTAAATACACCAAACAAATTTTAGAAGGGGTTGCATATTTACATGACAATTGTGTGGTGCATAGAGATATCAAGGGCAATAACGTTATGCTCATGCCAAATGGGATAGTAAAGCTGATTGACTTTGGCTGTGCCCGGCGCTTAGCTTGGGTAAGCCTCAGTGGCACCCACAGCGAGATGCTCAAGTCTGTGCATGGGACTCCGTACTGGATGGCACCAGAAGTTATCAATGAATCTGGATATGGAAGGAAGTCAGACATCTGGAGCATTGGCTGCACCGTGTTTGAGATGGCGACAGGAAAACCACCGCTGGCTTCCATGGACAGGATAGCAGCCATGTTCTACATTGGGGCCCACAGAGGACTGATGCCTTCCCTGCCTGATCGATTCTCTGGAACTGCAGCGGACTTTGTGCATGCATGCTTAACCAGGTATGTATTTTTTTAACTGAAAAAGAAAAGGAAAAATGCAAGTAGTTTATGTAGTTGAGATGGTTGATGGGAGCTTAGGTTACCTCTTACATAAGACTCTGTAGAAGAACCTATTGTAAATCCTTAGATTTCACAGCATTTCAGGGAAGCCATTAAATAGTAGTACACATAAAAGAGATTTACTCTACATAGTGATATTTAAAAAGGTCACTACTTCTTTTTTCTGTAGGCCTTATACTCAGCATTTACTTTTCCTGTAATTTTCATGCACAAACGTTTTATTTCTGCCCTTTATTCCATTATTCCTGTCCTTTATTCTTTCCCGTTTCACTGTTGACCAGATTGAGGGTTGAAAAAACCCAAACTCCTTAGTTCTAGCAATACTGTAATTCCAAATGGCCTCCTTAACGTGAATGGTGTTAATAGGAGATGACAGACACAAGATCACAAAATAATTGTCACATTTCTTAAATTCAAACAGATGAATTAGCAGACTTATTCCAAGTTTTGGAAAGAAATTAGTGGAAAAATGATTTCTGTAATAAATTAATTCACTTTTATAAGTCATAAATGCCAACTATCTCTTCCCATAAATTCTACCCCCCTCTACCAGCCTTATTTAAAACAAAAGAAAAGAAAACAAACAAACAAAATATTCAATGGAATAATCACTTGAGACGTAAGAAAAAAGTAAAAGGCTTAGAATGCATTTAGATTTTACAAATAATTACATCTCATGCATTTTAATTTTATGTCCTGATTTCTCAAATCCTCGATGCAGAGATCAACATGAACGCCCTTCTGCTCTGCAGCTGCTGGACCATCCCTTTGTGAAAGGAAGACAGTGAATTTTTCAAAACTCTTGCCAAGTGAGTATACATTTTCCATTAAAAAAAAAATCCACTTGTGAAAAAGATCAGAAGGAACTGAACTTAAAGGTGACAGCAGAACTTAGTAAAAATCAATTGTGTAGACAAGAAGTCTATTTTTAGGCAGTGCTTAACATTTTTTTGCCATGACGGTACTCATTGGAATGGGTGTTCATTCACTGTGAATACAAGGCTGTACATTTTGTTGTATGTGAAGAGGTTCTGAAAGAAAAAAAACCAACACTATCACCAGCACATGACAAGCAAGGTAAGTTTGGAGTGCCAATTTTCTGTAAAAAAAAACCTATGGAACATGTATGGTGTCTGCAGAAAGCATTGCAGATGCAGAAAACTTTGTGAAATCTCTAACTCGTAGATGAGTCTTCAAATGTGCCTTTGAAGATCCTGTGGAAACTCCAAACAATGGAATTAGATTGGCCTAGAACATACTGAAGCTGTTGTTCAGCTAAATGGGCCTTTTAACTGTAGCTGATGAATAGAAAAAAAGTAGTTTGTGCACTCACAAATCCATCTTTTTTTATCCTTTGCTACTGTGGTTTATCAACTACAAGATACTGTGGTGACAATGACAAGAGATAGTTGTACACAGATGCATAGTTATTAAGCTTACATCAAGGTAATGTCATAGTCTCTCTAGAATTATGAGTTAGAGATTTCAGACTGTCTTTTCTTACCAATGTAGTGCATTTTGTGGACAGTTTCGGGTCACAGAACGGTTGAGGCTGGAAGGGACAGCTGGAAATGTTCTAGTCCAGCCCCACTGCTCAGGGCAGGGCTGACTGCTGCGGGTTGCTCAGGCCCTTGTCCTTTTGGGTTTTGACTATTGCCAAGGATGGAGACTCTCCAGCTCCATCAGGCAATACGTTCCAGTGTTCAAACGCCCTCATACTGCAAATCTTTTTGTTTGAGCAAATTGTCTTGTATTTGAAGTCGTGCCCATTGCCTCGCCTCACCAGTGGATAACACTGTGGAGTCTGGCTCTGTCTTCCTTACTGCCCCTCATCAGGTTTTGATATTCATTGGTAAGTTCCTGAGCTGCCTTCTCTCGTTGTGGGACAGCATGTTTTCTGTGTTCTGAGTGATGTGTTGTAATTCTCAACCTTCTGTTTGCTGATACAGAGCAGCAAAAGCATGGGAGCATTAACTTTCTCGTTTGCAAAGGCTGTGAGATGCCATTGGAATCACTAGAGAAACTATGGCTAGTTTTCAATATCCTTTACATTTACAGGAGGGTAAACTTTAGTCTGAGTCTAGAACTATTTTGAGAAACGCTTGAGTGAACACCATGCAATTAAATGACATGTAACAGTCTCCATCGCTCTGGGAAAATAAATTTTACAGGTAATTAGTATAACTACCTCCTACTAACTGAATGTGATGAAAACAAATTTGACAAACACTATGCTACGTCAATAGAAAAAGACTCAGGTATTAGCATTTACACTGTCCTCTGGGGCTTCTTTCTCAGAATAGTTAAAATTCCAGGGGAATGAGTGCACAAACTGTCCAAATGTGATGAACTTCATGCTCTTGGGAGCACCTAGGTTCTAGGTGCAGTAAAACTCAGCTCTAGGACTTTTAAGGGCTGAGCCCTCAAGAGTTCAAGACCCTGACTTCTGTGCCTGCAGCAGCATCAAAAAGGGGTGTTTACAAAATGGAAGGAAGGAAAGCAAGAAGAAAGTGGTTTATATAAGATCCACGTTCCCCAGAGCGTTAAACATTTTAGTTACTGAAATAGCTTTTAAATCTTATTTTATTCCAGTAGTCTGACTTCAGAGAGCTGTTTGGCCTAAACTTTGTAAAAATGAAGAGAAATCAGTACTTCTAGCAAAATTCTTTATTAGTAGTTTCTGTAGGTATGATGTCACATAACAATAACAGAACATTATAAGAGAGATCCTAGCATCACAGTAATCTTCAAAATTTGAACAGTTATCAGTCCCATTTTGAGGAATACCAGTTGGTCCTCATGTCAAAATCCATGGCAACTTGAGTATCTTCATGTTAAAGTACCTTGCAGAGTAAAGGTAGGAGCCCTGGCACATGAACTCAAGTGGGATGTACGCAATTCCGTGATGTACATTAAGGGATTGTCTCCAAAAAAGCTGCAAAGTAAATGTGAGTTTTTACTTAGCATGAAATGATACTGAAATGACAGTCATAAGCAGGGAAGGAATGGGAATGCTTTAAAATATGCCATTAGAAATGCTCAGAGCTATGAACCTCCTCCCTTATGCACATCTTTTATGCAAAACTAACATCTTCTGTTAAAGTCTGAGCTCTCTAATATTAATGACAGTAGTTATTTGGGATTTAAATGTAATGTTTAGTCCAGCTAATTACACTAAAGTTAGTTTCCTTCTTTTTTTTTTTTTTTTAATAAGGTTTAAAGTTTGTAGAACCTGAGTTTTTTTTACCAAAATGTGAAAGTGCATTTCTGCTTGTTTAACCAGATTTAGAGAGGTCGTTTAATGCCAGCACTTGCAACAAAGATTCTTTTCAGCTTAAACATGCTTGAGAACAGGAGATAGGTGATTGCACACCAGCCCTGTGCTCAGCACAGCTAAACAAATCAACGTGTTTCTTTAGGGCATCTTGGGTAGCTCAGCTGTCCTGGGATAGTAGAATGTTCTATAGACAAGTCTAACTGCATATTTCTTAAACGTACAGATTTTTCACATCAAAATCCAGATAATTCAGACAACTTAATAAGGAGAAAAGTTGAAAAACCTTTTTAAATCCTTGTTTTTGATGAAAAGTGACACACTTCCTCTATTGTTTACAGCATTTGAAGAGGGCGAGCCTTACTTTTTTAAAATAGCACGGTATTTGTTGCTAAAAAACACGGGCCAGAAGCAAAAGAGCAGCGAAGAAGGCATTACAAAGCATGCAGGCCACCAGGCAGCAGGTACAACTTTGCTGTAAGGCCAAAGTTCCTCAACATTTGGAGTTAAAATCCAAGCATACGAAAGTGTGTCCCTTTCCCATTGTAGGGATACCTAATACTTACTCTAAGCAATAACAGTTAAAGCTCTGAGCTATCGTTCAGAAAAAAGTCAGGTTTAAGACATGCCAACCCAACTGTTCTGCATCGGTCTCATAGCTACAAACACCAATGA
The DNA here is from genome assembly GCA_013396635.1 of Penelope pileata. NCBI lineage: Eukaryota > Metazoa > Chordata > Aves > Galliformes > Cracidae > Penelope > Penelope pileata. The sequence goes on from WBMW01003413.1 coordinate 2,864,585, forward strand.
CATAAAAATTCTCCTCGTTAAACACATGCATCGACCTTTTCCTCAATGGCACAGACATCAAGCTCAGCGAACCCACAATCCGTAAGATTCGGGTTCAAAATTAGCACCAACTGGCACAGCTTTCCCACGCAGCTCAGCAGGAACTGCTGTGATTTGCTACAGCCTCGTCTCAACTCCAATTCCTGCATATCAGCTACAAAGTTCAAAGGATCTCCTGAGGAAGCCTCTCCAGCCCTCGCAGCAGCATGTCTTTGCTGCCCTAATTTCTACAGGGACCCACACCATGAGGCAGCTTCAGAAAGTGAGGTTTATAGGTATTGCCGAAACAGAAAACTTCTGAACTACAGAAAGAAAAATGGTGCAGTTTGGAGTGCAGGAAGGTAGAGGAATCAAAACCAAGTACTTCTGCTTCTGAGATCAAAGATGATTGATTTGGGTTTGCTCTGTCTACCTCTGGAGAAGCCAGAGAAAGTCATACCCTGCAGCAACACGAGAGACTTGCCTTTTCGTAAAAAAAATTTAAAAGCCTTTTTTGTTTAAAAAAAAGGAGTTAAGCATTTTCAGAGAAAGGATTAGATTAATTAGCTAGCTCATTTTGGCATAACTTGGAAGTGTTTTAAGATATTTTTAGAACTGCCTATCAGAATGTGTATGCACACTGCAATTAAAGAAAGCAAACAAGTTGTTCCCTCAATCCCCTTTACACAAAGCAGACTGGGAACCTTCCCCCACCCCCCTACAAAGAGGAGGCTCCTGTCCCTCCCCTCTCCCCCTCCCTTTCCCCTCCCCCTGCCGCTAAAAGAAAATAAAAAACCCAAACCAGCATCAGGCATGGCCAGCCCCCGTACACTGACATCACATGGGTCTCTCCAGACACCACGTCTAGAAATGGCCTTTCTAGGGTGCAAATGCCATTTCCTGTGCTCCTAAACCTGAGCACCATAAGGTGAAGGAAGCAAAGGAAACAAATTATACTTCAAGCTTTAAAACAATTGGCTATGATTGATTTGATGGAAAAGAGTTTTTGCCAATAACAGAAAAGGGATCTTTGTGTCTACAAATGTAGTTGGAAAATTAAGCGCTGAAAATGGGATAATTTCTGCACAATAGAGGTGAGGTAGGGAATTTTATTGAAAATACTTTTTTTTTTTTTTTTTTTTACAAGTTCTTAGAAATAAAGTTCTCTAATCTCACACAAATGGCTGTACCTCAAAAATTCAACTATGCTAATATGAAACATTGATATTTACAGTTTGCCAAAGGAATATACAGAACTGCCAGTTTATGCAAATACCGAGTACCAGATCACAGTGAGATACATTACTTCAGCACTTCCACCATTAGGAACAGAATCAGGTTCAACATACAAAAGAATCTCACTATTCTACAAACCTGCTATCTCACAACAAGGGAAGCTTTTCCATCGCGTTTGCAGCAAGGTCTCCACTACCGCTCCATTTTACAAGTTACATAATGCATGTACTCAGATTTACAACGGAAAACCTGCCGTCAGCGAGGAACAGGACAGCGTTGCCTATCAGCCTTTATTGCATTTTTTCAGTCATTCACTTGTGAGGCTGATGCTGACCCCATGAGTTTTCACTCATTTCAAACACCTCACCCAGGCTGCAGTTCACACAACTCACTGATTCGCAGTGGGCTTCAGTCAGGGAACGTGAGTGGCAGATGAGCGGCACCTTGTTGCATATCCTCCCCCTCCCTCTCAGCCCCTACTGCCACCACACCAAACTGAGTTGCCAACACAAAGACGAATACAGTTGCACGTATTTACAGTTACATTGAAAACCAAAACCAGCGAATTTTATGGACATTCTTTACAGAGAAACCAAAAATCAGTTTGGATCTTAATGTAGCATAGCAACGTTTTGTCCACAAGACTTCTTAATTTCCTAGAATCAAAGCAGGTAATAGTTCTTTTGAAACAGCACCGTGAGATGAAGACCTACGCTCTCTTCCAACGTCTTTTAGACAGGCACTAGTTATCATCCAGACATGTCGACCCCAACTGATGACAGTAATTGCTATATTTACAGTACAATATATTGCTTATCCAAAGTGGCTGTGTAAGATGCATTTCATGGCACAGCTACTTCAACAGACTCGAAAAAAAAAATACCGTAGTGCTTTGAAGACAAATTAAGACAATTTAATGCTCTTCCATCCGCCTGCCCAAACTGTCGCCTAGGACAGCACATAACACAGATTACATTTGTTAGAAATCAGACCTAAGAGTAGAGCTGGGACAGAGAGGAAACAGACTATAAAAGGATAGAAAATACTCAACAATGCAGAAATGTAACAAAGGGTTTAAATACATTCTGAATGTAGAAAAATAACCAAGTCGGTACAGATAATACAGCTTTGCATTTTGTACATGGGCCAGGATTTAAGCTCAAGATTCAGCAGAAGATGCTATCAGGTTTCTCTTTAAATATCCCTTAAGCGTA
>WBMW01003413.1:2872052-2889715 GCA_013396635.1 Penelope pileata
ACAACTAGCAAGTCATAAGAAAGGTCCTAAACTGTCTTTCCCACCGTCTTAAGCTCCTCTCTCTCCTAATACCTTTCCCTTAGCTGAGGAGCCTACCCGTGAAGTCAGTGAGACTTATCTTAGGATTAAAGCTATGCCCTTACTACGCTGCATTACTATTTTCGCAGCCACATCGTAAGCACCCAGAAGGCAGTAGGACTTACCGTCCAGCAATTCCAGGGTCACTGAGGGATCCACATATTCCCACCAGTGTTTTCCGTCAGTTGATACTGGGATCTCCCAGTTGGACCACTTGCAGGCCAAGTGAATGCACACACAAGCTATCACCGTAGGCTTGTATTGAAGACAGAATGTAGTGAGGTGAAGACTGTTGCACAAGTTTTGTAATGAGGAACCAAAGGAAATCAAACATGTAAAACAGGAAAACCAAACAAATGAGTAATTAACATACAGTATTTGGTCATTTGTCAAGCAACAGCAGTTAAACAACAGTTCATGGAACGTTTTTCTGATTAAGTTCTTAAGATATCTTACTGCCTTGGTCAAACAAAAGGCAGGACATTCATCTGACAAAGTTACATTTGCTTTTTCTAGAAAAAGTGTGGTTAATAGTAAAGAAATTTACCAATTATTCTTCTGTACTTAAGTACTAAAAAATAAATTAGTGTAATATGGTCAAAATTCTAACTACAGTAAAAGCCATATAGCTCATCATGCAGTCTTTGACTTAGATGATGAGATGAAGGTACCCAGAAGTTCCAGGGAGGCCAAGTGAATTATTCTTGGACTTAGCTTTCACCAGGCCTTCGCTTGTGATGTTTATGAACTCAGCTGTGGCTTCTAGCTGGCAGCAGCACACAGGCGTGGGTTCAGTTCCACTGCTTTATCACAGCTTGTCTTAACAGCTGCTTCAAACACAGACCCACCAAGCAGCATTTGTTTGGAATAGGAACTAGCTGTGTGTAATGTAACCCCAATAAATCAAGCGCAACATCTTGCAAGAAATAAGTTGGAGTCATCAAGAAACCAAGACTAAAGCCTACTCAAATTCTTTCTACAACAGCCTATCCGCACACAATCCCCATCTGGAATAATAAATTTATATGTAAGTACTTAAGTTTTAAAACTGTATATTAAGATTAAAGAGCCGTTTCTAAAAGGAAGAACATTGGATTACTTCTAGTTAATTTGAAAAGAAAAAAAATCAACCAGTTGAAAAGACCTTAGGCCCACTACAATTTTATAAGTTAAGATTGGATCAATATATTTAAAGTTAAAAGAAAACTGCCATTAACTACAAGTGTAAACTAAAAATAGTTTTGTACTTACCAAGATGCTCGGATTTCTAGGTTAAGTTTAGCTCTTTGTAATCTTTAGCTGCTATTCAGGCTACCAATTTTAGACTTATGCACTCACAATCGAGAAAATGTCATCAGAAAGCACCACTACACTTCTCATTGTGCATTTAACCCCGCTGTGCCATCAGGCCCTTGTCCAATACACCGCACTGCAGGCAGGAAGGTACCACCACTGGAGATGGCCCAGTCTCCTGCTGCAACAAGGGTAAGACACATGGAGGGGGCCCTGCAGTAAAGGAAGCTATAGTGTGCTACAACAGTGCAACAAAGAGGTTCAGGATAACAACCTGTTGGTAGCCATGAAATAGGATGTCTGTGCCAAATCCTTGCTTGCTGTAAGAAAAAGAAAAACAAAGAGATTAAGGATCTACGCTAACTTGTCACGTTCGCTCTAAAGTTAAAGCAGTTTTACCTTCCAAAAGCTCCATTTGCTATTTTCACAGAACTGAGGCGAATGTAACTAGCTAGCCTTTCCAGCCTTTCCATGATACAGAGGTGTCCATCACACTCAGTAACTGGGGACAGACCTGTCCTTCAGCCCACTGCCTCTCCCCTCATTCAACCCCCAGAACGCTTTCCCTGTGCTCACCGACCCCGCAAAAGCCTGCTACAGGAGCACACTCTTTTAGGAACACCCAACTCCCCACCCCTGCCCAAACTGGGGGCTGGGACTGCAGCAAGGCAGTCAACACAAGTCAGCTACAGCGCAAGTTCTGCTCCTCGAGAGGAACGCGACAGCACGGCTGGAGATCCCACCTCCCCCCAAAGAGCCTTCACCACATCTCTCCCCCGGAACCTCAGAGCACAGCCGGCTCCCAAGCTAGATGGTTTGAAAAATTAAACAAGTTTTCTGCTCCCTCTAATCAAGAGCACAGCACTCGTTTTGTTCCACACTACTGTTAAACCTGTGTCAAAGCTTCTGATAAGTAAACGACTGCATTTAAATCAGAAAAGAAAAATGCAAGAGACTGCAATGTACCAGGAAGGAAAAGCCAATGACTCACACCGTTACAACCATCTAGCATTGACCCCTGCCAGTGAAACCCCAGTGATCCTCACTCAAGTAAAAGAACTTACTGTAACATGTATATAATGGGATAGCTGGGCACAATGGTTTTAACTGAAGATTGAATGCAGCCTTCATTGAATTCTGACTTTGACGCTATCACTTGAAATCAGTGCTACCTGCAGAAAGTGTATTGTTGAATTTTATGTCAAAGGGTACACTGTCACAAATCTTAATTTTAAGCGATCTTTCCATTAAATTTGAGAAACAAGGGCCATGGCCTTTAAAATTTAATTTTAAAAAAGTGCATTTAAACCATAATTTAACTATTCCTAATGATCGCCACGGAGTATAAATCAGGTTTGTCTTCACGCTGCACAGGTGGGCAGTGCCACAATCTCAACATGGAATAGCAAGGTAACAGGACCCGCTCCTGCAGGCACACCCTGCTAACCCACGGTGCCAGGTGAGCTGGGTGACAGGGCTGTGCTACGAGGTTCAGCCTGCAAACTGCAGTGGTGGCTGTACGCCAGGTAACCAGGGAGTTCAACCTTTGCCTCTCATCAAAAAAGCACAAGGCAGTATTGGCAAAACCAAAAACGTGAAATGAGATCATCAAAACAAATGAAAATACAGCATGGTTTAATAAGACTAAAACTGATGTCTTGCTCTTCATTTTTCAATGTTTAAAGGATCTTCAGTGATTTCTACATTCTGTACAGTTACAACACGTTGGAAGTAAGGGACCGGCCCAAGAAGCATCTCTACTCTCACAGAAATGGCATTTTTGAAAAAGGAAAAAAGCAGCTGCCAGAAAACTTCTATTTAACATCAGCTTGAAAGTTGAGTAAATCAAAACACATACCTGGAAGAAAAGAATCACATCTTGAAACACACATTTTAGCCTCAATAAAAATTAATGTGATAAATACCTTACCTATGCTACAAGCAGTATCATAATTGTTTCAGTGGATTTTTACAGCTAAATAACCCACATTACCAAAATGAGACGGAATTTCAGCTCAACAGCTGAAGTCTCTGTAAGGCACAATTGAAAACAACCGTCCCAAACTCTTCTCTTACATTTAGAGCTGCTTTGGTTTAGTAGAATCTGCCCACTAAAATTAAAGCAAATGAAATGAGATGAAAGCAAGCCAGCACAGCGTGTCTGGTACAACTGGTAAGACACAGGACAGATGACTGACATCAGCTATTAGTGATCAGTTTTATATTTTTTCATTTGTGCTTTAAAAAACCTAGCCTCTCTCACTGCTGCAAAAGCAACCGCAAGGCAGGGGATTACTTAATTAGTAATCACGATTTTGAAACAGGGCTTGCTGTCTGACGCAACTCCCAGAAGGCTGCCGACATCCCCAGTACGAAGCCAAAATGCTTTTTATTGGACGTGGCCACACAGTTCAACTGCTGCAATTCCAAGATATTTCGTCTTTCCTTCAACAGTAGGTCACCTTCGATCTTGAGATACTCATGAAAATGTGACAGCCACACTACCCTCTGCAGCACGGTGGCTGGCTCTGCCTGGGACCCTGAGCAAGCATGCAGGCATCCCCACTAAAAGGAGACTGCAGCTAAGCCAGTCAACATCAGAAGACAAAGGCTGCCAAAATCCTTCTGAAAAAAAAAAAAAAAAATTAATAGCCACAGGCTCTGAATGGAGCTGTTGGTGGACACTCGTTTTATCTAGAAAGGTCTGCAGGAGGCCATGGTGTAGTAGGTGTTCAGGTCTGAGCAGTCCTCACAGTTTTACTTTCTTGGAAGCGGTTAAACCTTGGGAGCAGGCTGTAAAAGCCTCAGGTCTAAGTTCAGGATGTGAAAGCTGCTGTAGCACCACTGGAGCACAGCTGCTGTCTGTGATCTTTCCACACCACTCAGTGTACTGAGGTGTAAATTGTCCTCAGACTGAACTCCTCTTCTGCAGACTTTATCAGCCTGACTTAACCATACCACGGTATGTTTGAAGAATTTGACAGTGCAATTTCCACTAAAGATTCATGAGGATCATGGGTGGTCAAGATACCTTATAACCTGCAGAGCAGCGAGAACAATCCTAGAAACCCTATGATCCAACCTTCAGTTCCAAAAGAAGACTTCCCCAGATGAAGATGAGGGTATAGATTCCTCCCCTTCAAGCCCTACCAGATGCAGGCTAAGCACAGACTGATCTTGCACCAGAGCTCAAGAGGACGTTGTGGTGGTCTCAGCACTGGAGCAGTTTCACTGCTCAACTATCATTCAAGCCATTAAAGGCAGTTTAGCACCAGGAACAGAGGGTTTGCTTTTCTTTTTCCTCTTCATCATCAGAGTATCCTTGGAATGGGCACTGAAGTTTGCTGACAGGCCTTCATGGATCCAGTGCCCCACATTCCTTAGGGGACCTGTGGTCCTGTCTCCTCAGTCTTCTGGCACTGAGGAAGAATGGTGCATAAAACAGACTGAGCCCACACCTGTCCTTGTCTACTAAACTGCCAAGATGGAACAATTTTATGAACCCATGAACTTCTGAAAACCAGAATGAATCGTTAGACATCCTATGCCTAAACATCCTGAGTCAATATATATATATATAATGTATGCAGTCAACCCTCACCAACAATAGCCTGTGTTGTCTAATATGACTTTCAGAAAGGCTTTCAATCTTGGGAGATGAAGAATTCAGCTTTTCCTTCAGTTGTATGTTGAAGCAGATTAAGTTTATTTGCACCAATTCCCACTTACTAGTTCATCTTCAGCTTCCCACAGCTGTTTCTGGCTAGAGAGTCTTCTGACAAAGGACTTCGCTGGAACTTTTGAACCTCATCAGCAGAACCTGATTTTTATTTCCCTTGTTTCAAGGGAATATCTTACAGATTAACACAGGTAACAGTGAGAACATAAAGCACACCACCCTGGATGCAAGAGAACAGAAAGTGATATAGGAAATCAGCCATCTTCTTAGCTACTTCATTTACCTTAAGTCTTAGCCAGCTTTTCTGAGGGACCGGGGAGTTTTCTCACCACACAATAATTCAGTGCACAGGTGCTGAGCCAAAGCCTTGTTAAGCCCACCTGCATACCTCAGCCAGCTTTGCAGCCTCGGACAGGTAAGCAGTCAGCCAGACTGTCCTCCTCCCCTCCCCTCCCCTCAGACAAACACTTGAAGGTTTTGATCATAATAATTGTTTATGAGTTGATCCCCTTTAGTGTAAGCTGAGATCACTTGGGCCTTCTGGGACAACACCTTTTGTGCAAGAAGACACATGAGCAGAACTGCGTGAAGCAGCCTCACACTGCCTTAACTTCTGAGTCAATCTCGTTAGCGCTCAGGGCTTAACGCTGACAGTTTTAGGTACACACCTGAGAGCTTCAGGACTGGGCACCCAAGTCTAGCCCCTATTCATGTTCAAACTACACGCTGTCCAGAAAGCAGATGTTGAGAGAGAACTGAAATCAGACCACAGCATCACTGTGCCAGAAGTCTCTTTATTCACTCAATACATACAACTACCATTCCACAGTAATCATTATCTACTTAATTAACTTGCAAGCATCCCTACATATTTCAAGCTCTATGTTTTAAATTTATGGATTCTTCCCCCCACCCCTGTTTTTTAAGTGAGGTATTCAAGATGTGTTCACAGCCCGTACCACCCCAAGGAGGGGGATATGCTGACAAGAATTCTACTTGCATACATACACAGACTGGGAAGCACACCTACCCCAGGCAGGAGGTTTTCAAGCATCAATTGCATTAAATTCACTTTGCACCAGCTCTTGAGGTATGTAGACTTTCAGCCCTCAGTGGAGTCTTCAGATTTCAAGATTTCACATAATTTTGGATTTTAAGTATTTTGTTCAACTGCACTGACATTAAATACTAGCTTTAAAATTTAAGGTTTTAAACATAGCACATACCTTCAATGCATGAACTGTGTTAGTAAACACAAGGAGCTTACAGCACACACAGGAAACAGCTGAACTGTAGAGCAGTGTCTGCCCTTGACTGAAGGGAACGAAGTTTACACACCAGCATGCCCTTCTGCTTGTAAGCTCCTGCCAGACATACCCATGAGCATGGAATTCCTGAAGCAGCGACACTGCTGCTTACCACCCCTTCCCCTCTCCCCCAAGAAACTGAGCTGAAGTGCAGGGGCTCACTCAAATCAATGCCACGTCCTTACGTTTACACTGACCAGCAGCTGAGAAAACCCAAGGCAAAACCTTCCAGCTGCTGATGCAGTCTGTTGAGACAGAGACACCAGCTGCAATTACACGTATGCACTGAGTCACAATCAGATCTGGGCAGCAAGCAAAGCACATTCTTACAGCAAGGACTGCAGTACAGCTCCTCTACATGCAGATAAGCTACACAGGGCCCCGGCTCTCCTCAAACTCTTGTAAGCTACTTCAAAGAAAAATTCTGTTCCTTCCAAGAACAACTTCAATTCTAGTCACTAGAAAACAGACCTAGTTCACCTGATCACACCCACCTTTCCTATACCTTACAGGGGGAGAAGAGCTTTGAAGCACTTGAACTTTGTTACTTTTCACTGCAACAACAGGTAATGACTAGAGATCAGCACCTACAGCCTAATCACTTCTTTTTGATCACTTTTTAAATTAAGGAACGTGTGAGAATCTTATTTTAGGCACTTTTTCAATTGATTCCCAATTTTTAATCCCCTATTTTTTTTTTTTTTTTTTTTTTTTTTTGAAGTTCTGAAGGAAACTGACTTAAGAATTAAAGGTGAGTCAAAACTCAAAAAATATTAAACAACAAAACAGATTTCTGGCCAGAGCCACAGTGACGAGCTGCATGCAAGTTAGAGGATACACAAAACAAAAGGCTGGATGTTTGCTACCACCTAATCCAAGAAAGTATGTTCTGCTCTAGAAAACCAATCAGTCACGTCGTTAAGTATCTGCAGGCAATAGCAGACCTGCTATGCACTCCTTACATCCCACAGCTTGTGGGATTTGCTAAGGTGGGAAGCTAGCATTAGCCATACATTAACACAGACTAAACTGTACTTTGTAAAACTACTTCCAAGTAAAAATCAACCCAAAATTTAGTTTTCAACTACCAACTGCTTGACATTTGAAAAAACATGGAACAGATTAATCAAATCTAGTAAGTAATCAAAAAATTCATAACGGACAGAGTAGACTCTTCAGACTCTAAATGTTAACAATAAGCTTTCAGTAATTTGCTTTAAATAAAGCTCTTTGGGCAACACAGTGGGAGATCATATTACACAAATAACATCTCCAAATTTTACTATAAAGGTAACAAAAAAAAAAAAAAGGGCTTACAGAAGGGGATGAAAGCCACTGACCTCTCACTAATTGCGTACATTTCACAACATCTGTGTGCGGGTGTTCAATGGTAATCTCAAAACCTGAAGAGTTAAGAACATGTGTTAGAACAATACATTGTCATCTGTACAATATAAAACACAAACCCTTCCCTTCCCCAAAGCCAGAACACTGCCAAACCTCTGCCCTGCAGATCACAGAACACTCTGGCTACCTTCTATCCTGCTCCCTTGCATATTTTTGAATGGTAAGTGGTGGAGCCCTTCAAAGATCAACATTCTTAAGTTACTCTCAAGTTCTGTATTTTATCTGTGAAGTTATAACCTGTATAATTCTGTATATAATCTGTGCACTTTTAAAATAGAAGACACGTGAACAGTTTCTAGAACATGTGTAAAGTCCGTACAAGCTATCAAGCTATGCTGTAGACACGCTGATGTGTGTGCTCACACGTGTGAGCTTTACTTCTGAGACTGAAAGACACGTTGTATCCAGGAGATTACCAATTATGACAATTTATAGGTCAGCCCCTTCAGAAATCTATCTTTGTTTATGAAGCTATTTTAAGAATTAGGTCATTACTGTTAATTTTTTTTAAACGATACACTCAACATTGTATTTAATAAGTCAGTGTTCTCAGGCCTGCTAGTCTTTATTCATGTTACTGTAAAGTTGAAACAATGTCATATCAGATTCAGGAATTACCTGAAGTCATTACATGGTTACAGTACACCTTTTGATGTTCAGAGGTGGTAAGCCTACTCAATTACAGAACATTTCTCTACTGAAGGGCAAAAATGGGAACATTTGGGATAAAGCTTTTACCATTTGCTTCAGAACACACACAGCTAACCCAGCACAACACGCTACCTTCCATAAAGGAATATCAACACAGTTACTACTTCGGAGTAAAATCTGTTTTGAAGGGTATACACTTCTACTCCAAACTGTCCTAAACATTTGACAAGCATTGCTATACCTTTTTTCTCCAAAGTGAACACAACAGCAACTGGCAATATAAAACCAGACTCACATGTAAGAAGTTGTACACAAAGATCAGTAAAACTCCAGCATACCAACAGCCTATCAAGAAAATTCAGCTACCTGGGTCCCATTACTGGTTCATGGGAAGCTGGCTGCACGGGAGGCATTTAGAAAGACATACCTAAAGTTTGAAGCATTATTGTTTCAAGTATAACCAGCTCTTGAGCTTGCTGAAGGTATGCCTGAAACAAATAAACAACATAAGTAGTTATTGTCTCAATATTTCAATTATACACTTCCTATTTGACTACGGGCACTATCAACGTAAATTAAAGACCACTACCCAATACCAGTGAGCACTGACAATTCAGAATGCTTCACTGTGGTAACACTCTTCCACTAGTACAAACATTACTGCAAATTCAGTTTTACCAGCCTAACCACCTTTCACAGTAAGATTTCCTTAGCCTGGATGTGATACAGTTATTCTAGCAAAGCATTTTTTGGAAGGTAAGGGGAGATGCTATGCACTGGCAAGCCTCCATAATGTGTAAACTACCTCAAATATCTCTAAGTAGGTAATCCATTTTACAAGTACTTCAAAATAAAGCTGGATATACCCAGCTAGCCTTGTTCTGGGCCCAAATGCATACATAATACAGCTCCATGTGTCACTCCAAGAACTGGGAGCAGGGCAAGTAGCTTTAATTGTCAGTTCAGGTCCAGCAGAGAGTAAGTAGCTCAGCCTGACCTTCAAGCAAAGCAACTCCGGTGCATGTGCACCACACTTCCTCATACAATTGTTCCAGGAAGAATCAAAAGAAAGAAAATGGGAACTATGAAGTAAGTGGGAGCTGTATGGAGTTTGGCAAACAAGAGCCAATGCACAGCAGACAGTAGCTGACACCTGTGTGGCGTCTCTTAAAACACAGTGTAGACAGTGGCACACAGTGAGCCCCCAGCTGAGAAACACCCAGTGCACTGAACTCTCTACACAGGGCGAGACTTAGAGAACCATGCATGACAACTCCCATTTCATGCCTTGTGCAGACCTCCACTATACATGCAGAAGTCCAAAAAATAACGGAAGCTCAAGCTGGAGCAATCTCTCCAACCGTCATAACGCAAGTATTCTAGTCCTCAATTAGCTGTGTTATTAATACAAGAGATTTGCATTACTTAATGGTTTAAACACAGAAGCTTTTTCTTGTTTGTAGCAATCATCCAGTCTCAAGACCACATAACAACTCAGAGGAAGAGTCATCGGATTATCTTTAAAGCCACGACTTGCACCTACATCACACTTGGTATCCAGCTGCGGCTCATGAGGATGAAGACAGGCGTTTACTACTTTGATAACATGCTCAAGCTTCCGTGGCTGTTCTTCCACTTTTGCAGCCAAGAACAACGCCGTAGGAGATATAATCTGGAGAAGAAAAACATGTATACTTAACTTTTTACAAATAGGACTTCCATCTTTATGGAGAAAGTAAACTAGGAGTTAGACAAGGTTTAGGAGTTGAATTTTGTTTCTTCTTGAACACTTCTGAAATGGTGCACGATGGTAAAAATAGCTCATGTTTTAATTTATAAGTGATGCAATCCTCCCAGCAGTATGTGAAAGGAGCAGCAGAAAAGCTAAATTACATTGAGTAACATGTCTGAGGTCAAACTAATCCCAGCTCAACGTAAAAAAAAAAAAAAAAAAAAAAGATTTGGTCACACCAAAAAAAGCTTTAATCACACCAGAACACACTTTTCAAGTTAAGTACACTTGACAAGAAAGTCCACCCTAGGTCTAGCACAGCAGTGAGCCCTTACACCACTTCTTCAGTAAGAGTGAAAAAAGCTGAGATCAAGTTCTGATAGCACATGTTTCTCCTAAAAAGCAAGCAACTCAGCAGAGAATTTTAAGGGAAACTAACTGTTGTATACATAAGTTACACAAGTATAAGCACAGCAAGTAACAGCACAGCCACTGACTGAACAGAAAAGTTTATTCCCAGAAATTGTGCTACATACCCAGCAGAATCTGGGGAGCAAAGCACAAAGATTCACAAAACACCAGGTATAGCAAGTGTTAGCAGAGGCAAGTTACACACAAAAATAAAAGTTTTATAGAACTCTACATGCCGTAAGCTGGCAGCAAAGTCCTGTATCAGCGAGGATTTAGCAATGCAACGGAGCGTTGATGTCTAGCTGCCAGCTAGAACAACCAATCTGTTGGTATCCAGAACGTGGCCAACCACAAATGACTTCTAAGAATCAGAGTCCTCTTCGTATACAAAAGTTGCCCACGTTAAACATGAATTAAAATGACAGCAGCAATCTTCGTGCAGTTATCAGTAGGTTAGGTTAAAATTAAGCATTTACTCAGTAGTTGAAATAGCTGCTTGGTGACTGTTTAATTAATGCACAGGGCTTGCAGCACGAGCATTGCATTTCTCACGTACTCGCCACATAGAACTAGACAGAATGAGTTCAATAGCAGCCATACTTCCCCCAGACTTTATTTCTTCTTTCTAAGTAGCCTTTTTGTTATGTCAAAATGAAACATTTGGTAAAAAAATCCCAATATATGAAGAAGAGCAATGAGCTAATTAGAACTCTTAGTGATCATCTGCTACGTTTAAGGAGGCAAAAAGTGCTCCCTCGACACAGTTGAAAGCTCCTCAAATCACTCCGAGATGCCCACTTGGATCTTTTGTCAAACTTGGACGTTGGCAGGCAAAGAAAAACTGACACCTGAGGAAGGTGAGGTTCCCCCTGAGGCACAGAGATGTGCCATGAAGAAACCAAATACTCAAAAAAAAAAAAAACCCAAAAAATACCAACACCAAAACCCACACACGAAAACAAAACAGAAAAACAACAACAAATGAAGTCACAGGGGAAAAATTCCTTCCCAACTGAGAGAACTTCCTCTCCTTCCTTTTCAATGGACTTGTCACCCAACCCTTACAAATGGGTGAGAGAAAAGCCTGAGGTCAGGCATGACTGAACAAGGCCACACTAACACCGATTTAAGATCCTGGTGATTTTTGAGAAATTCATACTCACACCGTTTGAAATAAAGACATGGGATTCTGGAAGCAATTCCCTTTCCTAGGGTGCACTAACTAAAATATGCCTCAGTTAAGCCAGGAGACAAACCTCTGAACACTACATGTGAAGGAAAGGTTTGGTGTGCTTCTGCGGTTTGGGGGGGCTGTGACTGAACATCAGCAAGGCCAGCAGCTCCTGCACCAGGGCCAGCCTGGCAGCGAGGACTGGGCTCTCAGGAATAATCCTGAGCCTCTGGCAAGAGCCAGATGAGCAAAGGGCTGGCCAGCCAGAGAACGTGAACGACTGAGAAGGAAATTGGAATTAGTTAAAATAATAGTAACAGATGTAGAGCAACAAGTTTGACAAGACATCGGACAAACACGAGGAGGTATTAATGAGGACACCAGGGAGACTAGAGCAGGCCCCATTTTTTACTCAAGAAAGAGACATAATGAGGCAGGCTTTGATGGACTGAAAACAAACTGGCATGGAAAGGACTCAGCACAGTGGAGTCACCATGGAAGGGAAATTAAGTTCTGAGTGTATGGAGTCAGAAATAGATTGGACAGTGGAAAGAAGCTGCAGGAGAAGATAATTTCCATCTCTCCGTGATCACTGTTTGTTTTTTCAAACTGCTGTTCACAGTCAGCAATCACGGCCGTGCTGCACTGCTGGGCTGAACAACAGCAGAAGCTGTTTCCAGCAAAAGCTGCGGCTCTGTTCTCCCCTCTGTCCTGCCTCACCATCCCCACCCCATGTAACACTGTCCCCGAGTTCCTGCATTCAGGCTTCAGTTTCTCTTAGCTTTGCATAGAGGTTTAATTCAAATAAATCCTAATACAAGGTCTATTCCTACACCATTTGTGGGTGAAGTTTCAAATTCCATACACAGAGTTTTCAAAATTTACCTGAAAAACACAACTTCAACAACTACTGCGGAAATATTTACGTTTCATAGAGACGTTGTTCTTGAACCAAGCCACCAAGAACTGCACAACTAAGTCACCAGCAAATTCTCACTCGGTATTATTCCTTGAAGCTTTAACTCATTCCACAAAACCACGGCCTTCCTCGGGCTGACTTCAGGCTATTTCCTAATGTCCCACGAGGTATCAGTTCTGGCCAAGAAGCCTCCACACCAAGATCCGACACAAAATGGTTCTGGAGGCTGACACGAGTCAGACTGATCGAGTGGTTTAGCTCTGGTTCATCAGAAATCTGCGCACGCCACCATTATCTGCTCACCTACAGGAAGAGACTTCTGGCCAAATTGTTTCAGGCCTTTGTCTCCTCTAGCACTTGGGTTCTCCTTCCCAGCTGAGAGTAGGTCAGTACTTCTGTCTCCCTCGGTATTGGAGGGAAACAGACACCCTACTAAAACTCCAGCCTTGGCATTGTCCTCAGCAAAGAGCACACTGCCTGCTAAGTGTCTAACTGCAGAACTCCTCAAAGCTTTCATTCACTTCTAATTCTCAGAAGTGGCAGAAAAAGCAGAGTGGAACAGAAAAGCAGTATTAAAGACAGACTTGACAAAGCTGTAAGCTTCTCAGACACAAGCATCCTTTGACACAAAGCCAAATAATTTAAATAAGTTGTCACACAACCAAAATATTTAAGACTTGAGCAAGATCACGATTTATGGAATCACATCCCACATTCCTGCTAGCTCAGAATATCAGACACCAAGTCCCAATGAAAAGAACACAGAACACACAAGCCTGATTATTATGACAGCCAAAGGGCATTATGCAGCAAGTTTTATTGGTAGAAGTGGTACAAGTCCTTTCTGACAACAAAAAGAACATCTTGTAACAACAGTGCTGCTACAAGGAGGACATTTGGAATCATCTCAGAATGCATCTCCAGCAAGCACAGAGTTTCCTGAGAACTCCCTTTCCCTTTTAACATTGATATTACCATGTTTTTAGATGTACAGGAGTTCAAGGTAATAAGTTGTTCCAGTCTACAGTGGAGCAAAGAGCTGCAAGGGTTTTTTTTGCCCTTTTTTAATTATTATTACCAGCAGCTTACATTGTATAAAAGGAGCAAATATATTAAACTGAAAAATTAAAAACAGAAACAAAGTGTCCAAAAAGTCTCTCAGGTTTGATGCATATTATGAAAGGTTTGAGAACTTGCACAACTGCAAAGTCAAGTATTTAATACTACAGTTTGGATGGGGTGCAGAAAACAGGAAGGGAATTAAGGGAATGAGAAACAAAAGCAGCCCCCACCCCTGCACACTCACCTACCTTGCACTTCAGGAAAAATTCCTCCTGTAGCCTCTCTTTACTATGTCCCACTGCGTGTCACAAAAAAAAACTTGACATCATCAACTAGTTGTTTGGTATTCCACACAGCATTTCTAAGGATTAGAGTTAAAAATACAACTACCGTTGGGATGTCTTACCTCTCTTTTCCAACATACCACAGATTCTTCCCCCTTCTGCTCCTGGAATCACAGCGCACGGAAGAATACCCTTCTAAAAGTGGAATTTGCTACATAGTATCAGACAAAGGACTACAGAAATAGTATTTTCAGAAGAATTTTAGTTTTCAAGACCTTTTAAGTATCACTGTAACAGGCCAGCATTGCTACAAACAGGCAGCAAGCTCCCCACCCGAGCACCCCGCTCTGCTTACCAGCTTCAGGCAAGCCTCCACCATATCGCTGGAGCACATCAGCTGGGCAGGGTCTCACCCTGCTTTGACTCCAGCACCAAATAAGCACATTCTTACTGCAACTAGAAGTATATTCTTCGCAGATAAACCAAAGTATTTCAGAAGTGACTCACTAAGCCACAGCAATTCAGTAAAAATACGGATGTTTGGTCTTCAGAGGAGGAAATGCAATACGTTGGAAATGGCCTGACCACATTGACTGTGATGTCCCACCCCTGCGGCTCTGCTGACTGAAAACACTGCTGTGAATTCTGCTCCCTACTCAGATGATTCCCAAAATCTTGAAAGCATGTAGAATCGTTAAGCAATAATTTATTATGTTGAAGATAAAAAGAACAGAACATCTATTCAGTGACCTTCCACTACAAGACCTGCTTGCTAGAACAACGAAGCGCACGTGACTTACATGTAAGATGGGTATGTGCATAACCCGGCAATTAGACACGAACATAAACACTCGAGTGTTTATCACCCAAATAAAAACATCACCGATACAGAAACCTGAATTCTTTCCAGTTGGAGACCACCAGCAATTGCAGCTAAGGGCTCCCTGCGCTCCCAGCCCCAGCCTCTCCACAGACAAGCATCACCACATGCCCACGTGAGGAAACATCCACACCTTCCATGCACCCCAGACCATTTTAGCTAGGTCTTAGCTTCAAGGCTGACAGCACCTTATTATTTAATTTCCAAGGGTTAGCTTCTTCTTGCAGTAGATGAACATTGGCAGATTTTTCAGCTTGCCAAGTACTCGGGAGATTTGATATTAAGTATTTATTACAGTCCTAGGCTTTTGCTTTCCCTGCAGAGAACCTGCCAGATGGTAGGGGAGTAAGAATTTTAAAAGCTGCTCACACTCACTTTGAGATCATCCCCTTCGCCCTAGGAGAATGGGGAAAAAATGTAACTTCTGCATCAGTCCACGTAGAAAGCTGCTGTCTGGCCTCCTGCTCATTACGAGCTACAGAAAGTTGCTCAGCATGAGCCAGCATTACTGGGTGCTAAGGCGCAGCGTACACGCGTTCAGCATTTCCTTGGACAGTTTTACCTGAGATTTCATTTAACGACACACTTTGTTCTCCTTTGCCAGCTGGAGTTTCCATGGCATCCACCCATTTCACAGCTTAGCTGTCAACGTTAGGACTGACAGAGGCTCACTTCTCACAGTGAGGGCACTAGGTATCAAACACCGCTGTGCCTCCAGTCCCAAGTGAGCCAGCACCTCCCAGCACCCGGTGAGAGCCAGAGCACAGCGGCTAAAGCTCCTTGCTGCCTAAGCCTATCCTCCACTGCTCACTAAGAGGACAAGCACTAATCCAGCAGGTGACGTGTGACAGCACGAGGAGCTGGGGTACCCCTGCAGTGACCTCTCTGCTCCAAGCAGCCCTGCCTAGCTCGCCAGCCCACCAGCAGCCACAGAGAGCTCTGCACGGCGCCCAGCTCCAGGGTACGGCTGCACTGGCAGCACCCCTCACAGCGCACGAGAAGGATGGAACAGGCCTTGCACTGCCCTCACACAGCTCAGGCACGCTCCAGGAGGACACGCTGATCCTCAAGGCCCCTTCCAACCCCAGCCTTTCTAGGACTCTGTGACATTCCATTACAAAGCTTGTGGGAACTCATTTGCAGGCGTGCTATTCTCGGTGTAAGATTAAAAAACAATTTTAGGGAAGGACCTTTTGATTTGTATGCACATCAGTTCAGCAGATACCTCTCTATCATTACCTGAACAAAACCACATGACATTTCTTCCTGTTCACGCGTTTCAGACTGACGCACGCTTACCTCAGGAGGTGCTCAGACCCAGCTTCATCAGACCTGTAACACTGCAGTCTCGGTAGCAAGCTTGAGGTAAATACAAACTCAAGCAGCAGATTTTGCACAGAAACAACTGGATACACTTCTGAGATGTGTCTCCAAGCTGACATGTATTCCTTGCTCAATAAACACCAAATAAATTGCCCATTTGCTCAGCCAGTAAGGACATAAATTCAGCACCAGACAAAAGAGCTGGGTAACGCTGATCTGTGATCAGCACCTGCCCGAACCTCCACAGCACCAGGTCTGCAGCTTCCTACCTCCCCATAGCCCAAGGCCTACTCTGGCCTAGCTCCCAACATCTGCCACACTCTGAATTTGTTTTATCATAACAAGCTGGGAAAAGCCATCACTTAATGACATGCCACCATCATGATTTACTGTCCCTGCAAACTTAGTAGGAAGCCCTTTAAAAACAAACAAACAGCCAACAAAACCCATAAAAGACACCTAGAATATTATTTTACTTTTCTTCAAGTCTTCAAGTTGATACCTTATTTGTTTAAAAAACCAACACAGCAGCACTAGTTTTGAAGTAGTATTTTTACTAAGAATGCTGTTCTCCACAACACAGCACTCACACGCAGCATGCTCACTGCATTCCTTGAGACAGGGCAGCCAGCAATTCTCATCAGATCTGAAGACCTTTCTTGTCTGATAGGACTTATTGTCGAGCTACTTCAGACAGGAGTAGCTCAGTGAATTCATTATATTGGCTTTCCAGAAGGGCTCCAGAACCCGTGTGCAGATACAGCCACATCACAGCTGCCAGACACAGCACTGCCACTGACCTCCTCAGAAAGGTGTTCCCACCCATCAGCCTTCAGCAAACACTGCAGAACACCCAAATGCATCCTTCCCACCCGGTAGCTGCCTGCTGACGGTGCCTAGCATTTTAAATTTCGGTGGGAGAGGAGAAAAGTCTGACTGCTAGAGGGTGAAATAACTCAAGGACGAAGAGAAAGTGTCACTGTTGCATGCAAACTGCGGACAGAACGCCTACAAACACACCCAGCCTCACCCCCAGCCCAGGAATAGAACAGCCGGTAGCACCGCTGCCAGAATTACGGGCCCAGACAGAACCACACCACACACAAAGCCGTACTTACGTTTCTGTTAAACTTGGTGAAGGAGTGATGCATATAGAACCTGTGCATGTAAACAATCGCGGTGTTTATGGTGAGCTGGGACCTGCAGCGCTAAGTTAAGGAAAGAGCACACGCTGAGAAAACCGCTCCTCACCAAGGCAGCGTTCTCCCCACGCCGATCCCTGCCCCGGGCCGGAGCGGGGCCGCTCCCCACAGCCCTTCCCGCCGCCCGGGGCTCCCTCAGCGCCCGCCGTGAGGGCAGAGCTCCTCCGCCGACGACATGCGCTGAAATTCCGCCTCCAGCGCTTTTGTTTCGCACCCGCTCGCGCGGCTCACGGCCGGCTCCGAGGCTTTATCCCGGTTTTTAAG
>WBMW01003413.1:2889738-2934597 GCA_013396635.1 Penelope pileata
GTGGTGTAACAAGACGGGGGGGGAGGGGGGGGGGGGGGGGGGGGGGCCGCCCCCGGAAGGCCCCGGAGCGCCCGCAGAGCGCTGCAGCGCGGCCCCTCCTCCCCCCGCGCCCCGGGAGCGGGCAGAGCCCCGCGCCGCCTCACAGGGGAGAGGGGCCCTCCCGGCGCCCAACGGCGGCTTAACGGCGGTTAACGGCCCTCCCGGTGCCCCGGNACCACCGCCTATCCGCCCTCGACCATAAAGTCTGGCGGCGTCGCGGCCAGAGCGCCGGGTTTGTGTGCGTACGGGGGAGGGGTGGAGGGTCACGTGGCTCGCAGGCAGCCATGGCTACGCCGTCTCCGCAGCCGACCTCTGCTAGAGGCGCTGCCTCCCTCTGGGGTGCGGAAATGACGTACGGGCGCCCCTCGTCAGTGCTCGCCGCACGGCGCTGATTGGCTGCGCGCTGCCAGCGCGCGCTCCGCCCGCCTGCGGGCACGTCGCGCTGTGTGAGGCGGCCGTGGCGGCTGAGGGGTTGGCGGAAGGGCACGGGAAGAGGAAACAAACAGCACAGAAATAACCACCAAACCCCGACCTTGTGCCTTAGCTGTGATTAATTTCTAGGGTCATGCGGCCGGGTGATGAGGCTGTGGGACACAGCGTGTCACAGCGGTGTGAGCAACACTGCGCATCTGCAGCAGCATTTCTATAGGATTTTATGTAATCATATGATTTTATATAAAAAACTATAACTTTGTAACTCCACCTGACAGAACACTGATGACATATACACTAATACAGCACAGCGTGGAGTTACTTGCGTGATCTTCCTGACTGTAGATCATCTTCAAGAGATTGCACGTTTAGATCGCCCAACTACAAAGACTGCTGTTGTAATTAGGAGCTCATCTTTGCCTGCGTATTTTTGGGCCCTTAGCCGTCTTAAAAAGCCTGCAATGTTTTGCCTTGTTGCTGAAATCATTGTGTGAAACTTTCAGAGCTTGGGTGCTACTCTGATATTTGTTATTCCTTTAAAAACTGGTGGAAGAGTTCTTTGTGTGATCTACATTTTCGTTAGGCTTGTAAATTACAAAGGGAAAAAAAAAGATGCAGGGGGGATTATATCCCTGGTTTAAAAATCTTAACACGTCAAGGATAAGTAGAATATCATTAAATAATTGAGTGCCTAATGAATATAACTGATGCAGAGTGCGCACGGTAATTAATCACCACACACAGCGCTGCGACCGCCCACTCGGTGACAGGTTAAGGTAATTAAATGCGAGCTTTGCTCTGCTGTAGGTTCCAGAGCTTGGTCCCCAAAGACACACCATTGCATTCTCACTAACTTATCACGTTTCATTCATTAAAAAAAAGAATAAATTAAGCTAATTAAAATGCATTGGAGGAATCGTACTATGTTTTCCTCTTAAATACGTCTGTGAAAATCAAACATGCTGAAGGAAGAAGAAAGTTGCCTTTTACTTTGAAATTTAATTAAAATAATCTGGTTGGAAAATCATACATTCGGGTAAATCAATACTTGAGTGTAGATATTTAGATAAAACAAGATCATCAGAAGTCTTGCAGACCTGAGGACAGTATTGTTAAACGATGTCATTTAGGTCTGCTTTTCCTCTTACATGAAAACCCGATATTCACAGGGCCCAAACGTGTGAGCTGCTCATACTTCAGCTTCTGACGTCCAGTAGTCTTCAGCTGAATGTATTTGGAGAAGCAATACAGGAGAGATCCAAATGCAATAGCTGGGCAAGCATATATTAATTCACACACAACAATTCTTTTTTCTTTGAGGCTATAAAGGACAAAAAAGCCTTTGTAGTCCAACAGAGGCTGCTCAGCAGGAGCTGCTGAATCCTTCAGGTGCAGCCTGTGACCTAAGGACAGTTACGGACACAGCTACAAAACAAAACTGTCTAATATCTTGCCTGGAGTATTTGGAGACTGGACAGAAAAATGGTGACTCCATCTGCAGCAAAGAAGTGAATGCATTCAACACTAGTCAGCCTCTGACTAGTGTAAAACCTTTTCAGGAGGTCATGAGAACCCACTGGAGTGTCTCCTTCAGCAGACTACAGGGTAAACTATCTTTCCACACCTAGAGCAGTACTGAAACTAGAAAGAACATTAGTGTTGGAACTTTTAAAGTATCCAACCTTACCGTTAGGAAGTGTTTTCAAGGCATGTAACGTTAAGTTGTACGAAAGTTGGGATTTCAGAATTGTGTAATGAAAACCTAAATCCTCAAACGCACAGCAATTCCACTGTGTGCACCTTTCCAGTGCCCCTGCTTTGGAAATAACACTAGACTGTGGTGCACTCGTCACATTTATTTTTCATAGTACAATTGCACATGCAAAGTTGAAGAATCCCTACGAATTCAACGTTATTTGCGGAGTTTGGCCTCTTTAATTTCTTCATATCATGATTATTCAAATTGTTTTCTGCTAAGACCCAAAAATTCCAGAGCATTGCCAGCCTTGAGTTTATCCTGTAAAAACAAAACACTTGTATATGTTTGTGTGTGCTTAGTCAAACGTTAAGTCAAATGTTTTTACTCAAATGCTTTTTCTCATGCTTTAAAATAACCTCATGAACTGCAGTAAAGAGACTGAAGGGCCTCTTTTACTCTTTGCAGAAATTCATGTACTCCACTGATTTTTCAGGCTTTTTTTTTTTTTTTTCCCCAGGTCTAAAACCAGAGGCTTAAAGTTGAAAAAGGGAAAAAGAAAAAAAAAAAAAGAAAAAAAAAGCCAAACAAACCACAAACCATTGCAAACCAAAATCAAAACAAAAAAGAACCCCACGCCCACATGTAAAGATTATACCTTTAGTTTATTGTCAAAATCATCCATTGAGTCAATCAGTTTTCCAGGTTCCAATTCCCCCAGTGGAAAAGGGTAATCTGTCCCTAAAATAACTCTGTCCTGGTAATAAAGAAACACATTGTACGTTTTGTAGTAACACTAAACAATATAGTTACACATGATTTCTGGAATTTATAATAGATCACAGGGAATTACATGGATATAATGAACTGATTAATTATGAAAGTGAATGTGAAGAAGATAGCCCTTGGATTCCAGAAAAAAAAAAAAGCAAAGCTTGAAAACAAAGGCTTGAATTTTTGGGGTGAATTTCAGTTTGATGAAAAGGTATTGGTACGTAGTATTGCTCACTTGTTTTTGTGGTGTCTAACTAAAGTCGGTGCATTTTCATTCTAAAACACAGAACATTCAAAATGCACATCCCAGGCACATGGAAATGAGTGTATGTTGCTTAGGTGAATACAATATAAATGATAATGTCCTACTCAGGATGATTTTCTGTGCTGTGGTGCTGCTTCAAAATGTTGCAAAATGGCATCTGTTGTTTATCTCCTACACTACTGTTACTGTTTCTACTTCTGAACTCCTTTCCCTAAAATGCAGTGACTAATCTTAGTTAAGTGTTGCCATAATTAAGCAGCCAATACAAGGAACATAAGCTTCTTCCTTCTGTTTATTGACTTATTTTTTGGTTTTTTTCATTTTCAAGGAGGTTACTTGCACTCTCTGCCCTGGTGACTATGAAAGCTTTTGGCACGTTTCTGGAAGTATCTCAGGGTTGTTCTCTACCAAACTCAGAGAAGATGCTTGGATTTGGATTCTTGAATTTGAAATTCTTAAGTACACACACGCATAAATGCACTCACACAAACTTAAATTTATGTATTTGAGAAGAACGTGTAATAAAAAAATACAAAGCAATTGAAATAATCTTGTGTAATAGCCTAAAAGCTGTCATATTTGCAGTGTGATATTACTTAAAGCATGGTAAAATGTAGAAGTATTACAAACATTTGATTAAAAAAATATATACTTAATCGATACTCAGCTTCAGAATATAAAACCAAAATCTCATTTACAGATTTCACATACGTTTTTGGAAGTCTATGGTTCTTCAAAACTTTATTGGTTTTGACTAGGATTGGATATTAACTGTGAGTTTGAAACATATATCTGAGAATATGAGTGACATGATGTGATTTGTTTCTGAAAGAAACAGTCAGAGAATAGAAAATTCAGTAAAAATCTATATGCATCGTTCCTTTTATCAGAGATGGGAATAAATAGGTAGATCCTCAGTGGATCCACATTGCTAAAGGTTCATTTCCACACTGCATTGATATTTTCTCATATAATCTGCCTGAGAGAGCGAATATTGCCAACTCACTTGATTTTATCAAAAGTCTATTTTCTTTTAAGCTTCATCTCCTGGAGACATGAATATTTGAAAACCACGTTTTTCATTAAAAATGTATATTTTGAAATGTCTCATATATTTAAAATCAAACTCCTGAATTTTGGGGAACTCATGAGAGTATTTGAAGTCAGTTACCAATACTGAAATAGAACAAAGAAAACATATTTCAATTATTTTAGTAAATGATTCTTTTTCTTATTTGTCAAACACTGCTTTTTTATTTTATCTCCAGTAGATGTCACCCGAGAGTCTCTGAAAGCACCTGTACAAAACCACCCAGGAAATCCAAACAGAAGACATGAATTCTATTGTTCTGTCCTATATTGTTGTGTTGTAGTTTATTACAGAAGTCTTGCCATAGGATTAGAACAGGAGAATCTATAGTCCTCTGTCTACTGCATCAAGTTCTGAGTGCACATTGAATAAAAGATATTTGGATGTGCGTATGATTAAACAGCTAAGTACATTTTTTTATTTGTAATGTTCAGTGTGATACCAAGGCATTTTCTGCACATGTGAAATACACATTCTGCACATATGCAAGTATGTTGTACTAAGAAACCAAACCAATAAGCATACTAGACTTATATTGGACGATGGATTTCTTAGTAAACGGATTTCTTAGTACTTACCCAGCTGCTTGATAGTTAAGGTTTAGGCCAGGAAGGTTTGTAAAACAACGAGGAAAAAGAAATCCCACCCCCTCATTGGAATAATCTGCATGTTATTGTAATTATTTTTTCATTTTCCTCTAGATTAAAGTGGTCCACAGCTAATCATGTGATCTATTTACAAGCAGTAAAATTAAGAGCTGTAAATTAATGAGAAAATTTAGAAGCAACATTATTGCTGCTATTTATCAAGCTCTTTATTTTATACTCAACAGATTTTTTTTCACAGTAATACAGGCCTGAATCTTAAAATGAATCTCAAAGATTCCTTGGGCTCTTCCTCTTATGCTAGTGAAAAATTGGTTTTGCCTTCTTTCCTGCTATCAGGATGCATCTGAAGAAAAGGCCAGATTGCTAAAGCCAGTTCAGCTCCAACTTCTGGACTGAGAATATTTTTTACCTTCTGGTGATGGCTCTCAAGGAATCACCATGGGGAAGTTTTTGCAGAGATAAGGTGAATCATTTAATCGCCTGTCAACCCAGTTCTTCACTTTTTATAGCCAGTGTCATTGGGGAATTTTTGCTTAGCTGTGTTCACTTCATGCTACCTCATCACAGGGAGTAATTATTTCTCAGAAATGTTTACTTCTGCTTCCTTTAACTGGAATAGTCTCAAGAATGAATGAAGTTAAACATAAATGACTCAGAGCTGTCACTGGATTTTAATATTCATAAGCTCAAGGCCCACACATTACATTCTGATGCCAGGTAATGGCTGTTCCCTAAGGACCTGAAACTATGTGTATGCAGATCTTCACACACACCAGTGCCCTTCCTGCACAGCTCTTAGCTATACTCCAGAGAGCTGTCCTATTTCAAACCTTCATTTTATAAAGTTACAGTGTTGTGCTTGAGACCCAATCGCATTGTTTTTAGCCCAGCATTTATTCATCTTATATTTGTTATTCTGCTAGTACTTGGATCAACTCTTGAAATGGTATTATGTGAGAATATCAATTTTAATGGGAAAAAGAGGGAAGTTGTTAGTTTTCATAGTTATAAAATCAGGCTTGAAAATGAGAAGTGAATGTTTTTTCAAGGATGAGATGCCTTAGGCTATGAAAAAGAGAAGGAAAATGTACTACTTCCCAAGATCTCCTAATTGTTAAAAGCATTCAAGTTTTGGGGATCTGACTCATGACTATTCAGCACGATCGTTGGTGAATATTGCAACAAGGAGCCAAATCTGCAGCTTAAATCGTATAACTCTCCTACCCTATTTTGCAGTAACAAAGAAGGAAATCTCATTTTAATTAAACTACTCAGTTACTTTGAATGAAATCTTGCTTTATAAATAGTCTCACTGAAATGAGACTTTTCTTGACAATATCTATCACAAATGCAATACTATCTCTATCAAGTGCTTCTTCTTGCCAGCCTAATTTTTCACCACTAAAATAATTAGTTATTCATTATATGTGCTTGATTCAAAACTTTTCCTACCTGAAATAATTCCTATAGCTTATGTATTTCATTAGTTCAATGGCCTTTCTATTTCTCTGAGCACTTGCAAAGTAAAGCTTAGATTTCAAACTGTTCAATGTTTCTTCCCCTCAAAAAAATTTCCCAGAGAGCATGGAACTCACTGTACCCTATCAGTGCTATTCTGGATACAGATTCCTTTGAGGAGGAGAATTTTAAAATAATGTAAAACAGGCATAAGTAATTATATTACACGTGGCCCACTGAAATACAAAGAATGTATGACTTGTAGATGAAGCAGGCTGTAAACTATCTTCTGTTTCTCTAGTCTAGATGTTTCTAATGGAACTAAGGCTGCCAGGTAGCCTGTTTGCTCCTCCAAATCTGTTTTTGATTAATGACGGATTTAAGAGAGATATTCTCCCTCCTTTCCTTATAGCTGTAGTGCTATTGCATGTGTATATACATACAATGTGTACATACACTTTGCAGTATTGTTCAAACTGTAGATGTGCTGTCACTGTTGAATTTTTCATGAATTTTCAAATGCAGTTTTCCTAAAAAGCAAAAGTACTGGAGGGAAGCTGCAGACAGTTCAGTCTTAAAACTACAGGTTTCCTGTGCAGAATAGGCTGAAAACCCATGGATTTCAAATTGATGAGATCTGGGCTCAGAGGACCAAAATAAAGAAAAGCAATAGTTTATTCTGCTTTATTGTTTTTTTGTTGGCTTAGGCAAGTCATTTCTGTACCAGTTCTAGTATAGATTTATTGCAGCAACTCGTTCAGACTGTTAGAGATGAAAATGGGAAATCAATTGTAACTTTTCTTTAGAAGGAAAGAAAACATCTGGCTTAGCTGTTTTTCTGAACTTTGGCTACACAAGAAGCCCTGATGACAACAGCCTCATACCTGAGAAAGTACTACATTAGCCTAGAAACTAATATGCAGGAAAGAAGTATGCAGTAGTTGAGACAAAAAAGCCAACACTGAGAGTTTGTATTTCTGTTTTTGTCTTCCATTGAGTTCAAGACACAAATACACACCTTTTGCTGATTTGTAGGTATCCATAATGCTGTTTTCCATACCTTCCTCAGCATTTAATAATAAGAAGGAATCATCTGAATTACTAATAAGAAGGAATTATTTAAATGGCCTTGGATTTTTCTGACCCACACTGTACATGATTTAAACAGGCTGCTGAGGTACAAAGATTCCTTCACTTTCTACTCTAACGATTAAAATATTTTTGCAAACTGTGGTGTTTAAAGTGCTATCCAGGATCCCCACAAAAATCTGCTTTATTACTGACTTTGTAATGCCTACATCTTGCCAAACAGAAATACTATTTGATTTCTTCAAGTTTGCACTTGAAGAGGTATGCAATTAAGCAGCTTGAAAGTGAGGCCCCAAATGAGAGTCTTTGCTTGCAGTCCCATCCTAGAATCACAGGATATCTCACATTGGAAGTGACCTACAAGGATTGTTGAGTCCAACCCCTGGCTCCACACAGGATCACCCAAGATTCAAATCCCGTGTCTGAGAGTGATGTCCAAATGCTCCTCGAACATGAGGCCATGACCTGGGCAGCCTGTTACAGTGCCCAGCCACTCTCTGATAAAGAACCTTTTCTTAACACCTTGCCTGACCCTCCTCTGGTGCAGCTCCATGCCCTTTCATTGGGTCCTAAATCCTGATCAACCTCACACAAGGAGCTGATCTGTCTGAACTAGGGTTCACAGTTGATGATTTCCTGGATTAGAACCACCACTTCAAGAACTCCTCATTACGGTAAGGAACATCATCAACACTGCAGAAGCACATCAGTTTAGATTTTGATTTTACTGGGTGAATATGCTATCTTCTTCCTGCTTTCCTACTTTTCTCTCCTTTGGCTATTTCATAGAGGGAATTAAATCCTTAATGACTCACCTGCTTCTGGAAGCATTAAAACTCACCTCTCCTATTACACTTGTTAGAAGCCTTAGTGCATCATGATCATGGACAAGAGAGTCTGTGTAAAATGAACCAAGGTATTTTCTTGGATCCACCTTGTTATCCACTGCGCACAAATCAGGGCGCATGTTGAATCCATGGGAGATTCGCCCCACTGTGTATGGAAAAGCTCCACCTGCAAGGAGAAATTTTTAGTAACAGAAACTGAAAATGTGCAGGAGGGAAAACAGAGAGATACATAAGTTTTATTATGTCTTAGTTTATAACTGAAACTTTCTCTCTTAGTGTCTGCTACAAAGCTGTGTTTTGGTTCTAGAAGAAAAACAAGGCTGATAACAGCTAGCAGCGCTGAACAGAACCAAGGACATTTGTATGTCTCTGCAAGGGGAGTGAAGAGGCTGGGGGGCATGCAGGGAGCTGGGAGGGGACAGGACCAGGGCAGCTGACCCAAACTGACCAAAGGGATATTCCATACCATATGACATCATGTAATATAAGGAAGGGAAGTGAGCTGGGAGGGCCTGTTTGCTTGGGGATTGGCTGAGCATCGGTCGCGGTTGGTGAGCGATTGCTTTGTACAATCACTTATTTTGTATATAATTATCATTACTGTTATTTTATTCTATTTTCCTCTTTCTGTTAGTAAATAGTTTTTATCTCAACCCACGAGTTCTACCTTATTTCTCGATTCTCTGCCCCATCCCAGCTGGGAGGAGTGGGGGGGGTGGTGAGCGAAAGGCTGTGTGGTGTTTTCAGGCCTGTCAAATCTCAAACTACAACATATTATTAACTAACTGGGAAAAAAATGCTCAACACCAACAATTTTTTATTCATTCCCTTTCACTTCCTTCTTTCTCAGTTTTCCCAGTTCTTCACTACAGTGAGGCCCAGATTCTTACTGCTCCCTACTCCTCCCTTTCCCTAAGCCCATAAACTGCTCCCTGTCTCCCTTTACTGCTCGCTTGCCTTAAAGGCTATAATTGCAGTTCAAACACAGGCTGAAATATGCTAGAAAATGTTCATATGAGCAACCTATCTGGTGCTAATAGTACTCAGTGAGTGGCAGGCTTAAAGTAGTGACATCATTAGCTGGCAGAAAATGCAATTGTACTGTGCTCAACTAAAGAGCAAGTATATTCCTTACCTCCATGTGCAAAGCAAACTTTCAACTTTGGAAATTTTTCAAAAATTCCTCCCATAATCATGGAGCAAATGGCCATGGTTGTTTCTGCTGGCATGCCTAAGAAGAAAAGAAACTTTGTCAAGCCAAATCTTGAGTTTTAAATGTAATCTTCATTTTCTTTACTGTCTTGAGCCTATTGAAAAAAATAAGCTACAGAGAAGCTGCCAAAGGTTATGCATTATTTCTGTTAGAGGAACACAACCTTCAACAGTAATTAACTGAAGTGAGGACACAGAACTAGAAGCAAAGACCATCTGAATTCTAAGCCCACTTTTTATGCCTGCACCATGAGGGCAGCTGGCTGGCACAGGCATCGGGTATATCCTAAACTGCCTAGCACTGACTTGGCTCCCAGTTATCCTAGCTCAAAGACAAGTCTGGAATATGCCAGTTTCTCTTCTGACCTGCGCTTCTGGGTTTTCTATGTGTGGAAAGCAGGGCAGATACCTTGGCGCTTATTCCAATGTGGGTTTTAATAAGACATGGCACAAATTCCTACAGTTTAGAAATAACTAATCTCCATCTTTGCCATTGGGTAGCTTGGATATCCAGTGTTAGGAACCTAGCAACAATTTAGGTTTCAACATCAAGCCTCAGTTTCTGAGCACACCTGATATATCTATAATATCACCTTACTTAGGTGTATAACATTAGACATCCAGCTTGGAAATTAGGAACTATTGAAGTTCCCCTCTTATAGGGGGAAACAATGCCTATCCAGAACAAAAGGGAGTCTTTAATTCGTCTTTGTACTATGCTCTCAGATGCAAAGCCTTATTAGGAAAATCTTTTACATCATTAACATTGATAGGTAAATGTAACAATTTTAATCTCTTTTAAAGTCTGTGTTGTTGAGCCTGCTCTGATTAAGACCAATTGATACTGTTCTAAAATAATGCATTTTTGGATGTGACACTGTAATTTTCAGAACATGCATTATTTGCATGTTGTATATGTCTTTCAGAACATCTCCACTGGAAACCATGAAAAAGAGTAAGTGAGGGTGGAATCCATCTTAAAAATTTCTAAGTAGCAATTTAACCTACTTCCCGTTATTCACTGTCATCCTCATTTACCTAGCTGATGGGGAATAAAGTGGAAACTAGATGAATTCCCTGCATCTCTGTGGAGCTTCCAAAATACACGTTGTTTCAACGACTGTTGTTGTGAACTTAGATTCAATATTTCCTCTCCAAACAACCTATTACTAGGAAGTAGCCCAAAGAAATTCTAGGAAATAGTGTTTGTTTTTGCACACTCTGTCCTTCATTTACTTGCATTATTTTTTGGAACCGTATTTCAGAGACAGTTGACTTTCCCCTGTCATTTGTTTTTTGTATTTAGGACAAAAAAGAATACTGTAGTCTACTACCAGTCGTATTAATTTCAGTTCTAGATATAAAAAGTTAGGCAAACTATACAGGCTTAAAAACAAATGACAAATGATTGTAGTGTTTGGTTTTAAAGAAAAAGCGTGTAGCTTTTCTCTGTACTAGTACAATTGCAACAATCTTCTGGGCATAATCCAATGACAGTTTGTAAATATAGATTAAGCAAAATAAATACACACTTACCTATCAGCCAGGGAAACCAGTATTTGGACATCCTTCCATCTATCTGCATGTCCCAGGGATGTACAAAAAGACGGCAATTTAATTGTTCAGCGGCCTGCAGCAAAAATAAAAAATCTAAATCTTGACTTAATCTTGTCAAAATGCATCTTAGTTTTCAGTTGTGCTTTAAAGGTTTCCTGCTGAGCATTAGCACTAGCAATGTAAACAGGCCCAGAAGAACTACAAGCAATTGT
Organism: Penelope pileata; assembly: GCA_013396635.1. Taxonomy (NCBI): domain Eukaryota; kingdom Metazoa; phylum Chordata; class Aves; order Galliformes; family Cracidae; genus Penelope; species Penelope pileata. The sequence continues at coordinate 2,901,019 of WBMW01003413.1, forward strand.
TTGTTTTACTTACTTATCTGGTACCTATCCTGAAGTCCTCACTCAGACTCAAAGTTCTTTTTCAAAGTACAGGATTGGAAACAGGGCTTACTAGAAATTTATCATCATCCAAGTGTTTCTCGTGTTAATGTGGTACAAAAACACTTTTTAGCAGTGCTTACGTCAGTCATTCTGCAGTATAAAACTCAGTTTGAACTAGGATTCCTTTGGCTTTATTTTATAATCAAATGTTTTATAGAACCATTTAAGGTGGTTTTATAGAATTGTTCCAGCTGCATTCAGGGATTTTCACAGAATCTTGGGTTGGAAGGGAGCTCTGGAGATCATCCAATGCCTCTTCTACAGCAGGCTCCCCAGAACAGGTTGCACAGGAAAGCGTCCAGGTGGGTTTTGATTATCTCCCGAGAAGGAGACTCCACAACCTTTCTGGGCAGCCTGTTCCAGTGCTCTGTAACCCTCAAAGTAAAGAAGTTTTCCCTCATGTTCATTGTTGTTGCACTACATGTATCCCCTTTGGCTCTCTGATTGTTTAAAAAAAAATGTTTAAACTGTTCCTAATCCACCCTGCGTTAGGAATCCAGCTGCATTCTGATCAAGAAAACATGTCCACTCAAATACATTAATTTTTCCAAAATGACTGATAACTTCAGAAAGGAAAACAGAGGAACAATACAGGCTGCTGATCCTGACTGAATTATTTAACTATGTGCTTAAATTTAAACATATAATAATCACAGTTATTCATATACTCAAGCAGGATTTAACAGGTTCGTTTTGTCAGTTGCATTTCTGGACCTCCTCCTGTTGCTAAGGAGATTATCACACTTAGGAAAAATTTGGGTTTGTTTACCCACACATATATAAATAAAGCTGCAATTTTTGGACTGTAAGGAGTAATTGTTATGTACATTTGTAAATTGAAAATAGCGCCTCAATAACTGGCTTGGCAGATTGATAAACTTAATTAACTGGTGATTAGTTGGATATAACTACATGGTGTGAAAATGGGATTGTGCTGACTTCACTTGGGAGAATAAGAAAGTTGGAATCAAACACCAAAAGAATTCTCAGACCTCAATGTTATCTCACTGGTTTAAGCAGGCTGGATTAATGAACTCATGAATTAAAAACATTTGAGATGCACTCTTCTTTCTGTAAAAAAAAGTTGTGCAATTTTAAATGAGTGTTCTTAATAGCTTGATTTCCAAGCCATTAAATAAAATCAGTGAGAGTCTTCTGTGAATGTTGCTTCATTTACACTAAACAGATTAGAAGGGTCGATTGCTTTAATTTATCTATACATCTAGCTGAAGATTAAATATATACCAAGATACTTTTAGAAAGAATTTCTTGTCACAGCAGATAAGGAAAAAAACATTTACTCACAGCATAAATATCATACAGTTCTGGTGCATTCAGGTCCCATTCATTGACATGAGATCCTATTTGTACTCCAGGAAATCCAAGTTCATTCACACACCGATGCATTTCCTTCACAGCCAGGTCTGGAGCTTGCAAAGGTAATGTACCCAAGCCAATAAACCTCTTGGGGTACTTTTTTACTGTAGCAGCTAAGTCATTATTTAATATCTGGGATAGATCTAAAGTATCCTGAGGTTTTGCCTGATAAGATATTAAGCAGAATAGTACATTAAAATATAGTTCTCAAATGTTATCACCTTTGGAAGATATTGGATAAATGTCACTGCAAACAAATCAGAGAGAGGGCTTGAACCTGAAATTTACTTTACAGTTCTGAATGAACGGAAATCAGTAGGGCTAAATTTTCCCTTGTTTTAAATCCTCTGAGAACAGTTCTTCTTGTCTTGAATATTATATCAACTGTGGTTGCCTTTAGCACTCAGGAATAGCGTAATAAGGCCCAGGTTGCTGATGCACTTAAATATCTGATCTTTTGTGTAAACCAGTCCTTTGTTTTTGTTTATCCAAATGCAAAAACCTGAGAAAATCATTCTCAAACATAGCAATGAATATTTACTATCCTATTATTGGAGCTGAAGAGAAAAATGTAATAGATGAGGGATTCTGGAGCATGATAATTTTACAGAGAAAACATAAGCACAACTCTCTAACATTTAGAAGGAGATAACAGTTATGATTCAAGTAAAGGAACTGCAATATCCACACAAGGTTCCTGTTTTTCCTAATACGTACTTAATGGAAAAAATTCCCTTATCAAAGTAAAATTATCATCTCCGTGCTAACCAGGGATTTGTGCTCTGTAAATTCTGTCTCTATGTTTCCAGTTACCCCACATAAGATCCGCAGCAGAAATTCTGTCACCGTCTCATTCTTTCTTACTGGGTGTACTCCAGAGTGGAACTTTGCCAGGACACCCTACTGGGTCTTCTCTCTTCTGATCACTGGACTATTTTTTGTTTCTTTCTTTCTTTCTTTTTTTTTTTTTTTTCCTTTTCTCAGCAGAACAATTGCCCATTTAATTCCATGCTCTAGTGACTATTTCAATCACATAATTTACAAGAAGATGTCTTTTTGAAAAATTTTGTAACATGCAAATAACAAAATATTGTAGTAGGAACCTACCCAGTAGCTGAACATCACGGGGACAGTGGAAAGGACTTGGACTGTGACTCCTGAGGAAAAAAAACCACAGTTATTAATGTTTGATTCTTTTAATGAAATGTTAAAAATAAGAAAGCACTTTGGATTGAAAGGCAGAATCCTGGAAAGTAACAGCTAAAATGGAAAAAAAGAATTATCTAACTTTGGTATGGGTATGATCTGTTTTTTGCTAAGTGAGGATCATGATAATAAATATTGTAGTGTATCAGTTTATTAGAATTGGAATATTTTTTCCAGGGAGAAAGAAAAAGAAAACTTTCATACTAACAGATTATTTTGTGAAACAAAGTATTTTGATTTTAGCATGTGTAAAGTTAAGTAAAATAAGCAGCTGAATGTTACTTTCACATAAATGAATGTTAAACCAACAGTATACGATATCTTGTTCACTTTGGGGTCATGCAAATTAGCTCAAAGATAAACAATGTTATGTTAACAATGGTTGTTACACAATGTTTTCCAAAACGTTCCCCAAATCTGTATACACTGTGTTAGGTTTTATTAATTATGTGTCTGGACTAATGAGGTTGTAAGCACAAGAAAGTCTATTAGTTGTTACAAAGAACTTTGATGTTAGCAATAAAGAGAATTAACTCTGTGTGATTTGGCTTCTGTTCAAACACAAATCTATTCCATTGTGTGTGAAGGTTTCCAGAAATGAACCCACCAAACCTAGAAAATTGACAACAGAGTAAACAACATACAGTAATTAGGACTTAACTGAAGGGTTACATGCAAAACTGTATTTTTCTTTATTTTTAAGACCAATCATAAAATCATTGCCTATTGTAATATTTATGCACATATATTGTGCTTTTAAAAGTGTAACTTGGTTGTTAACAATAAAAGTGATAATTAAAAATATGGCAGAAAACCTCTACAAGAATTTAAGACAATAACTGATAAAGCACTCAAATTTTTAACAAAATAATTTACTGCTCTCTGTATTTTAAGTAGGAAATAAGAGGGACAGCTGACTCAGGCATCTCTTGCAAGATCTGATTAATATTACATTTGGTTTGGAGCCATGGTTTGGAGATTAAGGATTATGCCTACAATGATGTATTTACCTAAGCACAGCCTAAGCTGTGTTCTCTGCTTGTATGCTACTGGGCACTGATTAGAATGAGAACATTCTCCATGTTCCCCACAATATGCTTGTATCTGGTTTTAATCTATTTTTACACTTCTGAGCAAATTTAACCTTAAGGGTACATTTAACCTTAAAGGTAAAAATTTAATCTTAAGATTTAACCTTAAAATTTTAACTGTAAAGGTAGGTTTTTATGCTGAACGTTTCCAGATACAAAATTGAGGGAGAAGGTGAATCAGCATGGAAAAACCCTCTATATTCCAAACATGATTTCACTTAACTTTCTGAATCCTCTTGGTGCAATATGATTAGCAGATGACATAATGGCAGGCATGTCATTGCTCGCCATACAACTGCAAAGACATAGACCAGTGCATTTCACCAAGTTTGGCTTGATTGCTGAAGTAGGAAGTACTTCTTCTGAGGGTTTTTCTCCAACAAAATTGTGATGATTCGTGTCACAGAACAGTGATGTTAATTATGTCTACAGCTTGTTTTATTGAATTACCTTTATAGTTTGCCTTATTGAGTAAATCAAGACACAGATCAGACTTAGCACGTAAGATTATGAGAACTAATTCAGTCCGTTACATTGGCTGCCATTTCTTACCATTGTAGAGATTTCTAGAGCATTGCACAAAGCCTTGTAGCAACCATGCTATAAGTTAACTCTCTGAGTTAGTAACACCTTACAATGAGTGATATTAGCTTCGTTCAGCATGGAGACTCCCTGCATCTTTGTTCAAAAATCATGCTGTACTTGGAAGTTTATTTTTTGGTTATGATACTATCTTGGTTTGTATTACATAATGTTGCCTTTGAACTAAGTACCTAGATCTTTGTAAACTGGAAGGAATAAACATGGCCCACAGTCTTTATTCTTAGAAGAATGATAGGATTGTACACTTGGTTAACTGATAACCTGTGCATCTCCAGAGTGTTGTAATAAAAGGGATATTTTTATGGCACAAGTCACCAGGTGGTGCTGTAGCACACAGTTTAAGATTTATTTATTTATTTATTTAAGACGTGAGCACTGTTTAGTTTGTGAAGAAGTATTGTGGTGTTGGTTTTATTTGTTTTTATGATACATTTTCTTTTCTGGAAAGCTGTCACAAAAAGCTGAAAAAGCTGCTCCTGTCTTTTCCTTTATCTACAGCAAATAGATGGGCAGAATTATTTTACAGAAACTTGCCAATGGTGGTGGAAGAAATACTTGAAAGGGTAAAATGCCCAAGGACTGTTTACGACTGACACTGCAGTTGAGTACCATGGTAATCTCAAAAATCCCCGAGCTAGCGCAGGGGATGATTACAACCAGTTAAGGCAGAACCCATTACAGAAAGGTTACAAAGACATTCTGTGATTCCCTCTAAACGTTTGATGTTTGGAGTCTGAAGTCTCCAGGGTGACAATGAGGCAGCTGAAAATTATCTAAGTTGTGCTTACATAAATTGCCCACCAGCCCTTGAGTTCCGAAACTGGCCTATGTCACGTGTTGCAGAATAAACCTCCAGTAGGAGAAAGACCCAAAATATCTCCTAACATGCTATCCCGTTAGGAAAGTAAACAATAATCATGGAGGTAGCTCTTATAAAATACCTGCTCTTTGAAAGAATTCAGATGTCTGTCCTCTTTGAAAGGTTGGAGAAGATATTCAAGTTGTGTCTACTTAGAAGCTAATGTAGGGAATTACTCATTCTAAGAAAAGACAATATTTAGTAACCTAGTATTTCTCTCACAAAAAGTGAGAGCAAGCAGACTCAACATCTGGAACAGAAACAAAATGGTTTTCTCTTTTACATAAATCACTTCTATACCTGGACTGTCTTTTCAAGTCCAGATTTTGCCATTCTTACTTATGTCAACAAGTTCCTTATTGCATTAACAATCCCACTGAAATCAGTGAGTCCATCTGGGGAATAAAGTGCTACTGAAAATGAGGAAAGTTATGGGAACACATCCCATTTGAGTCTGAATATAAAACATATCAATTTTCACTGACTTCTTATGGATTTAAGCTAAGGAAGCACTTGTAATTTTGATATAGTTATTAAGCACTTTCAGATGCACTAACAGAGAAGATGTTCTGAATGAAACACAATGATTTCAGTTCCTTTATGGAGGTACCTGATAAGTCCATCTCTTTAATCCGTACTTCTGGATCCCAGCAGTTCTCTTGAATAACTCTAAAAACCTTCCCATCCTTCATCATCTTTGCCTGTCCCTGTGAAATGACATTTTCATATATTATAAATGTGACAAAGTAGTACGTGCTAATTTATATAGTAACTTGAGCAGTAAGCTGGCTACAGAAATTCAGTGATGGAATTTTGTTCTTTCATTTTTATTCAGTAGATATTTTTAAATCAAGGGCTATTTTAAATAAGTCATTAATAAAATAGTCATTTATAGATCAGATGACATGAATTAATTCTTTGAAATGAAAAAATTCCCTTTATATTGCTGTGCATATCATGCTACATCTATTTGGAAAAGATGTCAGGTGCCTTAACCAAAGTTTACCCCCAAACCAAATTCTGACCTCCAAACAATGCTTTAATTAAATCTGTGCTATATTTTCCGCTTGGGTATGTTTATGTTCTTTTGAAGTCAGCAGCAGCAAAATGATTCCAGTAGCTACAGAAATAATTGTTCAACCCTCTTAAACTCAGTCCAGTTGTTTCTGATCACTGAGACAAAAGTAAACCTATTATGTTGTCTTTAGACAATGTTTTCTTCTTGGGAATGGAATTACTGAAGAATTGTACTAGGGAAAAAAAATCAACAGAACACAACATAAATCTAAACACAGTATAAAACCATCACCTGAACTACTGGAATATCTTCCTCATTTGCTACCAGTTCCCAAACTTTCAAAGTTCAAAATATTATCAAGGTAGTTTAAAATTTAGTACTGGTCTTTTAACTGTGAACAGGGAAATGTCCTTTTCAAACTAATGTTTTGGTTGATCTGTCAACTGCCCAAAGATGATTAGTAGGACTGTGATGTCACATTAAGCAAAGGAAAATGTTTGTCAGAGTTGTACACAGCCACATCTCTCTATGGACTTGTGAAGACAGACAGGACAGTATTTCTATTGTTTTAGCCCTAAGTGATTAGATATAATTCACCAATACTCACAAGGCTTGAGTATTTTTGGTTACTTGTAGCTACTTTGGGAATAAGTGGAAATAGGTTAAATTATAAGATCCACACCACCATGTGGATATGGGATAGGTAAGCATGGTCATGCAGGAAGTGTATTGGTTGGATGGAGAAGACAGAACTTGCAGTTGAAAATTGAAAGCCAGATAAACTGTGAGAGCACAGCAGTTATTCTTTCACCTTCACAGTAAACACAAGCTAAGTGTAGGGCAGTCTTCTGACCCTTCTGGAAAGGGAATTTTCCTTCTCCAAAGGCCACTTCATTTTTCTCCAACATTGTTTTATTTAGGATCCTCAGGCTACCTGTCTATCTTGCTAAATAAAAACCTGTTTTAACAGAATATTCCCTGCAGTTATGTTAAATGTGAAATAATCTACAAAAATTTCACTATTCAGAGAGGAGCTGGGCTTCTGTCACCATCTTCTGAGAAGTCAGACTATTCTTAACCTTGAATTTGTTATTAACTTTAAACATCATTCACAAATATACTGCTCTGATTAATATTTTAAAGCTGTCTTCAACGCCTCTGACTGTGCTCCCTTGGCAAACTGTCAAGTTACCTGTTAGCTTATCACAGTTTGTGAAAATTACTTGAAATATTACAGTCAGTAATAACAACTACATGGCCCTGATCCTCTGGTAATATACTTCAGGTTCTTGTAAAATTGATTTTCCAACCTGACAAAGTTTTACTCTGGCTATATACTCCAAAACATTAAAAAAAGATCAGCTCATTGCGGCAGATTGCCTAATAAATGGAAAAATATTCAGGGTGTGAGTAGAGAGAACAGAGTATAGAACTGAGCATTGTATCACATACAAATAGGTTGTGTGGCCTTTATTGGTTTACTGCTGGGAGTATTTCCATGAAAACAAGTGAGTTTTAATTCTTTCCTCAGACACAGCTCAGGCACAGCAGCTGAACTGCTCAAATATATTTCCTTTTGCTAATACTGAAAAAAAGATGTTAGACATTGTAATTTCACCACCAACCTTGACAGTGCTCATACATAAATGCAGAGATGCACAGTAACTCTCTGAATGCTGCAGCAGGGTTTGCAATATAGGAAAGGTTTTAATAAGCCGTGTGGCATTCTCATTAAAGAATTGATTGAACAGTTTTCTATTTTCATTTGCATTACCTGATTCTCTGTGAACAAAAACATCCTACAGGTCAAGGCTAAACTCACAGCATTGTACGTGAGCAACAACAGACTTGATTATGCAGGAAAGCAAAACATGATCATCTGAATAGATTCATGCTCATGTCTGTCAGGATAGAAAGATCTGGCCCGGCAACATGATGACTGGAAAATCCAGCCATACAACTATTGCCACTAATCTTCACCTGATATTTTTTAAATAAGAAGTTACTCAAATACCTCAATTGGTGAGAATTTTTTTGCAGTAATGAGAATGAAACACGGATCATGGCATTCTTCAGGTTCCAAAGCAATGGCTGCTGGTGCTATTCTATTCTATTCCTAACATTATCTAATATTTAAGACTTTAATTTATTTGAACATGAAGAGAGAGAGATTTAAGAATTAGGTCCAGGAGGCTGATATGGTTCAGTGAGCTACATTTAAAATTACTACATCACTAAACTACTCAGTTACATCCCAAACTGCACTTCTTTAAAAATGCATGTAATTATTTTCTTCCAGTTTGACCCTGGATGCTTCTTCATAGAAGCATGAGAACATTTACCTTTTCAAAAAATCTTTTAAAAATGTTTTAATTCCCTAGCTCCACATATCTGAACAGCATTTTACTTTGCCATGCACTTTTTTTCACGCAACATTTCCAGACAGAAGTAGGCTAGGCAGAATTCTCTGCAGAGCCTAAAAGGCTATTATTGACTTACCACAAGGTTCCTTTGCAAACTATTTTTAGCTAGTTTTAGCATCAGGCCTATAACAAACAGCTAAGCTGCTAAAAATGTCTCCAAGTCTCCCCTTCCTGCATCTACCAGAATCTGTGAGAAGCTGTGCCATCCACACTCTGGTTCAAGCAGGTGGCTTGTTCTCTCCCATGCCCGCTTAGACTGAGATCTGAAATTTCAGCACTGTATCTGTTTGCTCCTCATTCTTGCTGCCAGCCTTCATATCCTGTGGCCCTCTTTCTCAAAAGGTTGTTAGGCATTTGACATACACCTCTGTTTTTTAGAGTGACAACAGCATGTATCATTAGGTTGCAAAGAATAGACACTTGATATCCATTTTAACAGTTTATTTATTTAAAGTTACTATGTGTAGATTCAGTCCATCTTTTACTTGCCAAAAAACCTCAGGCTCCTACCTCTTTATATTATAGTTACAAAATCTATGTATTGTTCCTATTGTTCTTGAAATATTGAAACCATCAGTTTGTTCTGCTTGTCATAGCATTACAGCAGTTACTCTTTCCCTTTGAAGACATTTTTATGACTGAGTTCTTTTATTAAAAAAAACAGTTCCTTTTGTTTCTGCTTCTTATATGGATTACTGCATTTAACTAAAAGAATTCTGTGTTATCTACTTTAGGTTGACTTATCTTATTGAAAACAACTCCTAAGAGCTATCCATTCCAAGTGCTTAGATGATGTTATGACAAAAAAAAGTGGATAGTGGTTCATATAAGAGAACGTGAAATGACTATATTGAGTTTGATGTCTTAAGCAAGACCTACAGAGATATATTAGGAACTTTGAGTGATATTACTTCATAACAATAGACTTCCAGATAAATATGTGTCAAAGACACACCCAATCTTATTGCCACTTTGTTTTTTAATGGATTTCCTGGGAGTTTTTATTCCTGATGACAACACAAGACCAAACAGCCCAAACCTTGCAGTGATGATCCAGCTGTACCCATCCACCATATCCATATCTCTACAAAATAAAGAAGAGAAAGTTAGTCACTAGTTAGTACTCTGCAATAACAATCAAAATTACAATTATTACAACTTCACAGTACCTTATTCAGGAGAAAAGATTAAGCATATATTCAACATAAGTAGCCCCACTGACTTCAGCAAAAGTGACAAAGTTTAACCAGACTGTACTAGCTGTATTTGTAAATCTGAACTTTTAGCTCCCAGTTCAACATTTTAAAATAAGTCTTTAAGCTGATTTCAAAGTGCTTAAAGTTGCATGCTATACTCAGGTTTTAATTGAAATAATATTTTAACACTGAAAGAAATTGAATCAAGCATTTGACAGTATAAAAATCGAGCTGACAATTTTCCAATCCTAACAAACAGTAATCAGTTAATCATTAGCACAAAGATGTATTGATTCCACTTTTCAGCTTCCATGATTCAGCAGCAGTAGTGAAGGTCAGTCTCTCTTTATTAATATTTAAACAGCATAAAGAAGCTGAAAGGAGAAGCTTGATGCCTGCTGATTCTTCTAGACATCGAATTTTTTTTTTGAAAAAATACAACACAGAAGAAGCTGATTTCATTTTATTTTCATGAATTGTCCGATGAGAAATCTTGAAATAACACAGACTGAAACCAATGCTCAGAATTCCTCTTTTTCTATCAAGAAACATTTCAAAGGAAACTAAGTAAAAGCAGAGATTTCTTTCACTGAAGTGTAAACAATTTGAATAGAGTCCTGAATTTCCTGTGATAAAAAATCATTATGAAATGCCACCGTCAGCTTTCCCACAGTAGGCGTGCAGAGCCAAGCCTCTTGACTTCAACCAGAGATGCTAATGACTACAGCTATGTATATTTCGTTTAGTTATTTTTAGCTATGGAGCTAGGTACTTTTTATTTAAATTTAATTATTTATAGTTATATATATATTTATATGTATAGGGTATTTAAATTTACAAAAAATGTTATGACATCTAACGAGAACTTTAAGTTTTCACTATCTCCATGCTAATTACAACTACAAGCTGTGCAGAAAATGAGTGCCTTAAAGGCGCTCAGGAACCTTGTAGGCAATAGAGAAACACACTGGTCTGTTTTCAAACTGCTTTTCTTCTTTTTACCTATCAGTTATTAGCTGGATGCATTGATAATTGTTACTGAAGAATTTCATTAATTTCTATTTCATATTATGGTTTCCTAAGTTCTTAAATAATTATCTTGATAATAGAATGTTCTAGTCATAGATTCAAGATTCAATATTTATAAGGCTGAAAAGAAAGAAAGAAGTTTAGCACTATGTGTGCATGCTAGGGTTGCCTAACTGGCCTTCCATCCATGAGATGTAGAGAGCTGTGTTAATGGTTGGAATTTTCAGAGGGCTTGAGGGAATTCTGAGAGTTGTTTTGTATTCTGGGTCCATTCATAAACCTTTGAAAAGCTCAAACTTCAGAACAGGGGAAACAAAAACTAGCAAGAAAAAATTAACTTATAAAAATTTGGTATTAACCTCTTTAATCAATGTTTAAACTAATGCAACACTGGCCTACAGCTGACCTCAGGGACTAACAGTAATGAATTCATCCTTCACATACATCCAGAGATGTCAAGGGATTCTTGAGGTGATTTAATCTCAGTGAATGCATTGTCCTTTTGAGTTATACATACATAGAAAAAAAAATTAAATCATTTAAAATTAGATTTTTTTTTAGGGGATATTGCACAAACAAGAAATAAAAGTATGAAACAAATAAGAGCAGTCTTTCTTTGTAGACTGCATATTCAAACCCCTATCCACTTAAACCACACATTTTTTTCTAAAAAATACCTTTCATCTCATCTGCATTATCCAGTGTATACGTTTTTGTCATTGAGGAGCTCTTGCAATTGCAAAAAGGAAATATAAATAGATGTTTAAAAAGACCTTCCAAGAGGAAACAAACATTCCTTTTCACGAGGTTTTATGCATAATAATGATACTCTTCACTCCTAATGAAGAAATAATCCCACATATGTTCTTAATGCTAGGATTTCTCACTACTTTTTTCTAAAATGTTTAGATTTTCCCGTTGCTCTCTGGCTAACACCTAACTGATGCTGAACTGTCATCTTTTAAAGTCATAGACACATGGAGCTAATGCATGTGAAATGCTTACCCGAGAATTTGCCATCATCAACCTCTAAATATGAAAGTGAAACAGATGTACAGTGTAAAACAGTGTTGGTTAGTGTGTCAGATGCCTAAGAGCATGGCTGAAATAATGGTATCTGTTGTTGTCAAAGACAGGCACAATGAAATCACCTGGTTCCATACTGCTGGCTAACACAGGCAATGTTCATTCAAACTACTGCCAACACAGAACTACAACAAGGGAAGAAGCAACGATGCAGTTCCTATCTTGTCTAGTCTGATTTTTTACCATGAATGGAAACATTAGAGAGTCATAAAAAAAAAGGAAAAACTATCTGAAAGCAATTTCTAATTGCAAACAATTTTTTATGCAGAAACAATATAAAACACAGCTTTATCGTGTGATCTTTTTCAGTACCCTTTGTAGCACTGAAGATGTGATCTCAGGAGCCCAAGTGATCAATCTAACTCAGAACCAGGTGAGTATATCGCTTTTGATAACTTGAAGTAAGAAAAGGAGTAGAATTCCTACATGAAAACCTAAATGACACTTTCAGTTCTTAATAACTTTTCACAAGATCATAAAATTGCTACTGGCAAGAATATATTTATGTTGCTGAATGCTAATAGTAGTATCTTGCAAAAACTCAGTTAAGACAAGTTGACTTATAGCTTTAGTGTTGTGACAGCTGAGATTTGTATTTGTAATATAACATGCTACTTCTTTCCAGCAATTGAAAAAATAGCAAACATTAGTAAAATAATCATAATCATCAGTTAGCCATAGTTAGAGTTACCCAAAACTTACTGAAGTGAATGGCTCTCATGCCTGTGGACATAAGATGTCAATGACCTAGGTAACATCAATCTTGTCTAACATCAGCTTATTTCTCCTATTTAAAATGGAAGTGAATACCAGTTGGGAACCTGGCAGCTTTGTTTTCATCAAGAAAATGGAATTTATGCCTCATCATTTGATAGTTTTAGGTCTCACCAAAAAAGCAAGCAAAAACATAGAAATGACATCAGTCTAAATTGAGAGTGAGGAACGGAGCCCAGTTTTCCATCCCTTTCTTACTGGGACTCTTGCTTTGAATAGTAATGTAATACAAATATTTTACAACTGAAAAAAAATCACATTAGATAAAAACTTACTGAAAACAGCTATTTATAAGAGAATCCTTCATTCAACAATCTTTCAAAAATTACACTGGTACCCATGGTTGTTGATAACATAATGTACTGAATATCTAAACTCTTATTACCTTTTTTAGGTCAGGCCAATCCTTAGGTAGAATGTGGCTATGAATATCAATTTTCATTTTGGAAGTATCAAAGGAGAAATACTGTTTCACGGAAAACACTTTCTGTGTAATTGCTACTATCCTTCCTGCCCCTGGTCCAGCAGGTATTAACGTCGGCTGCTGCTCAGATCCACCTGCTGTGGGTCACGAGAACGAAGTACAGTACCCAACCACGGAGCCTAGATCCCAGAGGAGTGGCTCTGCAAAAGAACAAAGGCTTCTAGCAGAAAGTCCTTGCTATTGCATAAACTACAGCTGACTGAGGGCAAAGGGAGGTATGTATGTTTGTATTGGCAGTACAAGGGAATTTATTTTACCTAAAATGCAAGCGCATTTACAAACTCTGTATTACAAGCTGAAAATCATTCAATGAAATTGAATTAGAATAAATGAATTAAACAGGCTGATTTGAATTTCCTACCTTCTCCCTCTTAGATTCTTAAATAATTTGTAGCAGGCACATAATATATTCTTGGTAAACAGTCATACCTCCTCATCTACTTTCTTTTCCTTCCTTTTTGTTTTCTTAAGTTACTTAAAAAAATTCACAGAAATACTGAATTGTAGCCAAATCTATGCTCTGCACTTTACATCTTCCCTCTGATTATTGATTTCTGTTGGATGTTTATATGTGCTACTGCTCAGAGCCTCTCTAGCTGGCTCAAGATCAGGCAGGAGAATGGCTCAGGCTGCTTTAGTAATTAGAGCTAGTGGAGTGTGCTAGCTAACATGGCAAGTGGTTTCTGCATCTTAAGTGAAGCTTAACTGGAGCTGCCTCAGATTTTCTGTGTAACTCCATCTCTTGTTTCACCCTTTACTCAATTTAGTATTACAATTCTTTCCTCAAGACACCATTGCCTTTTATTTGTATTGCATTTTTCTCTCTGTAATTTATTTCTGGTATAGTTGTACTTCAACACAAGCTACTCACATGGTGTCTTCTTGCCAAAGCTGGTTAACTATTTCTTGATCAGTTTGTTCCTAATGAAAAATGCTGATTTTTCAAAACTAAGTTTCGCTGTGAATCTTTCAACCTGAAATCAAGCAACTAGAAAAACAAGTGGTCCATTTTGTTTCAGTCTTTTTCTGATTTTGTTATTTTGTTTGGGCTTGATTTAAAAAAAAAAAAAATTGGACTTTGTTGTATTTCCCTGCTTATTCATTCATTCAACAAGTCTGCTTCTGATTTGGTCAGTTAACCTGGGTATTCTTCAAGCCAGCTGTTTGTAACATGGTTGGTTGTTCTCTTGACAGAATGCTTCTCTGCAGCCTGGGGTCACTGAAGACCAAATACTGAATGAAATAGAAAGCAGCAGATTTCGGAGATATTTTCCTACGTTAAGCAGGACAACAAATAATTCATTTTCACAGATAAAAGGAATGGGATTGAAAATAGCAATTATTTCTGTCTTAAAATCAAAACCAGTCTGTTCATGACCGGGCTGCCAGGTCAAGCAGTGAATTTTCTCTCTTGCTCCGAAATGTGACAGCTATGTTATACCATCTAGCACCATAGAGTTAGTCTGTTGGCAGCTACATTCTTGTACATACAATAGCAGAGATAAGGAAGAAGTGTTGATTACGTTATTAGATACAATATGATATGATGATATCATATTATTGAATAAAGAGATCTTTGGAAGACAGCTCCCCATATAAGCATAGATGGCAGAAGTACTAGTGAAGGAGAGGAACAGGAAGACATACGTGTATCCAGAAAGTCCAAGATATAGTTTCTTCTCGTAAGTCACAGAGGCTGCAAAGGTCAATATTTCTTTAAAACTGTGCTTTACTTTTCTCAGCTCCAACAAAAAATGTAATTGTTAGTTGCTGCTTGCAAGACACAGCTTAGCTTTCAAACAGTGCTTACTCCCACACTGCATTTCATTTAACAGCACACTTCACTTGTAAACCATAGCAGCCAAAGGCAAAATTTGTATCCATTTCAACTTGATCTCAGGGACAGTAAGACATCTGCCTATATCCACCATGATCCATTGGATCAGCAGAAGGGCTGGCAGTGGCTACAAAGCAAGAGCATATTTAGTTACTCTTGCACCCTGCTTCGAGTGCGTGGGTTTGAAAAACAGGACATCTTGACTAATGTTTCAGACAATTTGCCTTACACCAGAAGAAAGACTTCTGTGCCTCAGTCTCTATGATGGTTGTGCCCTAACGCAACGTGATGGCTTTTAGCAGGGTTCTTGCTATTTATCTCCATTTAGTTGTGAACTTCTGGAGTGTGACACAGAGGTGCAGGAATTGAGCCAGGAGGACCAGCTGCTTTGTCAGATGTCTCTAGACAGAGGGAAAGGAGCTTAAACTCACTACGTGGCCAGGCAGGAGATGCTGACCAGATGCAGAAACTCACACACACAATGACTGGGGCAACAGAAAGATATTCTACCATTTGTGGACCCATATGACATGTCAGGTATCTGCCTCTGAACTATACTCACTCTTGAGCTACCCACAAAGAATTTACATCCTAGAACATTTGGATGAGATGACAAAATACTGTGGTTTAACACTGAAAGGCAGCAAAGTCTCACACAGGCTCCCTGTCATTCCCTCACCTGAACGGACGAAGGACAGGAAGGAGAAGAAAAGGAGGTGAATGAAGAGCAAAATCAAAAACACTTGCAGCTTTGAGATAGGAGTAGTTTAATGAAAGGGATTAAAAAAAGAAAAGCAAAGGCTGCATGGAAGCAAAGGGAGAAAAACCCTATTTCTGTATTACCCATCAGAAAGTGATGCTCAGCCACTTCTTGGGAAGCAGGGCCTCAGTACTGGCTTTGGAGAGGCAGCCTTGGTGTTGTGCCAGCGCCGCTCAGCAGGAGCCAAATGGGTGCGATCCCAACACCGCTCTGTAAGCGCAAAGCACAGCGCTGTATGGGCTGCTGTGCGGAAAGTTAGCTCCAGCCCAGCCAGACCCAGTGCATAAAGCTGGAAAAAAACCCAGCATAAATCAGTCAATGAATGTACTTGCTACATCTGCTGGAGGGGAGAACTAAAATGTGTGCAGACATCTTCCCAGCCAAAAGGAGCCTCCTACATACATTAAGATAGAACATATGTTACAATTACTTACCCCACCTGCCTCAGTACACTTACGTATGGCATTAGTGTCTTTTAGATTCCACGTAATAAAGCATATGCTTAGTATGGCCATTACTAACTGAACTGCATTCTTGATTAGGATAAACTTCCCTTTTACCTTATTTATTCATTCACCCTTTCATTCAAAATCTGTTTTCCATTTGTGTGGTTTTATACTGGGTAATGTGATAACTCCTTCAGAAGAATTTTACTCAAGACTATTCAGGCCAGACTTAAGTGCAGATAGGCAGACATAAGTCTAGCAGAACTATAGGGTTTTATCTCACTATAGGGACCAGCACTAATTGAAAACGGTGTTAGACGTACTGCACCAAACACTCTTTTTCTAAAGTTATTTAGATGCTCATCTGTAAGAATTACAGAATTTGAGATTTGGAATATTCAAGCTGGGAACTGGGGTCCAATTCTGCCTATTTTTTCTTCTTTTTTCTTTTTTTAAATCAGAAAATATTTTCTGTGTCTGTAAAAACCATGACAGAGTGCTCTTCAAAATAGAGTACATCAGTAAACATGGGTGAACTCTGCAGATAGTCCTGCTACACATCCAGCCCATACCAAGATGGCCCATCTGCAGGTAGGATGACCACGGAAACAAAGAGGCAAATTCAGGATGCTGACATCAGAAAGTGCTGAAATACTTGTGCCAGTTTTCCAAACCTTCCAGTTCTGCATGTTCTTCTTTGGCATCTGCTCTTTAAATTGCACATTTGCTTGTGAAAAATGGCTATTTTACACATGCACAGCTCTGGAAAACCAGCGGGAAACTCTTTGTGCCCAGCAGTGAAGACGAAGTGCTTGAAGAACACGTCCCTTTGCAAATGAAGTAAGCACTGAGCAGCCTGAGTATGCTGGTTGCTTAGCGACAGGCTGTCCTTCGGCCCTGCTGCGCTGCCCTGTCCTTTGGGACCGCCATGCAGACATGCTTGGAAATGACATGTTTGGAGAGGATGCAGGAGTCTGTGGTTCTATTTTTTTGTGTAAAACGATTAAACCTTTTCTATTGAATTAGCCTGTTCTTCACAGAACATAATGCTCTTCTGGGGCTTCAGAGAATTCAGAATTTAGTGGAAGTGGGTTTCCCTTTTGTGGGGAATGACAATAATGGTTGCAACTTCTCTTCTAATGAGAGTGTCTATGCAGCTGTTTCCATGTGTAGATCTCAGAATGCTACACAATGGATGTTATTTTTGCTAGGGAAACTCTTGAGCGCGTAACACAGCTACACCAGGAGGACGTGTCCAGCCACGGTTACACCAGCAAAGCCCTTAACAAAGATGCATCCAGGGAGTGGGTGGCATTATGATTCCCTGTTCTCTAATGCCAAATACCAAGCCCTCCAGCAGGACTGTCCAAGCACACAAGGGCTTACACAGCCAGCTGGGTTGTGATGCTGGCATTTCATTTAGATGTATCTACAGAGTGCAAGAGCAGAGGCACCCAGATCTCCAGTTTAGAAACCAGCTCAAGGTGACAGCAGTGCCAGTGTACTGATTATTACATACATTATTTTCTAACAACCGAACTACACTTTACATTTTGTTATTCAAAACTCTTTGCAGAAAGAAAAAAAAAAAAAACAACTGAAAGAGCTTTTGTTTAGACAAACAGCAGAGCTGATGCTGGTCTGTGTCTGTGTCAGTTCAGCCTGGCAGAGAAATGGGGCTTTTTAGCTCAGATATGTCACTGTACTGACGCATCGCTGATGCTTCCAAGACCTAAGCTATTAAATTGCTGTGGAAGTTCACGTTTGCACAAGCACAGGATGACGCTTACCAGTTAGTCTCTCTATTAGACCTTCCACAGCCATCACAGTTATGTCACTACAATTTATAGTGTAGAGGTGGCCAAGGCCGCTGATGCCTTTGGCAGCACACTACACTGCTCAGTGACCACTAGCCTAGCAGGAGTTCTGATGAATCACACAGTGATGAAAGCAAACAACATGTCCTGTGCCAAATTCCTGACTACTACCATGTTCTCTGCCATGTAAGCTAAGCCTTAATAAATTCTCATTTATTTTCAGATTTCTAAAAAAAATGCTAGATCTTTGGAGTCAAATGGAATGCCAAATCAAAAATATATTACTGTCTTTCAAATATGTTTTCTTAATATGCTACAATTTCTGCAATTTATACTTACTATACATTTACCTTGCATAGAAATGTTCTATCAAATATGATAATAAGTATTTTCCAAAACTTGAGTACAAGTTTTAAGTACAAGAGACTCTATTTAAGCATGTATCAGGTCAAGTGTTACTCTTGCACAGTGAGAGCAGCCAGACAGATATCAATAGTGTAAATGTGGGCCAGAAAGAACAGATGGAATGAAGCTTACAGCTACTGATATCAAAAACTCATAATTTTCAAGTGGATACCCCAAGGTAACATCTGAGATTGTTGTAATCATCGAGAAAGGTGGTGTCTGAGGTAAATAAATAAATGATCAGTGCCAAATGTTGTACAACTTTTCTCCCTGTCTGTTAGATACTCATATCCCCACCTTTCTCTCCTTATAGAGGGCTCTCTATGCCATTGTTTGGGGCAGTCTAAATTTTGGGGATAGGAATGGTCTTTTCAGAGGTTTTGTTGTGTCAGAAAGGAAGACCAGGAAACAATGGAAAAAAACTTGAGTATCTGAATTTGTGTTACTGTTTTAAAAAATTCCTACTCTTGCAAATCCTGGTTACTCTTACAAATAATGATCTAACAAATTAGTCAATTGTCCCAAAGCCAAATTCATCACTGACTAGAAATTTTGGTGGGCTTACACCACAACTGAACTCAGTCATTCAGCTTTGAACTATTTTCTTTTCAGCCTGAGTTCCACAAGTGGAATAAAAAGGAATATTACCTGCTGTCTTGGCTTTTCTCCTTTGAAAGGCTACTCATTAGCATTTTTACCATGGCTTTTTTTTTTTTTCTTTTAAGCCACGCTAAATAACAACCTCTCTGTTTACCCAATAAGATCCCTTCAGATGATGCCTTTCCTGGGGACAGTTCCATGCTAAATGGATACAAGTGCTTTGATTCATGGTCACTAGTAAATGCACGCTTAACTTGAAAACAAAGTGAGACCACTATAACTAATAGCACTACTAAGTTAAATAAATGCTAATTGTTGCACTCATACCTGAGTGTTCACCTGCTTGCATTCACATGCAAGAAGCTGAACTAAGAATTAGATGTGCATAAAGATAGCATAGAGAAGAATGTCTTCAAGATTTAGCCAGAAAGCACTGTAGAGTCCAGAGCACTCACTCGAGGAAGCCAGGGAGGAGTCATTTGGGTTACAAATGCTCTAGCAAACATAAGAGCACTACCAAGAGAGAGCCTAAAAATGTTTTCAAAAACTGTTCGGCTCGCCTATGTTATAGTCACAGCTAAATAATCATGTCATCCAAGAAATTTAAAAGACAACCACACAACTTTTCACTGAGAAGGCTGAGATGCACTTAGAATTTGTGACATACAAAATCCAGAAAAAAGACAATGTAATGCAACCGCTGATGTAGAACAAATATAACAATGTGAATTATTTTCTCAACGTTCATACTTAGTTTTCCTCTCGGGAAAAGGAAGGTACCATCTTTTTTGTTTTTAATTATACTACTACTAGCTTTAAGGGTTGCTTACTTTACACACTATTATTAAATAAGATCCATGATTTCCTGGCAGTGTTTAAGTGTGTTTTACTAAATCACTTGAATTTTCCTTTATTTAGTCAAAAAGAATAAGAAATTTGCACTTTCTGGGTCATAGCTACAGCCAGAACAGTACAGCAGATACATGAAAGCATATGTTTGCTCCTGAGCGTGAAGAACATAAACAAAGCCACTTCCTAAATTAGATGCATTTTGCCTTTCAAGACATCACCACTTACCTCTACCTTAGATTTCATATCAACTTCTTCAGGATCTAAAAAATATTACAGATGTTTTAGAAGCACTCTGTTACAATTCATCATTTTGAACCCAACAAAAAGCCCACTGTAGTCACCAGAAAACCTATTAAGAGATGGTTTCTGATCATAAAGTAGTTTTGAGCCACTGATCAACATAAATGAAGAACTGGAGGTAAACTTCTCCTGGAGTTTGGTAGTTAAATGCAAGGGCAGTTTAGAGTTTTTGGATCATGTCTGATTGCCAGTGTCAGTATAGGGCCTCAAAAAAGAACACTGCATTATAAATCATAAATTTGTTGGTAACATTCATGCAACTCACTGCAAATACTACTGGTTGCAATTTGTAGTGCATTAAGTGGAGCACCAACTAGTGATTGTCATAGACACACAGAGCACTTATTTAATATTTATTGAAATGGATTTTGCCTGTGGTAAGTGACGCAAACTGCTGCTGTCTGATTTTGTGGCTGAAGCTGCAATGTCAAAGTACAGTTGGGTTGAACTCCTGCTGCTAAGTACTGAGAATTTGTAATGAATGTTTTACACATTCATACAATTCATTGTTTGGCGAATGGTTCTTTTAAATTTCCTTTGTCTCTGGTAAAACAGCATCTTTTACAACAGAAAAGTGCATGTTTTCAAATATTCATTCTTCTAACATATTTGCTTATCTCTGTGGTATGTTCCTAAACAACTGGATATACTAAAATCTCCTGGAGGCATGGAACACTTCCACTTGGATCAAAATATAGAATATCGATTTCAAATACAAAGTTTTATATTTTGTTTTTGAGTACATGCTCATCACTTACCAAGTAGTAAGGGGAGGCCTTATCACTAGTGTTTTTCTTATGAAAAATCTGCTAATTAGTAATAAGATTTCATGCTATTTATGAAGCGCTCCAGTTTTAGATCCTATTAACAAATTAGATATGCTTATAAAAATTAATAAAATAAAATGAATTACTTTCTAATATTACTAACAAACCAAAACCAACACTCAACCTCTTCATCTCAAGTGACAAATGGAAACAAGTTACACTAATTCAGTGTAACTATGTTCTAGTCCATAGTTGTCGTTTATAGATGCTTGTGGGGGAACTGTTAGGTCACAGCTTGAGCTGATGACTGAGCACCTGGTGAAGGAGTGCGGTTGGCCTGGGGAGCACAGGCAAACTGTTTACACCTGTGCTCCTCTGTGATAGGAAGGGTTGGACCAGGGATGGGGCTGCCCCAAGGTTAGATAAGGGTCTGCCAGGCAAAGCTCAAATAGGTAAGAAAGCTGAGAAATCAGAAGCTCAGAAAGCAGCAGCAAGGAGCTGAAGGGAGGAGGAAACAATGTGGAGCAGAGCCCCCCAGCTCCAGATGAGACAAATGGTGCAGTCATGAGAATTCTGAACTTTTACTGTTACAATGCTTCAATAGTATAGCTGAAATGCAATTAAATTACTTCATAAATTAGCCTGTTTTCATACGGTTCTCTGTAGTTCATCCAAAATCAAATACCTACTTTCATCCTCAGCTGTATTGCTCTATTTTGTGCATGCTGCCACTTTCAAAGAGCCTCACGTGTTTAGCAGGAAGCTGACTAGGAAAATAACAAAGGAGGGTTAACACAGGACAACGGACCCTCTGCTGTGTTCCCATGAAGACTACACTTTTTTTTTTTTTTTAATTTATTTTTCTGAAGATAACAGCCATGCACACCACGATCATATTTTGCCCTTTGGGAACCAGAAATCGTGATGTTCTGACATCAATGTATAGATATCCATAGTTAGGTGCAGGGGAACTAGGAGTTAGGCAAGGGCTGTGCTGTCAGAAATTAAACAGGATCCCCTGCTGAGCCAGTGGCCAAGTATTGGCTCCTGTCTTCTCTTTCCTTAACAGACTCGCTGTTGTTTGCTGGCTAAAAGTACAGATATCATTGCAGGATGCTATTGCAATACCAAATGTACGCAAAAGCAAGTCAAACTAGATTAGGCAATGTTAGCACTGTGCCATTTGTGAGATCTACCATGCTGGCCTTCTTCCCTTCCCTGCACTGCCAGCGCCCTTGTGCCTCTGCTGTTAGAGTAGAGCAATTCTGTAACATCTCTGCTCCAACAGTGGGGAATTATTGGCATAGAGCTGGGTTGCACTCCTCTCCAGCTGGTGGCACCTGCTTCTCTTCTTAGCAAAGAACTGTAGAAGAGCAAAGCCCCCATGTAAATGTAACTCACAAGAACAGAAAGTGAGCCTGAACCAGCTGGAATAAGTAAATGGCCCCATACCTCAGCATGACAGGAGATAACAGATGATGACACCTGCATTGACCTGTGCTATGGTCTCCATCATACAGCAATGCACCCGTCAGCAGATTTTGGCCTCTGTAACATGAGATGGAGAATGAAGAAAGGGAAAGTTAGTGCTGTAAAAAAGACTGATGCCTATTCAAAGCTTCCTGATGCCTAACCTACCTGCCTTGGGCTTCTAAAGGTTTAGGAAGATTGTGGTAGAAGGCAGTTATAATGACATGGTTTTTCATATCAGTGTCACACAAGTGTTGAATAATACTAACCATCATGGACAAGTACAAACCATAAACATTGCTAAGGCAAAGAACTACACGTAGCATTATCTACAGTCATGCACTGCACAGGACAATTAAACCTGTGTTATTAAAGCTCAGAGTACCACAAGTAGTAAAATAAAGCTTTAAGCAGAAATCAGAAATTGTTTAAACAGCCTGAATTTATGGCAATGTTTACGATAAGCTTTTTCAACAGGCATTGGTAGGTTCTCTTTACAAAAGCCCTATTCAGAGACAACCTTAAGCACAACTTCGACTACCTTCCTACTAAGTGCTTGACTGCTGACCAGCAAGAGAATTTAAAAGACCTGTTTAATACTAAGCTGACTTTTAGTCTTTTCTTGAACTGATGCTTTTCTATTGCTGGCTCACACCAACAAAACTGTTTAATCTCGGCTTGTATTCGAGGTTCTTCTTTACATATTAAGATTTCATAGACAGTAAGTGATGCAACATCACAATTAAATTACTTACCCATTTCTAGCCTGAAGACTCTTATATTCTACATAAAGAATCAAGATAAAAATCAGTTCAGAATACAGAATGCACTGTACCCTAGACAATACTTGCTTCTCACATACCAAATCCTTGCCATTGCTTTCTTGCTGCTGGGACTGCTGGTTTCTCCAATGCCTAATCACAACAGATTCTAGGATTAAAGCAAACTTCCCACTGGTAACCTGTTTTGAAGGTGTTGGACCTTTGCTCCACAGCAGATGGTGCTTCACCAGCTAGGATGTCATGTTTTAGAAAACTCACTATTGAGGACCATGTAATTGTGCAGAGTAAGGGATTACGAACTGTTCACTTCACCTGGGTGGAAGCAACAACAGCTTTTCTATATTTACATTTGAAGTGATAAATTATTCTGATAATCTACCCTGAATTAGCTAAGAAATGGAAATAGAAAAAAAAATCTCATATAAGGCTCTTTACTTAAAAGCAATCTTCAGCATTGCAGATTTACTGAGGATACTTCCTATTACTTCAGTGGAAGCCACGTAGCCAGAAAGGAAGCAATTTGCAGCACTGAAGTAATTCTTCAAATGTTAAATGAAGAAAAGGTTGGAAGAGTTTTATTCTAAAAGGTGCATTGCACATGGGATCAGATATTGTTGCCATGGCTGGCTTCCTTTATTGCTTTGAGTAAATCCATATTTGATGCATTAACGGTGGATTGGGTTACTCTTAGGTAGAAGTAGGTCAAGCGATCTTTAAGCCACAGATCTCCCACTCATACATAGAATAGAAGCAAGCACTATAGATTATTTCTTGTTTTTTTAAATCTTCATTTAAATCTTCAGCATGTTCGATTGCAGGGCAGTTTATAAATTAACTCGCAGCTAATGCATAATGCCACCTAGTGGAAAAATCAACAAGCATGGATGCAACAAGTCTGGATATCCCATGAAATATAAGTCTCACTAGCATCACAACTACTTGACAGTTTGAATACTGAATTAAATTTAAATCGACAGGACTATAGCTTAATTTTCAAAACTCCGTAATAAAAGATCTTCACCAAATTTAAATATGTTACAAAGACATTTTATCCCCAAAGGCAAGATAGGCAAATCTTGATCTCAGTTAACTTGTGTTTATGATTGTAGGATATGAAACAGACATTGGAAGTGTCTTAATTTTCCTTTCAATTTTAATTTTACTTAAGGATTGAATTTCTTGATGAACTATACAATATCCATTTAAAGCTGGTAAAGGAAACAATTCAAAGAAGTTTTCTGATACATCAGCCAGAAAAACCAGTAATTCTGGAGAGTTTCAGAATGAATGATCTTCATCTGTAGAACTATGAGGTCACTTTTCTGTGCCCATTAGCAAATAAAAGTCAGAAGGAAGACAGTGAAAAAGGAGCCTAAGAATCAAATTTATATAGACTTAAGGAAATAGGCTAGTCATAAAAAGATTAGAGTAGACTAAGTGGCCAAGAGGGGCTACTTGTATCAAATAAATGATATACTCCATTAACAGCCTTTCTAAAATCAGTCCAAAAGGAACAATGGAAGATGAGTAAGCCATCAGAATTTTATGCTTCATAAAAGCATAGTACCTACCATTTACTGGTGAATTAACCTGCTCATATGACTGCATTAACACTGTCTCTAAACCTCTGTGCATTTTGTGTCAACCTATTTTGATATCGTTTAATTTATAATTTACTAGGTAAAACCTTACATAGCCCCTGGTGTGTATGTTGGTTGAATCTCACAAATGTAGACATGAAGACTCAATGGAGATCGCTTACTTCAACTCTCATCTCTGAGAAGGACTATTAGCACCTCTGTACCTGGTTAGATGTGGTTACCTCTGGCTTTTTTTCTAGTTGAATTCAGAAATCCTCCAGTGAGGAAGACACCACCACCTCTCAGTAAACTGTTCTACCACCTGAAGATCATAGTGAAGAATATTTTGTAATGTCCTATTGCAACCTCTCAAGCTACAGCTTCTGACCATTGCCCCAGGCAATCTATTCTTAAGATTCTGCTTGCTTTTCCCCTTTAGTTTTAAAAGGGATACCGAAATAAAGTTTCTCAAAGAAGGGAAGAAGAACAAACAGTTGTGTTGAAGAAGTAAAACAGACTTTAGTTAGAATAATAATGGAAAGAACTTACGGATGTGAAACGACCATGTCTGCCCAAATTCTCAGTTTTCATTCAAAGCTCAAATAAATTAGCCAAGATGGTGCTGATGCATAACAAAGTCAGAGGAATAAAGGGCCAAGAAGTAAAGAGACAGATCTATTTTGTAACTAGATAACTTCTCAAGTATTTATAGTCTCTGACAAATATTGCCTGATAGAAGTGTTTTTTGGCTGCTCCAAAAGCAGAAACTGTTCTCCTCTTGTACATAACAAATTCTGTGCATCTGTAAGAATAGTTTGGGCCTGGAACTGGCACAGTGAGGCCTTTATCTTCTTCAAATATCTGTGATAGAATATAAGCCTACTTCTTAAAAGTACAGCTAACTAAAAGACATAGCACCTTATGCACTTCTTTCTCTCACCTTCATCTGAACAGCTGCAGACATGGATGGTACAGAGCACAGATGTGGGCAAGGCATGGATGATCTACTATGACTCTAGACTCGACGGTACTGCCAAAACCTACACCTGAGCCCTGCCATCAGCTGCATCAGTTCTAACAGCTCACATAGTTGCCTGATAACAACCACCATAAGCAATATAGAAGATTGTGCATCTGCCTTTCCTGTACTTACAGCATCCTGCCATCGCTAAGTGCCTCCTCTGAAGCTCTACCTGATAAATAGAATCATAGAATTGTTCAAGTTGGAAGGGGCCATTAGAGGTCATCTGGTCCAACGCCCCTGCAATGTACAGAGACACCTTAAGCTAGATCAGTTTGCTCAGAGCCTGGTCCAGTCCGACTTTGAATACCTCCGGGGATGGGGCATCTACCACATCTCTGGACAACCTGTTCCACGTTCCAATACTTACTGTAAAGAACTTTTTTCTTATATCCAGTTTAAATCTCCCCTATTTCAGTTTGAAATCATTTCGCCTTGTCCCATCAAAATAGACCCTGCTAAAGAGTCTGCCCCCCTCCTTCTTAGAGACCCCCTTTAGATACTGAAAGGATCTGTTTGTTTCTTTTCCTTTAATTAAACTGTCCTTGTCTCAATGAGTGAGGTTTTTTTCCCCTATATATCTTCTCCCCTCGTTCTTTTGAAGAGGGGAAGTGAGAGTACAGTGTAGTGGAGTTTAGTTAGCCACCAGCGTGAAACCACCACGCGTTTATACTCACTTGTTAGTTCTACTAGCACTGTACATAAAATTGAGATAAAATTGAGTCTTTCTACAATTAAGTAAAAGTCTTTGGTGGAACATGATGTCAGTAATTGTTTCCTAACTCCCACTGCAATGGCAATTTGAAACTGTAATTCAGAGGATCTGGTTTTGTTTCAGACTTTAGAAATTCTCACCAACAGAGGAGATGGAAAGGGTGGAAGTCCCTAGAAATTTTAAGAAGCTTCAGTTCACAGAAGCGAGTCCACATTTGCCAACAGACAAGAGAACAACTCACTCTCTCAAAAAAGTAACCTCTGAAAAGATCATTAAGCAAGACGTAGAGCAATCAATTTTCTTTGTAATAGAAAGGCAGAATGAAACAGAGAAACTACAACTTAAGCTTGCTTACTTCAATTCAGCTTATCAATCCAATCTATGATCCACCAAACAGTGGGGCAAGATACATTGCTGGTATATGGCATTAGTGAGACAGCAATTAAATATTTTCTTGTAAGCAATGCATTGAGTCTCAAATGAAGAATTATAGGACTTACTAAAGTGAAACTGAGGTTCTTCTGGGCACTGAAATACAAAAAAATCAAATGCTCTTGCTAATTTTTTTCCTTCTGCCAGCTAATCTTTTCAGAATTTCAAACTTTCTGTGAAGAAATTATTTTCTGCATGACACAAAAAATCCTTTCTGACCCAAATAAGGTTCAAAGTTGATATAACCTGAAAAGTTATTTCATAAAAAGGGTTGTACCTTAGTGCCTCCTGCTAACAAATTGTACACTGAGATCCTAAATGTGACAAAAAACAGATATAAAAATAAAGACACTCTGGTACAAAGAAAACACAAAGTCTACAGATTTATTTTATTAAACCAACAGATGAAAAAAGTAGGCACTTTTGGGCATGTAAATGCTTCTTGAAACCATGAGAACTATCTGCCTAGATATGCTTTCTGACCATATTAGTTGGAAAGGAGTAATGCCAGTTGGTTTAGATTTAATAAAATCTATTATTTCTTTTTACAAATCTTGCCTCAATTTGACTAAAGTTTTAAGTAAATATGTACCTAATTTGTACAGCCCACATACAGCTGTGATAGTCAATAAATAAAGTAAAATGAATCCAAGTACATAAAATTCATAAGTTGTGTAAAATCTCACATTTTCTAATACAACAATGTGAAAATTAAAAGAAACTTCTGTGGCCATTGAATTATAATGAAGAAATTATAAGTCATTGAATGAGTTTATTAGAAAATTATAATTATTTTTACTCTCTAGGAATTTCCTAGTTTTCTTCTTTTCCTTGCTGCACAAGAAAAATCTCATCTGCTTATCTCATTTATTAGGCTATGGTTAGAATCTCACTGGAAGAAGAAATGTCTCTCCACATAGCATAAGAAGCTCTAGATTCATGGGAAGTTATTATAGAAAAATTATCACAACTGAAACAAAAGAAGACTTTTAATTAAGTATCAGGTTGCTGCCTCTTTAAAATTCCATTCACTTTCACCTCTCTTCTATACTTGTGTATATTGTGAATGAAATACTACTACTACTACTACTGTCAAATATGTCAGTTTCACTCAGTTCCATAAAACTGGAAACAAAGTATCTTCAATGATATAACATTGTTTGGAATGGAAGCATGCAATCTTTCATGACCGAATAACATTTCTCTGAACAAAATGTTAAGTTTCGTTTTTGTAAGCCTTTGGTTTCCCATATTTACATAGAAATTTGAACTCAGATTTAAAACAGCTTTTTAAAATAGTTTCAGGATGGAAAATGACCACAATGAAGAATCTTTTTCAAGATCTTCTGCTCACTGTAAGATGATGTATTTTGCATGGTGTGCTTTCATTCCTCCTTTGTTGCCACAATGGCATTTATTAATGCTTGTGGCTCCTGCTAGCTTGGGAACCTTTTGCAAATATGATCCTGCAACAATATCACATAAAGGAAGAGCAGGTGCTTATGTGAGGTGCCATCAATTACTTACCAAGGTCATCACATGCTGTATTCCCTGGGAATCGTGTTATAGGGGCCCTTCCATAGCCTGAAGGAAAAGATACCAAATTATATTTTTTCAAAACAACATTCTGATTATATTTGAACCAAGATAATATTCAGTCTAAAAATGCCAAGAAGAGAGATTACTTCAATTTAAACTCTATTTAACCCAATACAAGAGAAAAACAGTAAGTGATGTAGATGCATTTGATAATAATTTAAGTCTGCTCTGCAATTTAAAAATTAATGTAGCATTGTTGTTCTAACATCACTATTATTGCTTTATTTTGAATTAAAATACAAGGTGACTAATTAGGCTGTGATGTTCATATACCAGGTTATGAGAACTTGGTGTGGACTTTCTCTTCCTACAGACCATAGAACACACTGTGGGACTAAAGTGATTTATGAAACAGTAGCAAAATAGGTATCTTTCTCTGCCTACATACAATTAAGTAAACAAACAAACAAAAAAGAAGAACAATCCACAAAATGTAACCTAATCTGTATTTGCTTGTAAAACAAAATTATGGAAGCCAAAGCAGCACAAGATGGTCAAGCGACTATAAAATGAAAATACTAGGTCTATTAGAAGAAGTCTGTGAAATACAGAATCTGGAAAATCTAATCACTAAAGAGACGTATTTCATCCATTAGTTTAGTAGAGAAAGTGTCTAAATGACAAAGAATGATCTTTAATATCTTACTATTTCATGCACACAACTGAATGGGGATGTCATTGTCTCCTGCTGTAGTTTCACGGCATTGACTAAAGTAAGAAGTGAGCATTTTCCTTTAACTGTCAGACATAAAACCTCTAATAGACCAAACTAATAAACAATCCTGTCTTAAACTAGCAGTCCTGATACCGCAGTACAATATGACAAACAATATTTTGTTGCAAGAAAAAGACCGTTTTTGTGTTTAGGATGTGTATGAACACAGCCCTGAAAACAAAACAGCTAACGGTGACAGAACTGTATTGCCCTTACGCCTTTAAACATACCAAAACAAACCAAAACATAATCACTAGAGCAGCTGACCAACTCTTTCCAAACATGCAAGAGGGCTCTCAATTTAAGTGCTGCACTCAAGATACTGGTCAATATGGAACATTAATTAGTTAATGTCAATGAAATCAAGCAAACTTTCTTCTCAGGAGCCTCTGAATGCCCCACAGTGTTCTGCTAGTTCAGATGAAAACATTCTTGCCACTAGTGCTAAGAAGAAAAGGAAATACAGAAAATCTATAACAGATGCAACTGAACAAATGAACACATAATCCTAACACATCCGATCTCCACACAGATTGAAGAAGAATAACAAATGTTTTGCACTTATACAGTGCTGACTGAAGGGCCAGGATCTGTTTCACTATGGTCACCCATTGGTTCCACTCTCACTCTACACCATGCAATAGCATCATATTCTTTCTGCCTTTTTGCACCATAGCGCTCTTTGTCGTGCCATAGTCGGTGCTGACAGTAGCATGGCAATAATGGTTAAGCGAAACAAAGTTTGCTGTAACTCAGGAAAACAGACTACTGCCAAAAGACTGCTTATTCCCTCAGGAGAACGTCTACCTTGGACGAGAGCGCAATGATGGACCTAATCCAAATTTTGTAAAATATAACTGAAGTTCTTTGTGTGACTGCTGAGAGTTAGTTAGAGCAGGCCTGAACGAAGAATCACAAATCTGAGAGATATTTTTCCTTTATTCAGTAGAAGGAAGGTGGAGAATCAGAGAAGAAGGAAAAGTGAACCACCATCACAAATTACTTCAGCAAAAATAGACCACAGACAATCCAGATGAGGAAAAACAAAGATTCTTTTCACTGGTGCTGGTTGTTGTGGTGCAAGAGATCTCTGTTTTGTTTGGAACCACCTTTTTATGGAAGCCAAAATGTTATGGAAATTATGGGTGCTCCAGCATGGAACAAAGTTCTGCACGTCAGTAGTCATCTTGCAGCAGCTACAGAATATGGGATGGCATCATTCTGTTTAGACTGAACCAAGGGAAATTATTTCTCTTTTTTGTTTGTTTGCAGTTGATTTGGGTTTCTCCTGGTTCATATTCAACAAGGGGAGTTCTTTAAACCTCTAACCCTGTTTCTTTATCCAATGGAATATCCTTCGGTCAAGGAGCTGTCATGAGAAATAAGAGCCAAGGCTGGAAAGGAAAGCAGCTTCCAGCTTTAATGGTACATCAGTCTTTCTGCTTCTTCATAGCTAGCTTACACAACTAATTGTTTGTCATGCAAATGAAGAAGCAAGATTGCTTCAGATAGATTTCTAGCAATTCCAGGTAAAGCATTTGATAGCTTACTGGTCATAAACAGGAGTAACAGAAAGTTTTGGACTCACGTAACAGTGATTCCCCCACCAAGATTATGATGCTTCCCCAAGGAGCAGCCAGATCCCACAAGAGAGGTGCATTCCCCTCGGTGGCTGGCTCTTAAATGAGCCCAGGGCAGCCCCAGCCTGGGTCCACCCCTTCTGGTCAGGTGGGGAGGGCAAAGGTGCAAACAATTTCCTTGTGCTCCCTAGGCCAGCCATCGCCCTTCACCAGGTGCTCAATCACTGATTCAGGCTGTGACCTAGTGTTTCCTGTACATTGTCTGATCTGAAAGACTCTGCCTTGTGGAGCTGCTTAATGTAGTGAATTTGTATTTGTTAAAGGCAGAGTACATTGTTTTTCACAAGGCTGTGTTTGAAAGTACTGAAAAGAGTAATTTGAAAGAAACATTTTGCAAGCCTCATATTCTTTGACATAGCATGAACACTATGGCATTTATACAGAGACAGCTGCAGCCCCTGCCAGACAGTTTCATGTAAGAACAGCAGCTGAGAACATCTCAAAAAAGAAAAAGGAATGTATTAAAATCAGAAATTGTGGTTAGGTCTTCCTGGTTCCCATTTTCTCCCTCCCCCCCCCCTTTTTTTCCCCCAAATCATTTGGAAACCTACCCCTTTCACCTCCTTGTAAAGAACTGGAATTAGGAATCTCCAGGCACTTGCCTCTTGGGATGATCTCTGGAAGTTATAAGAATGCTAAAGAAAGAGAATGCTTAGAGAGACTGACAGAAAGGAGGTATTGTTCAATGAGAATTGCTTGTCTCTCAGTTATGCAAGAAATGGAGATATCTCCCTGGAAGAGAAAGGATCCTGGAATAGCTGCATTGGGGAGCATTAAATCCACTGCAGCAATTTCAAGGAGGTGGATGAACTCTGCACAGGAGCATGCATCCCAGAACTGACTCAAAGTTTTTGTATCCCTGCCAGGTCCTGAAAAGTGATTTGGCCCCAGTCCCTTGTCTCTCACCAGGCTACAAATCTGGTTCTACTCTACTAGGGATCCTCACTTATTTACAAACACATTTTAAGTGAGAAACAGAAGTAGCAATCCATTACTTACAGCAAATAACAGAAGGTCTTTTCTACTTTATGCATATCTTACATGCATACACATACAGAACTTCTCTCATATCTAGCAGGTTCAAGGTCACCAAAGCATGGTGGATGGCACACAAAGAAAAAACGCATTTATTTTAAGGAATTACCAGTTTCCAACCTCTCCCAACTAAGTCCAAACCCCCAAAAAACCAACATTTCCTCAAAAAAAACCCACTTGTGTTAGCTTACGCGCGTGAGAACCTCTTTTGACATTAACACCAAATGGACACTTGGCAGTGTAGTATCCATTACGCGGGGGAAAGGAAAAACACTTCAGGCATTTTTTATATTCATATTTATGCTGATGCAGCAAGAAGAGTGAGAGCCCTGGGATCACAAAGCAGGGTAGGATAGCTAAGGGTGAAGAAGAAACGTACTGAGAGGCCTCAAGACTTGAAAAATATTTCCTAGATATGGCAAACACAGAGGAATCATAAGATTAGGGAAAGGGCAAACACCAGTCCCTCTCACCATGATAGCCAGCTTCACTCTATAAGGTTACTTGAACGCCAATCAGTTTCAAAATCGACAGTTATGTCACTTTCCTTAATGTTTACTCATATTTGACTTTTCAGAGAATTAATGCTTTAAAACATAGCTGAAGAGATTTTGAAGATCAGCATACAGGATCAAGAGGCACTTTTGTTTTAAATAAGCCTTCTTGATAGCAACGTTCCCCCAACCATTCCCAAATTGGTATTCCTAAAGCATCACAAAACTTTTTTTAAGGCAAGATTGACGGTTTATATAATCATGTTCCCATGTTTGCATAAATATTAGCTTCCCACTGGCCTTTCCATACTCCCCAAATGTGCTGATTTGTCAAGAGAGGAAGGCAACTTGATCTTTATGTAACATAATAGAGATTATACACATATATACCAACTGAGTACCTGTGCTGCAATGGCCAATTGCCTTCTGATATTTTCCTATCTGCAAGCCAAAGCGCAACGCTGTTCCAAAATTTATCTGCATGCCAGCGAGCACGCAACTGGGAGCCTGTGCTAGCATGGAGAACGCTTCTGTTTGTTTGCACCTCTTGATTTAGTCATTAGAAACCAGCAGAGAAGAAGAAGATAACAGCTCTGGCGCAGATCTATCAGTAACATTTTCTATTTTTTTCCACTTCTATCTCCTAAGGTTTTTATTTTTTCCCTCTAGGAAGGGCAGTGAGGGAACTGGATGCCAGCAAGTCTCCAGCTCTAATCCCACCATACCACTGTATGTTTTAGCGCAGGTTTTAGCCTAACATTGTGAAAAAACAATGGTCAGTGCCTCAACATTCCATCGTTTTGGGGTCTGGAGAAGTGTGTGCGTGGTGAAAAATGGCTGTAGAGGACGAGGGGCGAGCACAGGGGAGCGCTCCCCTCAGCCCTCACCCGGAGGAGGCGGCCGAGGCCTTGCTCCCCTCACGGCCAGCACCCCAGGTGCGGGCTGGCCTCTCACCCAGGGCACTGGGTCGGGGTTGGAGCCTCGAGGAGGACGGCAGAGCCCGCCACGGCAAAAGCAGCCTGACAGGACTCCCGCTGCCCGGCCGATCCCCGCAGCGCCCGCTCTGAGGGGAGCGCCGCCGCCCT
>WBMW01003413.1:2937327-3129874 GCA_013396635.1 Penelope pileata
GCTCCCTTTTTTGTTTCTTTAAGCCACTTTCATGTTCTGAGTGTACACGCCATTGTCCCCGCGTCTCTCATTCTTTCTCGAGCTTCCCGATCTCGTGTGCTTGCTCACGTATCCCAGACATGAAGTAGAGCAGCAATGGGGAAGAGCAGTCACCACCATCCCTGACCGGTTCCAGTCCTGCTGGGGCTGGGGACAGCCCTCTCCCAGGGGTACTGTGGCCACCAATGGCAAAGGGCAGACACCTTGACCTGGGGCAATTTGGGGCTTCAGTTCTATTTTATATCCTGGGCACCAGAAATTTTGATTGGAGTTCAACTGTGGAGGCCTGAGTGCAGAAATTTTTAATTTGTGCCCAGTATGAGAGAGCTGAAGATGAAAGCTGACCTTTTTCTTGTTAATGGTAATCCCAAAAAGAGAATCTGATATACCTGGCCTTATCTCTTTCTGGGAGGGAGAAGAGGCTGCAGCTGCTGATTCCATTTCTTCCTCTGCATTCACACTCTTTTGATGGCCCTTGCGGTAGCTTTTTCTCATAGCTTTTCCTGCAGTCACCAAATCAGTCTACCAGCTTAATTCTCAGTCATTACAGAGGAAATTCTGATATGCTTTTTGCAGGTTGTCCATATTGAAATCATTACAGTCTGTCCTTTTAGATTGTATTTTTTCTTATGATCCATTCCTATGAATCATAGCAGATCCAGTTATAGAGATGGTACTTCCATGTTTGCTAAAAATAAAAAATAACCTCAAATTTTAGAACAAGATATTTGCTCTTTAAGACCCAGATCTAAAATCAGTGGTAATTTTTTGGATGGGGTCCTTATATTAACATCTTAGGTGAACAATTTTCTATTTGTCTTATCTCTTTCACAAATTCTATCTTGACATTTTAAAATGATCCCTTAGCCAAATAGAAAAGTACTTCTGGTAAGTCAGCATATGGTAAAGAATATCCTAGAATCACTTCACAAATGTGCCAAGCTTGTGTTCTGCAACTGTTAGGCAGGTTTTCTCTCCTCCTGATTTTTTATTTTTGAAGAAAATCTGCTAATATGTGAAGATACTGAAGGATAATGTAAAAATCCAGTGAATTTAACCAGCTCGCCATCTCTTCTTTAGCTCAAGGATATCTGTGTGTTAAATAAAATATTGGCAGTAAAATTATTTAGCATGTTAATTTCAGGGTGGAGGAATCTTACCAGTAGATATCAGCTTTTCATTTTTGTTGCAATGCAGATTATACTAAAAGAGTAGCTTTTGGCTTCTGATGGATGCTTAAAATTTGTTTTCTTATGGTCAGTGGAAAAAAAATATGGAGGTTTACCCTGTGAATTGTGTTGCTATGTGTAAATTAATGAGCTGGTGTTGATTTGCAATACGCGAATCACGCTGTGGGTCTGGTGAATGAGTTTGTGTTTGTGTCCCCTAGGAAACTCCTAAGAATAATATGATCTTTCGCAGAGACAAACATTTAAATACAGAAAATATATTTGAATTATTATAGGAAGGGATCATCTCTCTGATAGCTGGTATGCCAGCCATTTTGAGAGAGAGAGACACGCACGCACAGCAGAATTGGTTCAGTTTCATAAGGATTGCAGTCTCTGTCATACTGGACACGTGCTTGAATAGTAATCAGCAGTGCTATACTAGCCAAGGGGCTTATTATTCATTTCTCAATTTAATTAGGATATTATCTGATTTGTGATTGTCAACTGTATGTGTTGGTCTTCCCAGGTAATAGCAAGCAGTAGCCATGAACCGTAGGATGTCTTTAAGGAACGAACCAGGCGAGGATGTCTGTCATCTTGTTCTGTGTTTATTTCAGGTTTGAAGTCCTGATAATCAAAATTGGCTAAGGAAACCTAGCTTGCCCACAAGATTTGGGCCTAAATCTAAAATGCTTGAACTGGGGAGGGGGGAGGAAGGGAAGAACAAACAAACATGAGAAGATGAGTAGAAATTATTTATTTATTCTGAGATCTGTTCTTAGTGACCTCATACCAGACAGCAATTGATAGCAACTGGTGACAGCAACTATGCATCATTATAAGTACTGGCAGAGTATGGGTGAAACTTTGCAAAAATATAGATGCATTCCTTCACACAAATGAAGGCGGGCTAAGTGAGAAATGGCTATGCAGCACTGTAGCTAAAGGACTCAGACCTTTCACAGTCATCATCTGGTAGTTTTCAGGTATTAAACAAAGAACTCACACAGTAAGGAGCAAACACTGTTTCAAAACAAGGCCTCGTAGTTTTTTTTTTTTTCCTCATAAAGAGGACAGGGTATAGTACAAAAGGGAGGTGATGTTTTAAGTTTTCTGAAAGCTCAGTTGTAAGCATTAAATTCTCCCTGTCTTTCTGAACTCTCTCGGAGAAACTCTGTCTGCCTTCCACGTGAAGTAGCTGAAATGAAAAAATGTATCACATTTTTCCAAGAGAGAGCAAATTCGACCAACGAGGCTGGGATTAGAACTGGTGATTCTGACAGGCTTGAAATGGCAGAATAAAATCTGGTGGCTGAGATTGTTCCCACCCCGTATGCCTGCCCCTCGCTGACACATTGCTGCCCCTGAGGCAGAGATGGCTGATTCACTCCTGCATTGATTCCAAAACCAATGCAGTTTTCAGGCAGCATATTACAGTCAGCTGAAATTAATATCTGATAACATTAATAAACTGAGTTAAGCATGGTGTGGATTCAGGAGTATGCTCATAAGCAGATCAGTTGTTCCTACCTTCAAAGTGGCAGTAGCCATCAGAGAAAGATTGGAGATAAAACTGGGGAAGGTGAGGATAGTAACAGCTTCAGCTGTTAGGTTTTAATCATCTGCTTTGTCTGCCAGTGCTCTGGTTCTCTGCTTCTTGCCCAAGACATTAGCCCAGCTGAAAGACTGCATTATTAAACCAGCCTTGTACACACTGGGGGCAGGCAAGTCCCTCTGAGAGTGATCATCATCTGAGAACCACCCACGATTTCTGGAATAATTCATTGAGAAAGTTAAAAATCATCAAGCCTCTCTTACCAGCTACGCAGGATTTGAGTTGGAACTTGCTGGTGAAAAAAATACATTTCTATGTTTCAAATTAAATGAATATCTTAAGCAGGAAAGAATCTGGATGGGATAAATAAAAGGCAAATAAGTTTAATTATGAAATCATCTTAAAAAGTGGCTTAAAACTCAGGCTAAGAGAACAAAAACCAAATAATGCAATTTTTTTTTTAACTTGATTTTTTTCCTGTAATTTAACATAAATGGACAAAAGATTTTCATGAATTGAAAGCATCAGAAAGAGCGAAAGCGGTCCTGTTTGCTTTTTTTAACAGACTTTTGTGCTGATTGCAGCAAGGCCAGAATTGTTCTTCAGCCAGTTCCTGATGCAGTTTCTGGATGGGGATGTATTCTTACCTCGAGGGAAAGGCATTGTGCTTTAAGGGGTCTTTTCAGCTGTGATAGCTTTGATTCCAAAGCATGTCTGCTCTACTTTGATGCACAATATGCTCAGTGTATTCCTATGCATTGTAGGTTACTTCTCAGAGACTGGAGGACCCAAGTTTTTCTCCTGTGTTAATTAATTAAGTTCAGGATCCTGAACAGCTGAAATGATTTTTGATCTCAGTGTAGCACTGGGCTTTTTCTTATGTGGATATATACGTGGAAAATGTAAGTGATGTGAATTTCTGTTAACTGCTGTACAACTACAGTGCTCTTTTAAGTGACTGAGGTGCAGGTTTTACCTTCTGTGTGAAATCAAAACAGCTTGTGTGTGCTTTGCTCTCATACATTTCTGATGACTTCATTCACCTAAGCCTGATAATGTGGGGAGGATTTGATTTTCTATTGATTCTAAATGTAGTATAGAATGTAAATATGAGATCTAGGTCTGAACTAACACAGCTGTGCTTTTAAAAAGAGCAATGTATTGTTCATACCCTCTTTGCTTATTGCTTATCAGGTTTGCTAGAAAGCAGTACAAGGCTAAAACCTCATGAAGCTCAAAGCTACAGAAAGAAGGCATTGTGGGTTTCCTGGGTCTCCATTATTGTCACACTGGCTCTTGCAGTGGCTGCTTTCAGTGAGTATTGGGAGTATTTTAAATCTTCACGCTTCTTTTCTGTCTCTCTCTTCTCTTTTTTTCTTTTGGGTTCTCAGAATTTCTCAAAATCTTTGGGGAAGCTTTCTTGTGTTTTTTTTTTTCTTTGCAACTGCTGAAAAGGTTTCTCTCCAGACTGCCTGTGCCTGCATGGTGCTTATGAATTAGTAAAACTGTTGTTTTTTTTCTGCGGAGAACAGGGTTGTTGAAGGTCGGGGAAAGAAACAGGAGATGCTGATTTCTGTTAGCATTTCTGCATGTGGAATTGTTCATTTTACAGAGTAGCGTAAAAAATAATTATGCAGTGGGTTGCCTTTAACCAAAGAGGTCAAATAAGTCTTAATCCACCTGGAATTCATAGTTGAAACACTGTAATAAAGAGTAATGAATGATAAGGGTGAAATATATAGTTTTTCTTACACTGGCAGATAGCCTAAGACAATGTTAATCTGGAGGAGAAATGGCAGCCTCTTTTTAAG
This sequence comes from Penelope pileata, assembly GCA_013396635.1. Lineage (NCBI taxonomy): Eukaryota > Metazoa > Chordata > Aves > Galliformes > Cracidae > Penelope > Penelope pileata. The sequence continues at coordinate 2,941,905 of WBMW01003413.1, forward strand.
GCAGTGTTTTTCTGTAAGTTTCAAGATATTTATTTTACTTTTACACAAAGAATTTGAGAAAACAAAAGAAAAGGCCCTTTACTGGGAAAAATGAAATCTGTTTCTTTCATTTCAAAACAGGAAAAAATGCTGCGGTGTGTAAATAAAGATATATTTTAGTTCAATATAAAATTTTAAAACACTAGCTTTCTAATAAGGAGCATTACAATACCATAAAGACAAAAAGAAATGTGGAACATGGATCAAAATCTTTACAATGGTACATCCTCTGCTTAAAAGAGGAAATAGCAGAAGTTATTGCATGTATGTGTTTATATAAACAAAAGGAAAGCTCTGTCTAGGAGACAGCATCTAAGATGTCTAAAAGCATGATTCTTCAGCTTGGTAAAGACAGACTTGCTTTTTTCTTTTTTCTTTTTTTTTGTTTTGGAAGCTGCAGCAGCATGTGTTTTATTATCTTCATCTGCAGTGTTCGACCTGCTGCTGGAAGTTGGTGTCAGTTCCCAGGAGAGATTATTAGAATCTGACCAAATGGTCTCTGAAAAACTCAACATATATTATTCGGAGCAATTGAAGCACAGGTACAGCAGCTCGGTTATGAAAACAGAGAAAAGAGCAGGAACACTTAAGCAGAATCTAGCACTGTAAAGAATTTATTAACAAGAAAGCAGGACAATTGAATTTCCATTTTGTTCTGCTTCATCAAAATGCAGTAGTCTGTCTGTCCTTTGTACTGAAGCAACATGGAACTATGTTATAGAACAACAGTATAATTTTAGGGAATATTGAGAAATGACTAAGTTTATGTCAGACTTACAAATATAAGTACAAAATGGATAATTAAAGCAGTCAATTTCTTTTAGAAAGATCTTCTAAAAATTTTGTACTTCTATTGGTTTATATGGAAGCTTTTTATTTTCTGTTTTCCTTATTTGTGGAGCTCTGGTAGTGTTTAGAAACCCTTCAAAAAGAAACCCACAAAACCAGCCAAACAATAGAGAAGGTAGTCCCTGCCTCCATACACTGTGACTGCATACTCAGCTGGAGTGGATGGTCATTGAACTGCTGAAGCCAACTGTTAATAAGAGACTGCTTTTGGAATCTATCTTTTCTTGTGGCCTGAAGGGGCTGAAGAACAAAAGAAGAGGTAGCACAATATATGCAAAATCTGTATGGAATCTCTTAATAAACAATTGAGAGTTAACTTGCATGCCACTGAGGTATTGTCAGGGCTTTTGATATGCTTAATATTAAAACTTTTTAATCTTTGAGGAAAATACAGTTGTTCTTCTAGAATCATTTTGCTCCCCCATGTCATTTTTGCTGTTCGCTCAGTTTATTGTCTCATACTGGCTGCATTCATCTTTTTAACTATCCTTTTGGCAGGTTCCTCTAGCCAATCCATGATTTGGGAGACATGCCAGCCTACCAGAGTTTGCTGCCTGTTTGATATAAATGACTAGTTGTCACGTTGGGGTGTCTGACACTGCCAATTCTTTGCAAACACCTGCTATTTAAAGCATCCTATTTCCTTTATACCTCTTGTCTGTAATGGTAAGGTGTTAGCAACATATCCCTGATGTTTCATTTCAGTGAAAAATGGGGACCTGCTGTGCTAATTGTCTGGCTACACTGACTGTATTCTTGCTGCACTGACTGTATTCTCACTACTCTATCTGATTTCCCTATGAAGTCTTTATGTAAATTTCTGCTTTATACTTTTATAGGCCTCAAAATACTTTCTTCTAAATGCGTCTTACAAAACTCCTTTTGCAGCTGTAGTTGATATAATAAAGATACTTGGCCAGGGAACTGAATTACTTGATGACTGCAGTTGAGGAAATGGAGGACTTGGAGGGTAGGAAAAACTCTAAGTGGAACAGTACTTGTTGCCTGGTCTGTTTGCAGAGTGGGGAGGGGGTTCTGAAGTCTTTGTCCAACCAAGTGTTTGTAACTAGGTTTCCTTCCCTTTCTAATGGCCTGTCCCTTCCCTTGTGTGCTGCAGCTTGATCACTATCCTTCCTTTCAAGGCTAGACAAGTTGCATACAAAGCTGTTTTTTGCAACATTAGAGGATGTTGGAATGGTTTCTCGAGTGGTCTGTTCCCTTCCAGTGGGATTACAGTGCCTCTGCTGAACTCTGATATTTTGCTTGGTGATAGTGAAAGAGACTGATAAATCTTATGTTGATACGAATACATAAAGAAGTTCCTTATTAAGTAATGACCTGCAGCACATGAGCCCTGAGCTCCATTGATCTGAACTCTGTATAAGACTTACTTTTAAAAACAACTTCTGGCCAAAATTTCCACATTCAGTATGATGCTACAGGAAGGACCAGGATAACTTCTAGTCTGTGGGTCAAATTTATGTCTCTATGCGTCTCTTCATGATGTCTTTCTGCTGCTCAGCAGGACCCAGTGGTACTTGCTGTGTTTCTGCTGGGACCTGCTGATGGCAACTTTTTGGTCACTGAGAAGGGTGTGAAGCTACAGCAACTTATTGAATGTTATTTATTGTATAAGCTAAATGCGTATAAATTCGAATAATGATAGACTCACACATGTGTCATATACTTGCCATGTAACAGGTGTATGGTATTTACTCTCTCTGAGGTGGGCTGTTTTGTGGCTTTAAGTACTGGAATGCTGAAGGGAATACTGATGCATGCATCAAAATGTGTTTGTTTTCTGTAGATTTAGAAAGCTAAATTGGGCTAGTTGTGGATGGAACAAAATGGCTGCTCAAGGGAAAATGAAATTGTCACCTTTCATTCACTAATATTGAGAAGTAGGACGCACAAAGACAGCAACATCAGCTTTTTCTTAAACTGAAAGAACTGGTCTCTTACCATGTGGTATTTAGGATCATTAATTTTACTACAGAAATGCTGTACTTTTAAAAGACCACTTGGAAGCTTCAGCTGCTGTCTCCAAATGCAGCACCTGCTCTGGGTGGCAGTCATTGTGGCTCGTTAGCTCTGGGGGCTGTTGAAGGTGTTGCTTGCCAGCGTATAGTTGCACAAGGCTTCTGTGGAGTCCTTGAAAATTTCAATTTGTGAAATCCTTGTAGCCAGAGGAGCCCAATGGTGTTGTCTACAGTGGTGTAAGGTAGGCTTGCTTAGGATCAGTTATGCATATTCTGACATTTGTGGGTTTTGTGCAATATGTTTTTGCTCAGATACTGAGCAAATGCCTGATGGATAAGTTGATTTCACTTTTCATTTCTGCGTTGCCTGAAATATGCATGCTTGTGGAATTTTCATCAAGTGGATTTACATTTTTATAAATATATAGCCAGAAACTGAGTTTAAGTGTGATAAAAGTTACTAAAATGAACGTTAGCTTGTTGCTCAGCGCTCCAAGTAAGTACTGGAGTAATCCTGTTAATATAATTATTTCTTTCTCCTTTACAGTAATACGAGATAAGAGTGTTAGCATAATACAACATTTTTTATGCGTGTGTGTATTGTAACAGTCCCATCTAAATAATTTTGTAATACCACTTATAACTTCTTTCTGTTGCTGCAGTGCTGTAAGATCATAGTGAGCCTCATTTCAGTGTTATAATAGAGGATGAGGGATGATTACAGGTGGAATGGAACTTTTGTGTTTTAAAACCTGTTATTCTTAGTTTCTTGACATGTCTGTTACTAAAACCCAATTTTGAGGAATACACAAATATGGCTCTTGCTGTTACAGTTTAATTTCTGCTCAAGGATCTAATCTCTGTCATTACAAAAGCAGAAAACAAGCTCTCATTCTATCTGCTATTTCTTGTCCTGTTCAGACTTGTGATTCTCAGAATGCATTCTGTTCATTCATCTTCTTAATTTGATTAGCTAAAATTGTTTCACTGTGAATGGAGCAGTCATGTCAATATATCAAAACAATGTATAGACCAAATTCTAAACTAAAAGCTCTCTTTGTAGTCAGAGTGAGTAGGCTTGTAGTCAGAGATTGATTTAGAATGTATACCTGCTTTGTGAAGGGGAGTTGTCAAGATGGAACTTTCAGCCAGCCTGTCCCGGCGTGGTCAGAGCACGCCTGAATAGGCTCTGCATGCGAACGGGAGAAGTTGACACTGGGCTATTTGCAAAATACTGGGAAAGAGCAGTCAGGTTGTGGGATTTGTCCTGGTTGCTTTACAGATCACTCATTTTAGATCACTTTCAGATCACACATTTGAGGGCTTAGCTTTGTAGAAATAACTGAAAACTTCAGTGCAACTGATGTGTTTATGATTTGAATTTTTATCCTGGTAAAGGTGTAGTCTGGTGTAATAATTATGCACTGTTATCTTGAGAAAGTGAATTCTAATAATCTGTTTGTTGTTTCAGATGCAAATTTGGTAGATACAAGTCTGAAAGTAGAAGTATTTGGTAGGATTAGCTGTTGGTCCGTGGATAAGACGTTGCAAGAAATTGAAAAGATACTGATGCTCTGGTCTTGTAGACAAAATCACTTGTGTTTCCACATGAATTACTGAGAAAATATTTTATTAAGGCAAACTTCCGCATACTGGGGTTAGAGAAGTACGTGTTTTGAAATGCAGGGAAATGAATTTTTAGGTTACAGCTTCTTTTCAGACAGGATGGTTCATGACAGTTTGGACTCTCTGCAGACATTCAACTGCCAACAAACCTTAGAAAGTCTGGGTGAAGGTCCACATTCTTCATTCAAATGACTAAACTGAGCCATAAAATCTCATTTTGGCTAGCTGTAGGATGTGTTTGTCCCTATTATGCTAATCCAGTGCAGGGCAAATTGAGTTAAATGAACGTGGTGTCCTCTGGATGCTCAGATGTGGATGTATTGGTGTAATCTGCCACTCCTCATCTCAGGCATGCTACCTATACAACTGAGTTGGGGGGTGACTATATTAATTTATTAATGAACGTATCATTTTCCCAGTGACCCATTCCTGCTGTTGCTTGAATACTTAAATATATGAAGTATTTCCCTGTTTGTACAATAGTATATCCTGGGCACAGCTGTGAATAGTAACACTAATAAAGACTGTAGCTCAAGGCTCACAATTCTGAGGCTCTTTAGTTTGGATATCCAATTCAACGTTCTTTTAAGGTCACTGAATTTCAGAAAATGCTGGCCATTCTGAGCTCAGACCTGTTTAACATTGTCTCAGCTGTTTAACAGCATCTCACTCTTTAATAGTGTCCTAGCCACTTAAGCGTTATTTTCCAGGATCTCCAACCACATGGGAAGTCATGGTCTTCATGTTTTCTCTTCTGGGAGCTGTACAAAACTGCATTTCTCACTCCTAAAGATTGGCATGTAGGTTTTTTTTTTTTTTTTTTTTGCAGTAGAACATTTGCTGCTTGTACTCAGAAAGTTACATTTTAAGACACAACACCATGCAGAAACTTAAAACCAAGTAAAGGCTAAATACAGAGTAGAACTACTGTGTGGTAGTATGCAGATTCCTTGTTTTGCGTGTTTCTCAAGGCATTGAATTACACCAGTTACAAAAAGACAGATGCTTCAGGGTTGTAGTCTCACAGAAGTGTTAATGAAATATATAATTTAAATTGCCAAGGCAGAGTTCTGATATTGGTGACACTTGTGCAGCCCTATTGTCCTCATTATAGCTGCATCACTACAGTTGAAAACAGAGCTTGGCCCTATACCATGTTATATGTAAGATCTAAAGGACAAAAAATCAATTACCTGTGCAGCACTGGCAAAAGATAGCCTTTTGTATAGGTCACTGTGTTCTTAGTAACAACAAAATGCGATTTTCATTCACTGAAAATGAAATGAGAAGCCAGCAAAAGGGCCTGTCTTTTTTTAGGCATCCAAAACTCTAAGTGACTTTCTTGGTAGGAGAAAATAGCATATGGATGTCAAGTTCAAGGCTGATAACTGTTGAGCAGAAGTGTAGGTCTAAAATCTGCAATGCTTCACACGTCATGAAGTCTTTTACTGAGCTGACAGGCAAATTGTGACAGAAGTCTGAAATCTAGGGTAGTATGGATACGGTATATGGTCTGTATCTATGTACTTAGTACGCAAAATTCAAAAATTGTTGCAGTGGAAGTTTATTAAAACAACTGAATTCATTTTTAAATGTTAATCTTTAAGATGCAGGAGTCTGTTGTATTTTTGTAATTTAATCATTCCTTGTTCTAAATGGTGATTCCTTCCTTCTGTGAGATGATCTCCAAGAATTAAAATTGAGTCCTGATATTGAGAGTAAACGAGAACTGTGAAATCATTTCATAAATGAGGAACCCTTGAGTGTGTTGTCTAAGCTATTTAGTGCAAAAGTCATAATCCCAGTTCTGTCCGCTATCCTTTTATCTTTCTTTGCTGAGATTCAGAGTTTCATTGTGCAGGAGTGTGAAATAAATCAGGGAATATCTAGTCCTGTAAGAACTGTAACAGTTATTAACATCTACTATATTATGTAAAGCTTGCATCTTATTAAATATTATGTGTTCTAACACATTTTCATGTTATGTTAGGAATTTTAGGCACTTGAAACTTGGTCTTCAGTTTTGTTGTCAGAGCTCTGCTAGGTTTCCATTAAAGGCAACATTGTATGTGCTGATTCAGTTTCCAGTCAGGAGAACGCAGTTGGGTAGCAAGGTACAGTATGTAAGTAAGGTAGCTAACTAGGCAGTGTTAAGTAATTGGGCTGGTGTCAGGCATCGTGTGCATGTTCCTGAGAGAGCTGCACAGTGCCCTTAGAGGCAGGTGTAGGTAGAGACTGTTTTGAGTGTGGGAAGAGATGAACTGAACCCTGAATGGGATGAGTTTTAAGCACACCACTTGGTGATAGCTGTTGTGGGAATGGTGTGCCCTACAGCCATACCTGCAGTTGAAGGAAATGTGTGTTTTGTCTGAAAGCAGATTAAAATATTAGAAAAAGAGGAGGTACTATGTTTATTGCGTGTGGTCAGTATTAACTGTTATGCATAAAAATGGTTGACTTCTTCTGTATAAAATTGAGTTTAAGTGATCCTCTAGTGCAAGTCTGAATTGCTTCTCTTGATTTCTTTGGCATATCACAAAGACAAGTGTTTACATATCCGCCCTTTGAAGAAACATGACTGCAAGCTTAAAAGTTACTGAGTAGTAACTTGGTTACTACATACTTAACTATTGCACAGAGGCTTGGATTAACAGAATTCTTTACAAATGCCTGATGGACCAGTAAAACTTGATTTTCATAAGTCTTGAGAAATTTTCTCTGCTCCCCCAATTAAAAAATACTCTTCTTATTGGCAGAGATGAAGTTGTAACTCTGTATCTGGAGCTGAAAGTCAACAGTAGTGAAAGAAAACGGATGTTTAGTGTTCGTTGTACACTATCATTTTATTGTTTGATGTTTGTGATGCCATAAACTGAGTTAGAACAAACTTCTTGGACGTGAGTGAAAGGGATGGAAATCATTTTCTTTAGTTCTGCCAGAAATTTTCAAATACTGATGTATTTTAACTTAGTAGACAACAAAACGTAATCTCATACCTGATTAAAATTTTGAAATGACATAACTGTTTTGCTTTACTGGGGAGGCTGGTAGTGCTTGGTGTTTACTTCTTGACACCTACTCGCTGTGATTTATCAGTAACAGTGAGTTTCTTTCACTGGAGGTCTGAAGCCTGTTAGATTTTAATACTTTTTCAGTACAAACTTTTAGTTCCAGATGACTCATCTTATTTTGGTATGCCTGCACTGTAGGAATAACTTAATAACAGTGAAATAACCACATAAACAATACCTGCTTCTTTACAATGCAGCAGTCGAGTATAGCTCCCAGCAGATCCGTACCATGTTCCAGTAGAAATACTGTTGGTTGGCTGACAAATGTGCTTTCAGTTGCCTTCTCTGGTGAAGCATTGGTAGTGCTAGATGGGAAATGGGCGGTGGGTGTGTGCAGAGTGGTAGTGGAGAAAATTGATGATACCAAAGGGTGGTGTTTCAATAGGTGGCACTGCCCTTTCTAAGGTTAATCCTCCAGCACTAAATAAAAGATGCTATTGCTTCTGAAAATGACACCAACGAGATCGTAAAACTAATGGCCCAGTTACTCCTGTTTGTTACATGCTATGACAGTTTTTGAGAAGAGGCAAAGTAATACTGATCTTGTGAAAAATCCAAGTTGATAAGTTAATCTAGTATTTTGTTTGAAAAAATTGTCACTGTAGATGCTAAACTGTAATAGAGCCCCATTATACTTTGTTAAAATGCTGTACTTTTCCAGTGTGGTGGTAGATGCATTTCTGGCAGATTGTAAAACAATTTGAGCATGTAGCTTGGTCAATTCCTTATTGTACTTGACTAAAAATGTTTGAGAAGGTTGCACAAATATTGGCCTATAATAAAAATAAGTAAAATACTTCTTTTTTCTCCCAGTAGAGACTGTGGTACTTAGATGATAAAGGTCTACAGTTCTGATCTCTGGTTTATGTTCTCAGATTTTGATACCCTGTCAAGTCACTGTAGTGTCAATTGGTGAAACTATTCCTATTAAAAGTTGGGAAGAATTTGTTACACTGTGTTTAAATGGCAGTGCCACTGGCCAGAATTAGTTTTGTTCCAATAAGGATTATCATAAATCTTTGGTAAAGATGGAAGCCAAATGTCTGGAGATTGGGGAAGGCAAGATAACTTTTAATGAAACACCAACTTTCATTTGTAAATCAGCCTTTTCGGGAAAAAAAATCCTATGTATTTTTTCTGTCTTTCCTGTATGATCTGTTACTGTCTTGTGTTCTCTGGGTTTGCAGAAAAGAAGGGAAGAAAACCTCTGCTTCAGAATGAGAAGGAGCAGATTAGTCAGTGCTTAGTCAAAGGAGTGACCAGAAATAACCTGCTGGTATTTTTTTGCTAGACGTGAAACTGCAGAGGAGGGGGATAGTCTGACAAATATCATAAAAATAGTGAGACGAGAGCATTGTGCCTTCCAGGAACTGCTGCAAAAAAAGTGGCTTTTGATACTTGCACCACAAGCTCTGCCTTTCTAGAGGGATCTCTGGGCCATTTTCAAGCTAGGTGCAGTGCTGCTAGTGATGAAAGCTGCTGCAGAACTGGATCCATAGCTGAATCCTAGATGAAGATTTCTCATCAGATCTCTTTATCTTCTGCTCTTAAAGATTATGCATCAAGGAGCTGTTAAGTATAATGCATCTTTTCAGTATGTCAAGGTGAAGGATATGTACTTCCAAGTGCTTTGTCATCAGATCATTTTTTAATGAAACGTATCAATGGCCAAAGAATGACTGTATTTCTCCAGGCTCTGAAAAGAAAAACTCTCAAATTTTAGAGGAAAGATGTATTATCATTCAGTGGGAGATTTAATAGAATGCAAATGCAGCCCGCAGTGTCAGGTAGGATCTGTAGCTGGGGAAAATAAAAGTAGTTCCATGCAATCTCATTCTGCTAGGCCAGATAGATGGCTTTGGTTAAGGTGTAAGTGAAATACTGATGTCCAAATGGGAAAGAAGTTCCTCAGAAATGATATTTCATGGGAACTGCCTAACTTATTTTACTGTTATCAAAATAATGATTTGTGATCTTTGCATGACAAGGATGCTCTCCCAATACAACGAATGGCTTTGGGTATTTAATGCCAGATTGGTGTTTGGTGCAGTTAAATTCGCGTTTAATGTAAATTGAATTAATAATAGAAAAATGTTTGTAACTGTTCCATGGAAAACACAGGGCAGAGCTGACTGACCAGCATCAGATCTGACCAGCATTATGAAGGCTGGTGACAAAACTGTTTGTGGCTGTGGAGATGGAAGATTCCTTCCTAACCCCACAGCTATTTGTTGCAGTGGGAGAAGATAACTTCTTAACCAAGCAGGAAGTGATGAGAAAATGGCTAAGCAGCACAAAGAAGTAAGGCAGCCTGTGCTAGCATTGTTATATGTTGATCAATTTGTGTGTGTGTGCTGCTGAGAATATAGAAAGCATCAGTCTCGGCTTGTTGTTTTGTGAGAGAGTGAGTTTGGGCTGAATATACGCCTGGAGGATCGTTGCCTACCTCCCAACTTGGTAGACCTTGCTGTTCCCCAACTTGCTGCTGCTGCTAACATATATCAGACCATAATGCCTAACTGTGTGGAACTAATAGTACCCAAAAGGGCCAATTCGTTTGCTCTTCAAAGTGGCACATTAGAAACTAATAATAAACTGTGTATCCTTTTCATTTAGCATGACTTGGTATTTCCGTGTGTAATTAACTGCAACAAGAAAAGGAGAGGTTATTTAACAAGTCTCTCTCTAGACGTGAAAAAGTAGGACGGCAAATTAATTTCTACAGGTTGTTAGTTAAGGAAGTAAGATTCATTATATGCCTTTTGCCATACGAATTCTGATTGTGTGAAGACCATTCCTACTGCTTGTTCATGAAGTTTTAAAAAATAGAAAAATCTGATATTGACATGAGGGCAGCAAAACGATCTAATTTTGTGATTTTTAATCCTGGTGAATGCTTGGGCAAAATGTACTCAAAGGGAGATTTCCTGCCATTCTCCCACTAAGAGATGCACTGTAGGTTATCATGTGTATGTTTCCCTGCTGAGAAGCATCTGGTGAATGAAAACAAGGCTTGGATTTAAGGAATAATGCAGCAAGTAATGTTTAATGGCTTATGGAATCTTTAGGCTTAGAATCTAAATAATTATAATAATTTTCAGGGGAGATCTTCAGTTAGAGAAAATGTACAAATATGTGTTGACTTGCATGGCTCTATTTCAATTTAAAAGAAAAGCATCTGACACTAAAGCGTATGGCAAATGGTAGGATGAACTTACACTAGGTGAGGTGAGATCATTTTTTTTGTGAGAGGTTTTTTGCTTAAGACAGCCTGTTTAAGCTTTCACAAGCATTTGTAAAGGCTGAGGAAAAGAGGTGAATTAACGCTAACTCAAATCCTGCTAGGTTCACAGGGATTTTGCTAAGAATTTGCTCCAGGGACTATTCTAATCCTGATCATAGCCCAAGCTTGTTTTGTAGCTTTGGGAAAACTCTTTTACTGCTGCAAGCTTGTTCTCCATCTGCACACATCAGGTTTTGATACATGAAAAAGGAAATGAATTTTCTGCCAAAAACTGGAGTGTTTTGCTATATAGTTGCTGACATGTTTATGTGCATCATAAGTCTACAGTGAACATGTGCCCTGAATTTTTGTATTCTGGGAAGGGTATTGCAGACTTCTTTGTCTCAGCACTACTGATCTGTGAGATAATTTCCATGGTTTGTTGTGGTTTACCTGGCAAAAGCAACTTCAAAGTCTCTCCTTCGGTAGACAGCAGGGAAAGGTAAATGTTATTAATATTACTTTTTCGGTGCTGGGAAAACTGTATTTCTTCTGTGCTCTCAGAAACAGATTTCATTGTCCAGATAGAGTTTGGAAAGAACCTTTTACAACTTAAGACTGCTGTCAAATGTATACCACAGAGCAATAAAGGTGAACAGGAGAGTGCTGGGAAACACCTGCCTTGAATTCCAAGTGCGTTAAGTTTTTGACAGCAAAGAAGGGATCCTTATGGGAGTTGGCAGTTTAAAAACTTTTAAAGTCTATTTGAGCAGCAAGTAAGGTGCCTTTAGTCTGCTGACAGATGTCAGGAACACATTAGTGAGGCCTTGAATATTCACTTTTAGGAAAGAACCCATTTTTTTAACTGTTTGACTTAGTGCTCTGTGTAACCTGCCATGTCAGCACAAGTCTGGTGTTATTTTTTGCAGAGCTATGCTAGGTTTGTTCTGCGCGCTTTTACTTTTTTGGGTGAGGAAAAACTAAGCCTGAGGTTTGGGAAATAGGGGACTTCTGTAGGAATGCTCAGCATAGCACAGTTCAAAAGTGAGGTTTGAAAACTTCATCAAAAGTGCAGTTGAATTCCATGAGGTTGCAAGATGGTTTGTCCTTTATTTTTTTTTCCACTTTTTAAAAATTATTTTTAGGAAGCATTTGGATAATTTGCTGATAGTTTGTTACTGAGCTGTGAATACTTTGCAAGGCCTGTCACAAGGGTGTGCACTAGGAGCCTGAGGGGTCAGACTAAGTCATGTATGTCTCTGAAAATTTCTGTGATGATGGAGGATTTGTCTGTGGTCTGTGTGGCTGAAAACCTAAGTGGGAATCTGTTTATGAAGACTGGGGATTTCCATCAACATTGATACTGTTGGCCAGACTGGTGTTCCTGACGGTTCTCCTAGGTGACTGGAAGCTTGTATCTACCTTTTTGAGAGTGTAGAAAGTGGCCGTGCTGTATTGTCTGAGGACCATGATAAACTTTCTGCACATAAAGTTTCACTTTATGTCCCCTGCTGGTATGCTTAGATTTCGCTATGAAATAAATGCTGTTTTGCAATGACTGTTAGGTATACTAGAATTAAGTGGAGTTAGTGGTTTGTCATTCTTGCTATGTACTATCTGTGTTTTCTAAATAGACTTATTGCTGCAATGCAGCTTTCTGCTGAGTGAGAAAAAAGCCTTGCTAAAATTTCCTCTTACAAAACCAACCGAAATTATGTACAAACTTCTATAGTATAGAGAAAAAAGTTTGCTAAACTATGGTACTGATGTAAAACAAAACAAAAGAAAGCACCCCAAATTTTGTGGTAAATTTGTTCAAAAATAAAGTCAGAAAATGCTGATTACTAATGATATACATTTTTGTAATCTAATACGGTTCACTTATGGAGTGTACAGGGTGTGTGCCTCCATAATTTGTTACAGTTTTTGAGCCTTTTGCCATTTCTCTGCTCGGTGTGGGAGAGGAACTTTGGGTAGATGGCTTGAGGAGGAGCTACAAAAGAATTTTACTGTCTAGCCTAGTCATTGCCCAGTAGGCTATTATTGCAGCCTCAGCATCTGAAAACATGGGTGGGAATGAGGGAAGACCTCCAGAGGAGCTCTTAAAGACAGAAGGTTACATACTAATGCTCAACCTCCTGTATCTGCAGGTCAGTCTTGAGAAGGTTTCAGTGTCTTGTGTCACACATTATGGCTGTCAGGTCTTTGTATCAAACTGTTTACAGAGCCGCCTTCAGCTCCAGCAATTCCACTGTTCTCGTGTTCAGCGTCTCTGGAACGAAACAAGTCAAAGGCTTTTCTCATCATGTTATGGATGGATGAATTGTGTGCTTTCAAAGATGGAAGATTTTTGCTTTCCTGTAGGATATTTTTGTAATCTTGGTTTTGTAATCTTGGTTTTGTAATCTTGGTGAGCGCATTCAGCTTTTCCTTTAATGACAGCCTAAAAAATGTGAATGGTAGGTGGGCCTGAAGATTGCCATGACATTCACGTTATTCAAGAAAGCAGGCATGCTTCCAGTTGGAAAGGAGGGCTGCTAGAATCCAGTTATGTCTATACTTAACAGAAGAGGAAATGGACTCTTCAATGCACTATCCTGATGATGAACCACCAAACTTGGCTGCATATGGCTTTACAAACAGCAAAGTGATACTCAGTCATCCTGTTTTACATAGTAGAGGGCACAAAGGAAAACACATTTCATAACTGGGCTGCAAAGAAGCTGCAGGAATAATACATTTGTTGTATGGTCTAATGTATAAATATAAGCATGCATGCAGGTACTGTGATTTAGAGCAGGAACACAAACTGTTGTACCTTGCTAAGGAATAAGGAATTGCATAGCATGGATGCAGTGTTTCTCAAAATGCATTCTAGGTTTCAAAGTTAGCTCTGAAGAAAGATGGGGCAGCTTGGGATCAGGGATTCTAAAACCAGACTTAGACTTCTGTGCTACAGTCAATTCACATGCTGGTTGGCAGAGTAAGCAACGTTGCTTTTGACTATTAGTGATGCCAAACTGATTCAATTCAAATAGAGTGTCCCATGTTGTCTGTTTTTGAAACAAATATCTTAGGAAAAGAGGCACTTTTGAAGGTAAATAATTGAATTGGCTGATGTTGGTGTTTTTCTTTTTTTTTTTTTTAAGAATTTCTCATGCAAGTATAACTAGGTTATTTATCAAAAGTAGTGGACACACAAGGACCTGACCTTTACTTGTAATGCTTCTCTTTAACTACCACCCAAGTGATGAATTTCACAGTCATCTGTAGTTTAAGAAGTGATATTGCTACCTGAGCTTTACAGACAGTTTCACAGCAACTTTGTTTTGAAAAGGAGTGCATTTGATCTTCAGTTTCAGACCCCAGCCTATCTCTGGGGTCCAATTAGGAACGAATGCGCACAGTGCATTTTTCCTTTAGTGGTGGCCTAGACTTAACATTTGCAACAAGCTGAAAGTGTGAAAGAGTGTGTTACTGTATATTACAAGAACACCTTTTAGACCTAAGCATTTACAATGTTTTCCATGTTCTTTTTGTGTGCGTATACAATAGAGGATAGGTAAGACGCATGGAAATGAATAAAATAAATGATGATAGATAGCTCTTACACTAGCAGTAATGCATCAGCCCTGATTTCACATGCTTGACTTTAGGCAGAATTGATTTTGACTTACACCCAGTGGCATGTGTCTTGTTATACTGAAAAAAATTTAGATAAGGAATGTTGCATCCTGGGTCAGCGTCGTAATGCACCTAAGAATCATTCTACTTCAAAGAAGGACATGTCCCACAACCATGTTATGTCTCTATTTCCTCATCTGTTCCCACGCTTATTTTAGGAGGACTCTAATTGGTACACGGAAGAACATTGTTTTCTTGTTTCTTGGAAAAAGGTTGGAGCAAAGACAGCTTGTACATTAGTACAGAAGCAGTTCTATTGTTACAGCATCTGGAAGCAAGGGTATTAAGCGTCACTGAAAAACAAATTCAGACTCTGAAATTCAAGTGATTTCACAAAGTTTATTATGGACTCTGATTTTAGGGAATGTCTGACATTAAATTTATATTATTTTTTTGTAGAAGTGCTAATGAGAGTATGGAATGCTGTCAGTGAGGCAGTGGGGACTGATGAGCAAACAATCAGAAAAGCAGCCTTTGGTTTTAGTTTCTGCAATTTTAAAATACAATTTTAAGGCTGCTTTGAAAGGTTTATAATCTTTGACTTATAAGGGTGCTCACTGAGAACCAGAGAAGCAGCAGTAACCACCATTGAAAATGTAACTATTCAGTTTTAATATTTTTATGTAGAGAATAATAAAAAAAAAAGTCTTTTTTTTGTACAGTAAGACTCTCTTCCTTATAGAAGCAAGCATCATGTTTCAATCCTGTGCTGCACATTGGCATGCTCAATTTTCTAGGCCAAGTGTTTTTGCCCTCTTGTTGCCCTTTTCCCAGTAGAAGATGGAAATAATTTTTATTTCTGTTTCAGAAAGTGTGACTTACGAAGCCCATTAGCACTGCCTAGTAGGAACCGTACTTCAGATCACAGGCGAGGGGAGAAGGCTGAACTGCTGTACAACTTGTTTTGTCTTTCCTCCTGCTTCCATCACTACAGCCACTCAGGCAAATTGCCATTAAAACAGTGCAGGGTGTTTTGGATCAGTGCATGGAAAGTGCGAGTTTAAATATACATACGAAGGAAATTGTACTTCTTTTGTGATAGCACCTACTAGTATACAGGTCTAGGTATAGTATTTGGGAGCATGCTGGACATGTCTTTTGTGTAAATTAGCATAAGGTTAAGTGTCCATTTCTGTATACGTTTCTGGAGGAACAGGCTCTTAGCTCATATGCCCCACTGCTCCCTGGCTCCATCTACATAGGCTGTTTGAAAATTGAAGCCTGAAGTACTGTGGGAAGCTACTTTCAGTGACTGGCAGGAAATACAGAAGTGTGGCAAGCCTGATTTCCACCTTGTTCTATACAGAGACAAAATCTTCTTAGTAAATAGAAAGATATCATATTTTGGTTAATGATAATTATAACTCTTACTTTTCTGTTCAACTTCTTGTTTGCAAGGGCTGCTATGCTGTTTATTATTTCATGTAGGCTATTGCCCTGAGTTACACCGCTCGTAGTGTCTGCCTCTGGTGCCATGAGCCCTTCCATGGTTACTGGTGAAGGATCCAGAACATCGTGTTGCTTTTCTGTTTTGTGGAATGATGATTAAATCTGAGCTGGTTTAGAAAATAACATAGTGATTCATAATGCTACACATACCCCATGTTGAATTTTAAGATTAGTAAAAATAGCAAGGGTAACTGCTTTGAACAACTGTCAAGTTTGCGATGCCAAAATTAATTGACAATTTTTTTTCTTTCTCTCCTCGTTTGCCTGGATTATAGAAAGGCAGAATTTAGCTTTATGGGATGGTGTGAAAGCAACAGAACCTGGAGACGTGAATTCTTTATGCATATTTGCTCTTATCTATCAGATGAAACACTCAACTCAATAAAGTTTCTTAGCATGTTTTTTTTTTTAATGGAAAGAAAGATGAATTACCTGGTAGGTTAGAAATGTTAAGCAGCCTCCTCTCTTCTGTGCTCGCTGTACATGATGTATTTCTGGAGTTGCACAATATTCACCTATTTAGTTGCTGTAGTTCATACAGTTAATTGCCTTTAGCTGGGGTTGGGACGGTGCTGTAAGTAGTGGACTTCAAAGCAGTTTGCATTTGTTTGAATGGTTTTCAGTACTCAACAACTGAGTATCTTGTCATCTTCAAGAATTAAATTTGGTCTTCCAGAAGTACTTCAGAAAGTAACGGCTTTGTAATTGAGGCTTAAAATTGAAAAAATCTGGAGGAGAAGCAATCTCATTCTGGAAAAGAATGTTACCCTCGTGCTGTTTGTTGAGTGAGAGGCTGACTGGCCTAAGGCAGACAGGAGCTGTGTTTGTGCATGCTGCAGCCCCTGGGGGACCAAACGGATTGAGTGCTCTTCTGTGGGTAGTGTCCCCTGACAGGGGAGAATGAGAAAACAGACACAGTCCAAATACAAATTTTCTGTTGTTGTGCTACTTATTCTTAAAAGAAGATGAATTCAAATGCAGGGTCAGATCTGGTGGGCTGTTGAGATACAAAGCAGTGGATAATTTGTCCCCTCTGGTCATTATTTAAATTTTCTCTTTTTAGCTGTGGGCATAAATCTTCTGAAAAACAGGGCAAAATCTTTCTTTTGTGAAGAAATAGCCTTTAGAATAAAAATTCCATTAGAATCAAATTACAAGTTTAATAATTTAAGATACTATTCTAGAAGTTATAAAACTGGAAGGAACTGCATGTTTCCTTTCTCTCTTTCCCTCCATTTTTTCCCCCCTCCCTATTTTTTTTTTTTTTTTTTTTGCAACTGCTCATTTGTTTTTGGACCTGAACCTGTTTTATTCAAGGGCTTAAACAGCACATTTTAAACCATTCTGATCACTGAGCACTGTATTTCTTGTTACATTTTTATCATAGGTGCAAGTCTGCTCTCTAGGTTACCTCGGTGGGTGGAAGTGGGATTTCCCCCCAAGCCACAGATCTGTGATGTGGCCCCTTTATCATTGCTATTACAATGTAATGCATTTGCTTCAGCTCCTGTATCCTCTAGAGTGCCCCTTTGTAATTAAAGGAACGTAGGGGCATCAGTCTGTCTCGCTGTAAGGGGCTATAGTTCTGTGGGCCCTGCCCCACCCTCATTGCTGCTGCTTTGGCATTTGCCCGGTGGTGCCTTGCTGTGCGACGGCAGAAGGGGGAAAACTTTTGCATAGGTGCTAATTTTTTGCCATCAGTAAAACATTTCTAATCCCATTTATTTTTGATTGTGGGACACTGACTTGCACAAGATCATTCCACATTTTTTTCCTCATTACCCATGACAAAACTCCTTTGGGTTTTGCCAGCTTTTCTTATCTACCACCCACACAGACAGTCCTGAAGTTACAGACCCAGTTTCCCTCAAGATGTTTACTTGGGGACGCATGTTCCAAGTAGCACTTGTGACTGCTGGCACAATCAAAGGCAGCAGTGGTGCTGGCATCCCTCTGAAAAGCTGCACTTTGATACCTCTCATTACTGCTACCCTGTCCGGATTGGATCTTGTAATTAACGTGTGAGCCATCCCCATCTGCTGCACTAAGCTGACACCTTCTTCCATTGTATGGCAGTTTCCAAGGGACGACGCTAATTTGGCAGGTTCTGCATATGCTGTTAAAACTGCTGCACACAACCATTGACAGCGTGGGTGCAATAACATCCTTCCCATCAGGATCTCTGATATTTTGTAATTGAGCACATCCCTGTTGTAGCTGATAATCACTGGCTGTGGGACTTAATAGACCTTTTTCACCCATTAATAAGCAGATAAGTGCAGCACCACTATCCCAAGCTTGCAAAACCCATGCCAGCATGCCTTCCCTGCTCTTTTGCTGATAGATCTCTGAAAATTCTCTTCACACTTTTGAGGTGTTCATGATCTGTACCCCTCCATTTGCCTGTTCCTGCTGCCACCTCATTGGTATGAGGAGTTGTGCTCCTGCCACCTCCCCACCTTCCAAATCCAACTCAAACTCAACCTTGGAGTTGGAGGACTCACTCCAAATATTTCCATCACATTCCTTGGGATCCTCTGAAGGTTTTGTGGTAAAGAGCACAAAGCTGGAAAATTGAAACCTTGCTTTTTCCATATCTGCCCCTTTCTTTGTTAGCAGTACATGCCACCAGCTGTTCTGCAGTGGTGTGCAGCTCTTGGCTTGAGTAGTGATTTATTTCTTGTGTGATTGCATTTACATCATAAGTCCTAATCTCCTTTCCAACTCTCACTTTACTCTGCAATGCTACAGCTTCATATTCTGGAGCTCATAGCAACCCCAATCTCCCAGCTAACTTGTGAGAAGACTTTGCCACTTTCCATGGCAATTCCATGCACAGTCGTCTCAATTTCCTGGGAGGTACCCACTGCCCTGTCATTGAGTTCAGGCCATGCTCCTAGTGGGGACGTTGTAACTAGGAAAGTGGCCAAGACACCCCAGAATGTGAGGAGTAACTGCCATGCCCTTCCTGGTCCCTAACTATTTGCTGGCCACAGCGTGCTTTTTCCTCAATCCTGCACCAAATGTGTGAGTCAGCACAGGCAGACGCAGGAACAAACCTGGACTCATGACTGAATCACAAAGAGAAATGATTGCTGTTGCCTTGCCAAGTAGGGAATCCCTGGAGCAGCACCCAGACAGAGGCACACCAGGGGGGACGTAGGCGCCGCTAAGCTCAGCCCACACTAGAGGGTCACCGACCTGCTGCTGCTGCCTGTTTGTGAGGGCTCACACAGGCACAATTTACTACCGTCCCGTGTCTTCACTGGGTTTGATCTTTGTACCAAAGCAGGGAGCTCAAGTGTGTTTGACAGGCCACCAAAAACCTACTTTATCTATACACCGATGTTCTACTTGTCAAGCACACAGCAGATAAGTAGCAATAGATATGTGTTTTCCTTCATTACTACTTTCCAGCTGCAAGGTCACTTAAGCGTATTTACAATCCTCACCAATCTTCCATTCTCATCCCATCTTCCTTGCTAGTGTTCTGCTTTTAACCCATTTCTCCCAACATGTGTAACAACTCTGTAATTATCAAAAAGAAATCAGAGGATGGCAATAGTCCTCATGGGTACTTCCAATAATAAGTATAATGTGGTTCACTGAAAAGTAGTCCTAAATGTGCGTTGATATCTGAGAAGAAGAAAAATAGCAAAATAATTTCCAATGCAATATTTATTTTATCAGTGGAAGGGTTCGGAAGGTCTCTTACCCATTTACAGCACTGTTTTGAAGCAATCTACTGGGAGGAAACTGTGATTTTAAAAATCACACCAGGAGTTAAATTTATACAAACTCAAAACACCAAGCTATTTTAACAAGTGGAGTGCTGTATAAATGAATAGATTAAAGCTGTGTTTGTGTCAGAACCTGAAGGTGCTACCACTGTGGAATTCTACACCATTAGCTTTCACACGTCACGTGTCAGCTGGGTAGGATGCATTGCTATTAAAACAGGAAGAATATCAAAGGAAGTGACTTTGAGGTGTCTGATCTATTTCATCTGATAATTAATGGTAATTATGCCACAAATCATTCATATGGAAAGACTTGGTTAAGGCAGTGTTGGAAATGGTGAGCTTATGTTGAAATAGGGTCTGCTTTGTGAGTACCGCTTATTTCCTTGCTCGCTAAAAAGATGTTCATGGATATAGGGTAAGAAAGACCACTGAAAGAAATGATGTGGAAATTTCCAAAGCGACATGATATTCCACACAAGGGTTATAGAGAAACTTAAAACTGTCATGCTGCCATCAGTGCCTAAAATGTCAGACATAGGACTTTCTGCTAGAAAATTTCTTTTAAATTCCATTATATAAAATATTTCATTGTGTTAGAGAGGAGAGGTTTTCTGCAATAAATCAAAAGCCTGTTGTGGAGTTTCATACTAAATAAAGTATGGGAAACTTCCTTCCTGCAGAAGTATTGAATTAAAAGGTTCCAGAGTGCAAGGGCTGAAAGTCCTTCTTATTGAAGAGTATTTTCTGATCTTGATTCTGGTTGGATGCAGTGAAAAACCTGTATATCCAAGAGCAGGCCCTAGTTCCGCTACTGCAGAGTGAGAATGCAATGTGAGAAAGCTTTCCTCCTATGTTTTTTTCCTCCCAAATGCAGTGTTTTTACTAGCTAATTTTAAGTTAGCAGAAACTTTTCATGTTTTGATTTCTTAATACTGACGTTTTGTCTTCACATGTATAATTTCAGGAGCTTTGCAAAAAGGTAAACCTTAGTTCAGAGATACAGATGTGCTGTTTCTGCTGTCTTTTAAGACTCTGAGGGGACTGGTTGGACTGTGCTTTGCTGTACTGGTGACGTCATAGCATGAGCTTTTCTAGTTCTGATCTTGCAAGTCAAAAACATTTGGAGGAACTTGAAAATCTCACTTATATTTTTGGTAGCTAATATTTTGCCTCAGGGAAACAGCTCCTTCCAACTTATGCAGTGCTTATTTCCTATCCTGGAATAGTGCCTTCTGATATCTTAACATTTGGAAGTACTAGTGCTACTTGGTATGCATTATTCAGTGTTCTGGAAATACCACTTATAATACAGTATGGTCTTACTGGTGGCTGCAAGGCATTCTTGGTCTGTGGACTAGCTTTATACGGGTCTTGGCCTAAGGGAAGCTGCTGTCACCGTTCATTCCTGTTACTAAAGAGTGGCATTTTTCCCAGCTGGGTCATTGTGGCCACATTCCTGTGTTCGTTAGCTCCAGCAGTTCCTGATCACCTTACTTTCAAAGCTGTGTTGGAAAAAAGAAACCTTTTCTTATTGCATCTATTGAGTTGATCACCTGCTTCACCAAATTTATGATCAAGTGGATTTTGACTCTGTGACGTGTATTTACTTGTGTAGTTCTTAGTACACGTGCACAGAAAAAGATGTTTGACTCCTTTTATGTGTCTTTAAGGAATTTTACTGGTATTTTAATATCAAGGGTCTGCTAGGGCAACAGTGCTTCTCCAGACATGTCTTCAGCAAAATCCTGAAATTAGTAAGTGGCAATATCTAAAGTTCTTGTGTTGCACTGAATCATGTTCTGCTTTGGACAATGGCACACACAGTTACTGATCTATGAGTGCTCCATTTCTGAAGTAGCAATGAATTAAAACTGAGACTATGGACTTAGATGTATGATTTCAATTGATCTGGGATGAGTAACCTCAATACTTTTCAGTAAATGTTCTACTAGTGCATTTATTTCCTCAAAAATCTGATGGAGTTGCACAGGCAGCCCCTAGATCACTGGTATACAATTTAAGGATAGCAACCGTTGGTTGTTTTTTAATAGCTGGGCTTTATATTTTCTCTAATGGAATAATACCATGTAATGCATATATATTGAATGGCCCTATTATTAGTTAGTTCTGCAGATGGACACAAAAAGCACAAATACAAGACATAAATGCATCAATAGAATCATTCAGTGAGGCTCATTTAACCCTATTTTATATTAGAGAGATCGCTTCTGAAAGGCTATGGGATATTTCATTTATGGGTTGGTGATTTGACTGTTTCTCCTTCAGAGAAGCTGCTATTTGGAAGCACAAACATATTTTCTGCTAAAAACATGTTTAAAGCAAAGCAATAATTGGGCACCCTTTGCTAAAACTCAACTGAGAATATATTAAAGAATTTTGTAGGAAGCACGGAGTAGTATATACCCCATCTGCTCAGCTTCATCAGTGATGTGACACAAAGTGGCATGTCTTTGTCTGCTTGACAGACTTTGCTGTTGTTTACTAGAGGCTCCCTTTCAGCTTTTTAGTTAGCTGTTCCCCCTAAAAGTATTTTAAATGGTGCATTTTTAATGCGACACACCTGAGAGATCAATATCATTAAAATGCATTTTAAAGAAAAGTTATTGAATTATTTATCCAGAAAATGCAGAGCATGGACAGATCCTTGTCCCTTGCCTATGTAAAGCTCACATTCTAAGCATTAAGTCTAATGACAGTATGAAATCCCAGAATTTACAGTTGTCACTATTAAAAAAGATGAATGTAAGGACTTTTAGACCTTATTTATGCAAAAACCATTTTCAGATAGGAAGATTCTGAATTATTCATCTTGCAGTCATGCATCAACACGTATAAGGGTCCCTTGAGAAACCAATGCTGTGTGTTCTGCTTGTTATTTTTGGTTTTGTTTTGTCAACATTTTGCTGGGAGATGGGCAATTACAAAACCAGTATAACTAAAAACCGCTCTCTTAATGGTAGACATGAAAAAGCTGAAGTAATTTGACCAACTGGAAGGGATTACATCTAAAATGTATCTGGATTTTATTTTTTCTACTTTTATATATATATCTCCTTGCTAATTTCATTATCCTTACCTTTTAAGTAAAATCAGCTGTAATAGGCTTACAGATCCATTTAAATATATTTCTGCAGACTCTGCATAATGGATGGTTTTATGCAAAATGTTATTGTCTCAAACTGTGAATATCCCAAAGATTCTTGGTTATTGCATGGTACTTAAAATCAGCGCTTTCCCAGAGATGACCGTAACAAAGTTTAATTTTTATTTATTATTGTGTGGCCCCTTTCCCAGCCACCGCAAGGTACTTCTGCTATTCACAGAAGCACAGAAATACAAAAGCCCTTAAATAGTTTGCATGATGACATATGGCAACAGAGGGATAGCCTGGATTTACATGCATAGGCTGTAGTGTATCTGGGGAACACTGATCTGACGGGAGATGCTGTATGCCCTGGAGCTCTCCAAAGATATTGCAGCCTACAAAGGGATTTTTTAGCTGTGGACATCCAGATAATTAGGCATTGGTTGCTTCTGGGTTTCTTCTTGCAGTGGCACTAGATTTTGATGTTTGTTGCAGGAAAATCTGCCCAGTTAACATAGGTAAATCAAGCAAGGATCAAAGTGGTTTGCTGTTTTATTAATGGCATGTGATTAACTGACAATTAGTAAATTGTACATTAAGATTCAATATCAGCAATACAGTGGATAACCCACAAGATCAGACACAAAATATTTACATCTAACGGCAAATTTCTGAATATTCTTTTGCAAATCTAAGGTAATATGCATATCCCACTCCCTCCTAACAGATAGGCAGGATGATGGGAACACATCTTCTCTGGTGGTGTGCTGGTCCTGTCACATGCAGCTGGAGATGGAGCTGTTCTTGCCCATGGATGCTAACCAGACCAGGTCTTGTCCATTGCTATTCCCACCATTCTTCCCCGCTGTTACAAATGTTTGTATTTCTTTGTTTTAAAAGCTTCTAAAATATTTTTCTTGTTACTCCCTAATCTTGTGACTAGTAATGGATTCCTCTGTGTCTATGTCTCCACCCACAGAAAGGCTTTCACTGAATGAAATTGAATTCCTGTGCGCCCTTTCCACATGCCTTCACCTAGCAGCTTGATGTCCTTCGCTTCCATTTACCACCTGCTCACCAGGCTGATCTTGTAGTGATTTCTTGAATCTGAACGTTTTGTTCTCTCAAGAAAGGAGTTGTGAAGTTTTGTCACCTTTTTAAGTAAACATTTCAAAGACAGATGGCTGTTCCTTCTTTTGTGAATTCACTACAGATAGAATGAGGCCAAAACTTACCAAGCTGATTGGGATCTTTAAGTCGTACATTTTGTGTCATACTCTCTGAAGGCCCAGAACTGGTCAATAGCAGAGCTGACAAAAGGATGCCAGAGATCAGACTGCTAACTCCTGGCCCAAGCAACCATCAGAGATAACTTTGCCTTTTAGCTCTGAGTGCTTACCTACCCCAACCTGTGTAGTTTTTCTGAAGTTTATGCCATGATAAACAATTAAGTTATGAAGGTAATTTGTATTTTGTTTAGCATGCGTGCATGTTTCTTCTTTGCATTACAAAATCTCCAAACCATTTTTTCCTTTCACTACTAACTTGAAGTTTAATAGGTTTCATGTATATATCTATGTGATGAGAGACCTGCAAAAATGTGGCAGTGGAAAGAGGATTGTTCCTGGGCTTTGGATCTTTGTGTTGAGGAGTAAGAAATGCAGCCTTCAGCATTTTTGGGAAGACTGGGAGGTGTACACGTTGGCTTAGCTAAAAAGCTGAGTAATTCACTCAGAAAACAGTGAACAGTCTGCAGCATGTTTTTTCTCTGAGCTCTGCCAATGTATG
Organism: Penelope pileata; assembly: GCA_013396635.1. Lineage (NCBI taxonomy): Eukaryota > Metazoa > Chordata > Aves > Galliformes > Cracidae > Penelope > Penelope pileata. Next base: position 2,966,462 of record WBMW01003413.1, read on the forward strand.
TTATGGAGAAATGGCTAAATGAGGAAGCACATGAAAACATTTCCTCAATTCACACCTCCCACTCAACTGACAGTTCAAAAACTGAGTCAGAAGGGCTCAGAATTGCTCCAAAGTACTGTTGGAATTTGGCATTGGCTTTGGAGCCAGGGTTTCATCTTCATTTCGTAGTGTATTACATTCTGCTGTCATCAACTGCCATAAGTCTTGACCAGTGAAAAGTCCTTCACTGAAGACTGACAGTTCCAAGTCAATTATTTTTTCTCACTTCTTATTCAGATTTTGGTTTTGGAAATCCTCTGACGTTCTTTGGCAAAAGAGTAGCAAACTGCTCTATGTTAACTTTGATTTTCTGTACTTGTTCCATATTTGAATAGATGAAATTTAAATATATTGCTCATTGCTGTAGTTATCTAAATAAGGGAAATCCTAATGGGTTGTCCATGTAATGGTAAAAACTCAGTAAGTGATAGTGCTGAAAGCATTGGGAGGCAATTTTATTCCTAGATTTAGGTGTTTTATAGACTGGTGTCTGTAACACCTGATTCAATAGAATAAGATGTAACAGCTAATGAGTATCAAATGCAAAATTTCAGCAGCTGCGTATTAGACATAGGCGATACTGAACTTGAACTGGGGAAGCTGAGACTCACTGCAAAACCATCTTGAAAATACTTAGGGCTTAGTCTATGGAAGATGTCTGTCTTGTGCTTCATTACTCTATTATATTATGAAGTAAATGCCCATAAAAACTGAGAAAAGAATATAGATCATCCAATTCATACGATGATAATGAACATTAGTTATAGTGGGGGAGAGAAAAGGATCCTTATTCATAGCAGGTTTTTTTGAGTGCTTCATGTTTTAGAGGTTTTTATTCCTAGTACATCAGAAGGGTGGGAGAAGGGGGAAGAACTGGGGGAGAGGGAAGTTTTGGAATAGGCAGCTATATTACATACAGTATTTATTTATATTTATTTGACTTTAAGTTTGATACCATTTGACATATATGGGATTGCCTTGGCCCGTGTATTTGAGCTTGAATTGAAACTGATGCACGATGGAAATTGGTTTTAAAATGATTTCCATAGTGCAGAAATTAGTGATGTATTCTACTCCTGGACCTTAACTAAGGCCTCAACCTGTACTAAGAGAGAAGAATAGCTGAACTCTTATTTGCACATGGATTAAGATGGGATATTGTTTTGCTTAAAAGAATTTGCTTAAACAAATCCAGATGAATTTGTTTTAGAAATCCCTTTCCCTGTTTACTTGGCTTGCTCTGGGAATTCTGTAAATATGACAATATGCTGACCGCATCTGTAACATACACAGAATACCCGCTGTATTTATTCATGGACCTTTCACTAATATGCCACAGATATGCACAGATATTCAGTTATATGCTACAAAGCTAGGTTCCTTACTTCTTCACAGAAATAGTCTCTCAAGGAGGTGTGGGCAGCATAGTGAGGTGCACATTCAATTCAGATGATTATAAAGCGCTCTGAGAAAGTCTGCTTTACTGGTAAACCATCAGTTCTGGTGAGACATACTTACTTTCTGCTCTTCTTTCCCTCAAGCTGAAAAATATTCCTGTTATCTCAGCTGAAGAGTGCTATATGCAAGTGCTACAGAACAGTAATCTTCTTGGGGATACTCAGTCTACGGCAACTTAAGACTTCAGCACCACACCAGAAATTTAACATATGAAATATTTATAAATCTGTTATAGGCATATTTGCACCTTTCCCTTAAGTTACTAGAAGAGGTAGATGCATATAGACATGTACACGACTTTGTTTTTATTTTTTCAAATTTCTGACGTGTACCCAAGGCACTCAGATCTGCAATTGCATCAACAGTGCTTGACTTTCTCCATGTGGCTTGTAGCTTCAGTGACCAGAGTTCACATCCAGCAAGTAGCTGGAGGCTGAGAGAGTTAGATGATGTCTGTGTTAGGATTTCTGGGGCTCTAAATTTGCTTCCTTGCTGCTGGAACTTGCACACACTTGGCAGTATGTGCTGCTGCCGTATGTGCTGCAAATGGCTGAGTCAGGGGAAAGCAGGGTGGGTCTGCAGCTGCCAGCATGGAGCCGTCCTTCTTCTGGTTGCTGGATGGGTGGTTGGGATGTCATTTTGCTTATCTCAGTTGTACCCTGTCACGTGGTGGCGCGGTGCTGCTCAGATTTTGGGTGTAAAAGATCCTGGGACAAACTTGGCATTGTTATGGCTTGGAAATAGTGGAGGAGGGTATGGCAGCAAGTCAGTTGAGTGCAGCAGCCAAAACTGTGCACAGTATTTTGGTTAGCTGGGAGAAGGTGAAAGAATGGAGCTTTGCTGCTGCTAGGATGAGTCTGACAGTTCTCCTCCTGTCTCATCCCATCTGATTACAGATGTCCAATTTGTCAGCGGAGTACCAGTCTGGGAGAGACTCACTGGGTTTAGAGGCTGTCTCTGCTGCACTGGGTGGGCACGTAGCAACTCAAAACCCAGAGCTAGATGGTTTTTGTGTCAGGTGGTTGCATGAGCAGCAGGTAATGAAATTGTGGTTTAAATCTTGTGAAGGAGTGTGCAAGAAGGCCTGTGAAGCAGGGCTAGTTGTAATAGCAAGGCTGACAAGGGGAGGATTTATTTTGAGTGCATTCTGTCTGAGGGGGGCTGCTTGCTACTGTGTGTTCAGCTCTCATGGAAGCAGCAACGTTTTTTGTGTAGCCTCTTTGAGCATTATATTGAGTCATCTTAACACATTTATTTCCATAGTGTTGGAAAAAGCACATAGACAGCAAAGGTGTACAGCTCACACTACCCTCCAGATTTTGAAAATTGGGATGAAGCTGTAACCCCGCCCTCCCCCAGTACGTCAAAATCCTCAAATTTGAATTAATTCATCAGTCACTTCATGGATCATGAGCAAATAGTTAGGTGTGCTTCTTGGTGTTGCTGACATCCTCGTGTGAGATGTGGTTCACAGAACGCGTGTTATGTACCTGGGTTTAAGCTGGCCTGACAGAATGAGTATATCTACTCAGTAACAAACCACTTATTAGTACTTCATGTTTCTGGTGGAAAGCACCGTCGTATTGCTCAAAATAAGACACCCCAAAGTAGTACTTCATTAGCAAGGAAATGTTTCTTGATTGAGTTTCCTATCAAAAGCAAACATCCAGTAAAAAGTGAGGAATTAAGGAGTTCTTAGTGGGGAGGCTTACAGGAAAAAATTCCCACTTAAGGAAGTGTTTGTGTTTGGGAAGAGATGGTGCAGAAAACTTGCCTTGTCTGAGAATTGGGCCTTGGTCATAACAAGTGCAAAAATCCCTCTTGTGCCTGTCATCAGCTCTGCTAGCAGGATGAAAAAGAAGGAAATTCCCAGAGCTAATAAATGACACATAGCCCTTAGACATCACACTTATTTTTTTGTGCCTCTTCCCACATCTGACAAGTAGTTGCTTAAATATGCTGTTCAGTAAAGTAACCTTATTTAAAAGTCTTGCCTAGTGTTGGTTGATGTCAGAGTGTAAGAGACCCTGGCTACTCTGTTGCCCAGGGAGCAGTTAACACAAGCTGGGGACTACTCCTGGGATGCCAGGGTTGAAGCATCCCCAAGAATCTGTGGAGTATTTCTATACTGTGCTCCACATTAGCATGCCAAGTTTCTTAGTGAAGTCTCTATGTTTTTTTTTGCTGTATATGTTTTTCATCTGCTGAAATCCTTCTGAGTATAATTAGCAAATAATCCTCTGGAAGATTATCTAATTAATGAGAAATTGGAGTTGTACAATTTGGCTCTAGAGATGAAAGGAAGCTATGTGTCTACGTGCAAGAATGGCCCTGTGTTGTCTTTCCTTGATGGATTTCAGGGATGTGAAGTGATAGGTCAGGAAGGCTCCAAATCTTTTCATAATTAACCTACAAGCTACTGAAATAATGAAGGATATAGAGCTACTTAAAAGAATTTGGGCAATTCTTCCAGTTTAAATGAGATAGTAACGTGGCTGAAATTTGCCAGCTTCTGTGGGGGTTTGCAGAATCAAGGCCGCTAACTGATACCTATTTATTGACTACATTCATCTAGACATTACATTCATCCTTTCTTCAATGCACGTTATGACTAAATCCCTTATATATCACCATCACCCTTTAAAGAGACACGACAGCCCATGTGCCAGCAAATGCTACACTCGTAAGCTCTCTGTTTTCCATGATAATTAAATTTGAAGCATCTACATGTATCAGAAAGAAGGGTGATATTGTGATTCGAGATTTTATTCATTTGCTTAATAAAACCTTTATTATTCTGGTGATAATAATTAGCATGCTCATATAAAATAGGAAGCTCAGCATAGCAAATTTAAATCTCCCTTCCCACCATCAGCTCCAGCCCTGCACATGCATTCTTTTTTAACTTGGTCGTTTGCACTAGGTACAGGTTTTCAGATGTAAATTAGATAATCCTCATTAGATGAAAATTGGACATAGCAGTACAGTTTTAGAATAACCCTGTGCCCTTTTCCCCTCAATCCAAATCATATTATGGCATACACAGAGACTGCCGTATGGTTCAAACAGCAGACAATGGCTAAATCTGATGCGGAGGCACATCCTGTTTATTTCAGAAGGAGCAAGTGTTGATTGAACACATTTGCTGAACGTCCCTTGAGCCAAGTGGAGCTGTTTCTAACACTTGCCTTTGCTCTGGGGGGAACTGATTAACTCTATTTAAATGCTACAGCAGACAAGTGAGACTAAAAGAAAAATAAGATGAAATATTTTGTCTATTATTATCTACTATTATTATAGCTTTCTGTTATTACCTAATATTATCTTTTTATCTATCTATAAAGAAAATCCAGGGATGAATTAAGATGAGCTTAATCTCATCTCTTGCATTACTTTATAGATCGTTACAGCATTACTTTGTATTTGCAAACAAGAAAACCCTGCTCCCCAGTGTCATTTTATGCTGGAATATCTATATGTAAGTCATAGAAGATCTACATATAAGTTATGAGATGTTAGGAGAAGCTCCATATTCTTTGCATGGGAAGAAAAGGGCCTGAGATAAAGAGCTCACACAGGAGATTGATATCCATTGTGGGAAAGAAACTCAAGGCTGTGGATTATTAGGGTAGTTTGAACACACTGTCTCTAATGATAACAGCATCTGCTACAGCACCTGCACTCACAATTCTATGAGCTCTGTTCAGTCCTAAACAAACATCCATGTTTTGTGCCAAGATGGATGGAAATTATGATCTCTCTGTGCAGATCGTGGCTTCGGAAGTCCGCTCCCTAGAAGACAACCCTACTGAAGCAACAAGCAGTAGCCAAGTCAGGGATGTAACATGATAATAGCATATCAAATGCATGCCAGTTTTAAATTAGAATACCTTTGTAAATCTCTGTAGGCATTTGCAGTTGAAAAAAGGTGTCTTTTTTTTTTTTTTTGAAAAGACTGTTCTCTTTTCTCCTTATGTGTTCGTGTGTTTCTTCTAAGATTTCTTCAATCAAATATAAAACTGTGCAGATGCAATTTATTTCTAGGGTTATCACAAATACTTTTCTGAGTGTAGGACTGAAAACAATGTAATTGCTGTTACAGATTTATGTGTGATGGCAGTAGAAGCTGTACTCTGCTTTTAAGGTTTTTTACAGATTCTCAAGTGAAGAAAGCAGGAAAGAAAGCACTGATGTCATCTTTGTGTTTTGAACCTCAGCTACAGACAGATGAGAGCATTGCTGCCCTAAGAAATTTTTCAGTGTTTATAAATATTATCCAGAAGGATTTGAAAATTAATATCTCAAAAATGCTTAATTGAAAAATGCTCATTTTGAATATTGTAACAATAAAAAAAATCTCTTTACATGAGCTGTTGTAAGTTTCTACATGGAAAATAGGTTATAGTGGGAGTCTCTGGTTTTCCAACGCACTCAAGTTTTTTAAGACAAAAAATTTGTTGAAATTATCCTTCTCTGCAGTCAGGATACTGAGTCTTACTGTACTGCTTCTCTTAAAAAAAAATATTAAAATTATGACAGTTTGGGCTGTCAGAATTTTTCAGTGTTCAGTGAATAACAATACGTCTGATTTTTATAATATTTTTCCCTCTAATAAAACTGAGAAGAGGAACACTGCACCTACTTCACAAACAATAGCTGCCTGAGAAATATAAAAGATTTATGTTCATTTATACAATATTTAGAGTAAGAGCACTTCACAGCGTGTGGCTATGTCAGCGTTGTCATGGCAGCAACTGAAGATGTCAGAACTGGACAAAGCAGAAGCCTTAGGTCTGCCCAAGCTGAAGCCAGCAGCTCGCCTGTTGTTCTGTTGTGCTTACAAAGAAAGAGAGTAGTGTCTGTTTGGCCTGCTGATTTCTTCATTTAGGACCAAAGCGTTCTCTATCTAAAAAAAATAAAAAAAAATAAGGCAAGCGCAAGAAGAATGCCAGGAAACCTACAACCCATCCATTGGATGTTGCTTCTCTCATTTTGCTGTGGCAGCTTCTTTCGCATTAGAAAGATGGAAAAAGGAGTAGCTGGCTTCAAGTGGTTGAGTTGGAACAGTATATAGTTTGCTTATCTCTCATTTGAAATGTTTTCTGCTGATGGCATGTGGCTGGGATCTGAGGCAGGTTGTGCTGCTGATGGATGTTAAGAGTGTTCTTCTTTTGGGCTCTTTGATGTATGGTAACTCTACTTCTCCCAGTTTGTCACACAGCCTATTGGCACCATTCTGTGTTTCTATAAATGTAGTATATTGTCACATCTGTCAACTCAGTTTGGTTTACTTTTCTCCCAATGTGTGTGGTTTTTGTGCCTACATAAACATGAAAACACATGGAAACACATTTTGCTTCGCACTGCTAAACTTTCTTTAGTTGGAAGATGTATACAAATGACTATGTCACTTTTTTTTTTTTTATATACTTGATGTGAACTGTGCTTTGTTGTACGTTATTGCAGCTTCTGAAATTCTTAGTCAAATGTAGGGAGCTATGGGTCATGCAGGGCTTAGGGTAACATTGAAAGAATGTAAATGCTTCCATTTTGTTAGAGTTGATTAGCTTCAAAAATAAGACCTTTTATTTGAAGATCTTTAGGTATAGAGCTTTATAGATCCTTCAAGAGTGATTTTGGACGCTGGGTCACTCTCAATAGCTTTTAATGTGTTTTTGTAAAGGCTTAAAAATTCACATATGTAAGCGCATATACTTTCACGTTGAAATTGAGTAACAAAATAATGGTTGTAATATAAATTGAAGGCTTGATCCGATGTATACTCAGATCAAAGTCATTTCATTGATGTTGTTGGGCACTGGATGAGAGCTGAGTTTGACAAGCTCTATATTAAAATGAGGTATATTATTTATACTTACATTAGTTTACATTTTGTGATAGTTTTTCAGGATTGTTTTTCAGTTCTCTCCTTGTTTAACCAAAGGCAATGCTGTGCTGATCTTTCTCAAGCTATTGAAACTGTATACAAGTACAGTGAGTCATTGCACGTCAGCAAGGTTTCGTAAATGCCATAGCACAGAAGAAGGTGACTAACACAGTGATAATTAGTCTGTGTCATTGTCATTGGCCTTGCTTTGAGAAGGATCTAGAGAAGGTATTGAGTAGTATTCTAGTTTTAAAAAAAACCAGCCAACTTCCCTCATTGTACTCAGGTATGACAGTCATATAAAAGCAGTGAAGTATTATTTGAAACTCTTTGTTTAAATCTCTTTTTACGGTGAGAATTTTTGATAGAAAGTAGGTTTTTTTTGTACGGAGCTGTACAAGTTGAAAGTGGTACTGAGAGGGAACAGTTGCTGTATGTCCGTTTGAGGTCAACTGCAAGACAAATTTTAAAAAAACTTAGCACCGGTAAAATGGCTTATCTTAAAGCTTATCTCAACGTGACACGGTGCTAGAGGCCCAGATATTTTAGTAGGCCTAGTGTCACATCCCAAACTGCAAATAACCAAGGTTACAGTTGATATTTAATCTTCTCATAAAGTATAAAAATCAGAAACTGGATTGCTGAATGCTAATTCAGACTCCTGTCCAAATCTGACAGACTGATTGTCACAGTAAATGATAAAGACCCCAAATTTTACATAAGGGGAACCTGAGCTATGAGGGGAAACTGGATTGACACATACAGATACCACAAATTAAATTAAAATAGCTAATTTTACTGAGCACTTATAAAATTGTTTTTCCTTGTTTCATGCATATATTCTTAATTAATTTTTTTCTTAGGACTGTGTTCAGTGTTACCTGTCATGAAATTAATCATCTGGTCTGTGCTCAGTACTACAGCTCCCAAATGCCAACATCTGTTTTTACAATTTCTTTCACAGTAGAGCTTAAAAAATCCATTGAGTTCCACTTTTGTGTCAGCATAAAGCTACAAACTTAATCCAGAATTTGTTAAAGGACATCAAAGTTACTGATCAAATAATCACAGCTGTGTGTGTTCCATGATGGAAGGTTAGCAGAAACAATTGAGGAAATCATTTCCACTGAGTAATGCACAGCATCAACATAAATTGTTCACAGTTTTATGTAAAGTTCTTGCCATTGTGTTAACTTAGTAACTCCTGATGAGCACCTTTTTCTCCTTCACTGTATTTGCTGTTTGAGAAAAAAAATCTTGTTTTCGACAAAAGCAAGAACTTGTCGGAAGTAATTCCTGAGTTATCAATGAAGTTTGTTTTGGACCCCAGTTTACCAGTACTCATATCCCAATGGGCCATTATCTATTGAGGATCTTATCTTGAAATTGTTTTAATTATGTTAGTGTGAATGAAAATGTGCTATAAATGCATATGATTCAGTGTTCTTCAGATCTCCATACCAAAATAATCTACGAAGTCCCGATTTTGGGTTGATGCTGTATCACTATGAGATGAGATAAAAGCTGGTGGACTGGCTCGCTGTTGAGGAGCTAATCTTGATCAGTGTGGATGCAAGTCATACTCAAGGAGAGGAGGAGGTCTTTAAGCTCCTTTAAGTCCAGATTACTCAAAAATTCAAGAACAAACGGGGATTTTCCCAAGTCTGGAAATTAGGAGAATTTTAAAAGCCATACAGGCAAGCAGGCTTGCTCGTAGTTCAGGCTATAAGGTTTGAAATTCGTTGATCTATTTAATTGAAACAAATCTCCTGTTGTGAAATCAAGTAAGAATCACTTTCTCATGTATAGTAGTCCAGGCAACAGTTTGCTGTTTTGTTTCTGTTATGACTTATGACAGAAGCAGATTCCAAACAGGCCTTGTGTAGAAAAGAGAAGATACTATTGTTACGTATTCCTGGCAAGATTATGCATGTGAAGAAAACAAAATAATCTTAAATAAATGGAGTCTTCAGAGTTGATTGTTCAGGCTTTTGATCACTCCCTCCCTCTGAATTTCTCCTTTTGCAACTAAGATCACTCGCAGGGTGTTGATTACATTAGTTTGGAACACCTGTAGGAAATGTATCATCATTCCAAAAGTAAGTTGTATGCCACACCTTTCGATAACATAACAGGGAGAGCTGAACCCCCAAACTGCATTGTTTGTACAGTCCTGTAGCTGTAGCATTGTGCAGTCCTGTGCAATGAGCAGCAGCAAAGCAAGTGGGCTTGTGGCAGTCCATGTGCTGACTGATCCTGAGCCATGGTGCTTTTACTGCCTTAGATGTACAGAGGGTGCTAAGGAGGTACATGTTAACTCCGCTTTCAACATTCCCACTGCACTGTAATGAAGTTTTCTTCTTGGTTTTGTTGCTGCTTCTTTTTAATAACAAGCTTGTATAACAGAACAAACACAAAACAAAATGAGCAACAGCAAGACCCCTTTGTATGCTAAAAAGTGTATGCTATTTGTTGTAAAAGATTTATCCTGGGAATGCATTGCTCCTTGGAGTAGTTGTGCATGGAAAATAGAAAAACTGGTGGACTTGAAGTTTTATTTATATGATTACATGTTGTAAATAGCAATGTAAAGCCTTTTAGTGTGCTCCCGTCTTAAGATCACATTTTAGCTGATGTTACCTGGACTACTTTTTGTCCAAATAAATTAGATTAATCAAACAGACACAGGAATGTGAGTTCTGTTACTTTGATCAGCATTAGCAGTGGACATGTCAAGCCAATTACTCTAAAATTGGAGAGATGCAAAATAGTGTGGCATGTCACTCATTTACTGTTTTTTTTTTTTTCCTTTTAGTTTTGGAACTCTTCGTCCTTCAGGGGAACTGTTATGATTTTCTGATTTTATGAATTACTGAGTAGGACTTCACACTATTTCCTACCTATCATCAAAACTGAGCAACTAGAAAAAACCTATAACAATTTTAAAATGTTTTTGTTAGAAACACCAGCGTTATGTGTTTCCAAAGAAAATTATAATTACTGCTGCTATAATTACTATTTATTTATAAATAAAGCTACTAACAAAGCCTTAGTGAATTCCAGATTCCAAAGGGAATTTGTTACTAGGAGTCACATTTCATTGTAATTTCTACAGAATGGCTTAGAGCTCACAGTTAACAATGTATCAGGTTTGTACACTAAATCTGGTGGCAGTGCTGCTTGTGTGTTCCGCGTGCCTGTTCCCTCTCTATCATCCTTGCTAGCAGAACATCTCTGTATCACAACACTGAAGTAGGACTGATGACAAGCTTCTTTATTGCAGCCCTTAGCAATAGATTGCTATGATTAGCACTCTGTCTGAGAAAGTGATTTGTCTGAAGGGCTTTCAATTCATTCCTACAGTCACAGTCAACAGAGAACTATCAGGCAGCTGCTTCTCTCTCTGACAGGTTTGTTTTATATTTCAGCCTAGAAAGATTAAAAAAAAAAAAAAAAAAAAGATAGCACAGAGGATTTCCTTTTCTTCTTCCTGACTTCTGATTTTCTTAGCAGAAATGTCTTTGTTCAGAACTTGGATTTATAATTAAATCTGGCTAAGGAGTGTGAGTTTTCACTGTTTGGTGATTTATAGAAAAGAAGAATTTATAGCCTAGTTCAATCTTTGTCTTCTTCACATTTCCAGCAGGTGTATGAGAAGTGAAGAAAGAGTTTGCAATCTCTTTCAAACTTGCTGAAATCATGCTATTAAAAAAAAATAAATATTTCAGTTAAAAACACATGGGCAAATAAGGTCCAGCAGAGTGAAAATCTTCTGGACTTGTACAGTTTAAAGTGTTTTTGGGAATAGAAAAGAGTAAAATTACTGTATTAGTAATGAACTAACCTGCCTCCCATTGAAGACAATGCTAAAATAAAGCTAAGAGAGGACTGCTTCTGTAGAATAAGAACTGTAGGAAGTATCTATCTTAATCATTTATTCTTGGACGGCTTACTGCCTTCTCTTCTAGGCTTACAAAATGGCCTTCACTAGGAGGAAATCAGCAAGCACCATTTTGTCTCTGCTTAGACAGCTCGGATAAATGGCTTTATAGACATTATAACCACATTATAACCCAGTTTAACTGTTTATTTCATGAGCAAACCTCTTTTGTCCCTCAGCTGATCAGGGTAGAAGTCAATATGTTCAACAGTTTGCTTACACTCAGCGAGTAGCAATGTTTATGTGCCTGCAATTCTCTCCCTTCTTTATCAATACATTTTACTTGCCATTACCTGGACTGTTTAACTTCTTTGTAGAAATAAGATAATCTTTTCTAACAGAGATAGGAATGTAAGTGAAATGTTACTCTGCTCAGAACTCATGATTGGCTATTGAAGTACAAGATAAAATTGGCCAGTTGGTCTGAAGGAACAGCAAGATAACATTTATGACTTTTACTTGCTTTCCAGTTATTTGATCATATAAATAAGTTTATAGGGTAAGATTCTAGATGATAATGTACCACAAGATATCCAACAGTACAAAAAATGTAAATAAATGTTGATAGCACCAAACAGAAACAGAATTAAACAATGAACAGTTGCTGATTCAGAGCTACCACAATCGGTTGGGTATTTTTATTCATCTTAGCAAAACTGACCAGTAAATACTGTGCAAAGTTGTGACAATTTTCTCAATTTACATTCAGTTACAAAATAAATGTCATTTTATTCCAGAAATTTTTCCATCTTTGAATTTTAGTGTTTGTCAAATACCCTAGGTAGATGAGTTAGAATCATAGAACAGCTGAGGTTGGAAGGGACCTTAAAGATCATCTAGCTCTAACCTCCCTGCCATGGGCAGTGTTGCCTAGTGCTAGATCAGACTGCCCAGGGCCCTGTCCAGCCTGGCCTTGAACACCTCCAGGGATAAATATATAGACCACTAAGAAGATTGCAAGCAGTTTTGCACTTTTAAAAACCAGATGCTGAGAGTGTGGGAATTCCCCTGTGGGAATTTTACAAGTGTGAGATGTTCAATGGCTCCATGCCAACATTGGCTGCAGCTACAGCTCTAGAAGTTTGAATGGATGCCCTCTCCCACAGTCAGTAGGAGTGTCTAAAACTCTCTACACCAAAAAGCATCTTAAAATTGGAATAATGTGTTTAAATGTGTATGTGAAGTTTCTCCCTTAGTTCACAGAGGTGTCTGGGATGGTTTGCATTCTTAATATCTCTTTGTAAGAAGAAAATCTCTGCAAAATTGTGCTATGTTTTGACAACCTGATTAATTGCATTTGGCAGCTTGTTTTGGTTCTGGAGCAGCTTGCTAGGCATCTAATTAAAATGGGGATTACCATGATATGTGGCTTGTCTCTTAAATTTATAGGGATGAGGGAAAAGAATGTAAAGAAGATGAATTATTTTTCAATGACGAAAAAAACCTCCCAGTTCAAATCTTAGTAGTTTTTCATATTTCTTTAAAATGCTCACAGAACAGCTATTTAATATGAGAATAAATGTCATGAGTGTGATTTTCTTCTGGTCTAGTCTTTACACACCGTTTTCCATTCTTCGCATGTTCGTGAAAGCAATGTGCAGAGAAATAAAGTCAAACATTGTTAGGTGCCCCTCTTGCGCTGCTTGCATTGATGATAGAGAGACCCAGCTGTGACATGAGTTGCTGGTTAGTGTAGGAAGTGCTGTGGATGACGCCAATCCATGTAGAAGAACAGTTGGCTTCGGAGAGCAAGCCTGCTGCACAGGGCAAATCTTAACTGGGTTGTGCTCTGTTCCCTCTGGCTTCCAGGTTGGAGGGATCATTCCCTATGCCAGGATCCTCCATGAACCTAGAGCTGGTCACAAATAAGTTCTAGTGAAGGTAACAGTCTTGGATTTCTAAGTCACAAATGCATATTTGCAGAGAATTTATTCTTGTTCTGCTTAGCCTCCTCAAGAGAAGGACTCGCCACCTGTTAGTTGAGGGAGGAACCAGACAAAAATACCAAGGAAAGTGTCAAGCAAATATCTTAGTTTACCTTCTCTCCTTCTGACAGATTTCCTGTTGCATTTGTGTTTTTTTTTTTTTTTTTGCAAAAAAATAGAGCACAGCTAAATCATTATGCCAGAAATTGTTCAAAGTGAACAAACGAACCAGTCTATCTGTTCTCATTTACCTGAGATTAAACACAGTTTTTAATAGATCTTTCTCATAATTATTTTGGTTACCTTCATTATTGGGTATCCAGCTGATGATTTTGTGTTGACTCATTTTTCTTTATTCCAAATTGAAAAACTTTGAGAACTCTAAAACCAAGGATGCCTAAAATAGCCACTTTGGTGTACAGGGGTCTCACTGCATTTGTGTTACATGACTTTCAGTGAGAAGAAAAAGTAATAACCATAAAAAGTGCGTACAATAACACCACATTGATGGGTGTGCATTAGTCACATCAAATGTTAGGACAATTGATTTAAAAATTATAAAAATCATAATTAGCTTACAGTAATGTAAGTTAAAGGGCAATCCAAAATTCTTTTCACTATGTTTTATGCAACACCTGTTCCACTTCTGAAGTGCTGCTACATTTCTATATAAAAGCAAGTCTGCTGTGGTTTTCAGAAGTCTGTTGAAATACTCCTAGAATAAAAATAGAGTATCTTACAACTGTTCAGCTCTTTGAATGCCATAACGATAATGCAGATCTAACTGGGTTACCACTTTCAGTAGTCAATTTTTGCATCTCTGAAGGTTAAGGCGGTGCTTTTAGAATGTGAAATATCATAAAAAGGCAAATTATCATACGAAACAATTTATTAAAATAGATAAGACATTCTTGAAGCCTGCTGTCATTCCTTGCAGAATCACTTGATGCTTCCATATGGTAAAACTACTTTTCGTGTGTGTAACATCCTGAAATGTTGAAATACTTTAGTGCCATTTTATAGTTAAGAACTCTATAAAAGGGAATGTTTAAGGGCTTTCCAAAAGATACTCTGTAAGGCAGTGTGATGTGTGAACATGTGACAACCACGTGGACCTATCTGCCTTTCCCAACAATTACACGTTCTCTTCAGAGTGCAGTAACTGTGGTCCCATCATCTTCAAATCTCTTGCAATCCTTGATCCAGTTCTTTATTCTTATCTGTGAAATGTAGAGACTGCTGTGATTGTCCTGGTTTATTTTTGAGGTTGCTGTAAATATAGATATATGGCTATGATCTTGTGCCAGGGAGCCAGTCAGGGGAGTCCCACAGGCCGCAAAATCTTAAGACGTTTACTGTAAGATTTTTAAGTGAAAATCACTATTTTAAACACTACTAATTAGAAGCTAGGGTCAGAGGAGTGCTGGCAACGCGTTCCGGTTCGTTGCATCCGTTGCTGGCCATGGTTTCACAGTGATTTTAACGTGTTGGTGTAGCATTGCGGTGCTTGCATCTGAAAGTAACAGAGGCATAGGTAACTGCAGGAACTCTGCCCTTACAGAGGGACAAACAGTTTCAATGGAAGCAGAATTACGCCTGTAAAGCAAATCAACCATATTTAGAAAATAAAGATAAATGTTTATTTTAATAATTACCTGTGGTGAACATAGCTTGAAGTATGTTTATCCTTTGTGATAAAAAAAAAAAAGCAAAGGGGAAACACAAGCAAAGAAAAAAGAGATCCTAATTTGTTTGGAAATTTTCAGGGGTAAATACCAAATTTTGCAATTTATTGCTATATCTACTTTTTTATTTTTTAACGTATTTTGGGCTGTACAGTTAGTCCGAATCCATGCATGTAAATCCTACGGTAACATCTGTGCTGTAGCTTGCCTATGATACCATTCTTTATTTATGAGAGGATGTTTCCAATGTGACCCCAGGACACAATCTTCCCTGACCATGAGAAAAATGGCAATATTTCAGCTCTTTTATTAACAATTCAGAACACTGCCAGCAGCACCCTGGCTGGGCTTTCGCATAAGCTGAAGGCTGAGTGGCTTCCTGGAGCTAATGGGCCTCCAGTGATTGGTAAAAGACATTTAGCCTCTGTTCAAGCCTGTGTTACAGGTCTCAGCACATTCTGTGAACATGAGCCCACTGGATCTCTGTGAAGCTTCCAGAAACCCAGTTAAGTCAGAAAAGCATTTACATACCTTCGCTTTGGTCTTCTGGTTTGTTCTGCTAACTTAGGTAAAACCCTCTTTAAAGCAACTGGTCAAAGTCCTAGGAATAAATTCTCTACGCTGTGGATCTGAACGCTTCTCTTCTAGCTTTACCTCCAGTCAGTAAAACAACAACAAAACAGGAGAAATGTTGCCATTGGAGTGTCTCCTAGGTCATTAAATGTGGAATAACCATTTGGACACAGAGAACTACAAGTCTTGGCCCCAGGGCTTCAGAAACAGCTGTTGAGTTTGTTCACCATCACTCAACATTTCTGGTCATTTGTGGTGATTTTTAGTCAAAGTACCACCCATGCCTTGTCTGTGTCCGAGGCCAAACTGCTTTCTTTGGCTTTGGAAGTTAGTGTCGGGCTCCTACTTGCAAAGCCTGTGAGTTGTAGTTATAAACAGCAAAAGAATCCCTGGTAAATGTGAAGTTATGGATGTTTGCAACATTCTAGGCTTTTTCAGTTGTTGTCTTTAGTGTTAGAGCATCAATAATACATGGCATCATTAAAAGACAATGTGCTTTAATGTCACTGCACTGAGGTATTTTGGGTGATTGAAGTGACCCCATTTGAAATGCAGCAGATTAAACTACGTACCTGGATGTTCAATTGCATAGTGTTTTCACCATGAAAGGAAAAGTAGCATGTCTCTTGTACACCTTCCAGTGTTGATAATATTCCCATTCTTAAATGGAAACATTTGCATTTAGCATCTCGATAAAGCTCAACCTGAAAAAACTGGAGCAATAACATATGGACCCTCTTCTTCTTCCTGCCTCCTGCAAAGCCTAAGCTAAACCAAAATAGTGCTCTTTCTTTTTTCTTTTATTTTTTTTTCCAGCGTGATTTATTTTGAGGTGATCTAGTTTGAAAACAGAAGGTTGGCATGTGAGAAAGGAAGCACAGGAGCATGTGAAGCAGTGGGATGCCAGGCAGGAGGGCTCCTGCTTCCTCTCAAAGCGGGCACGGCAGTGATGGCTGCACTTGGTGCTGCGGCATTGCCACAGCATGGGCTCCCAAACAACTGGGGGAATTACTGCTAACTCAGCCTTCTTGGAGTTACCTGCTTTCTGTTTTTTCAAGAAGCTTTCCTGTTTCCCATGGAATTTAGCCTAGCTGTGCTGGAAGGAGTGATATGTACCATTGACTGCTCTGATTCATTTGATTTACCGTTTTTTAGTGCTGTATCCACCAAAGTGTGTCAGTAAAGGCTTGTTGTTTATGGAAGTAATTTCAGCAGCTGTTAAGAGAGACATTACTTTTTCTGAAATCAAGAACTGATTTACTCTCAATCCGTGGCCCTTTATCATTCTATGTTTGCTTGCTTTTCACATTACTGGTATGCTCTTGGGAATTGTCTTCTGTGTATTGTAGAGAAAAATGATTGATTGTTTTCTCCACATGGATAATTTTTTCATCATTTGATAAATAATGCCTTGGTTTTTGCAGTAGGGTTGGTTTAGAGCTCAGGATCTAAAAACCAGAGAGCATTGTTCAGTCCTGCTCAGTTCCAGAGCTGTTCTGTTCATTGGACAGGGCCCTGGGCAGCCTGACCTCGTGTTTGAAACCTTGTCCGTGGCAGGGAGGTTGGAACTAGATGATCTTCGAGGTCCCTTCCAGCCCAAGCCGTTCTGTGATATTCCAGTGCAGGCCTGAACCATACAATCACAGGATATCCTGGGTTGGAAGGGCCCCACAAGGGCATCCAAAATCCTAACCCTATGTCTGAGAGTGTTGTCCAAATGCTCCTTGAACTCCAGCAGTGTGGGGCTGTGCCCACTGCCCTGGGGAGCTTGTTTTATGCCCACTGCCCTGGGGAGCCTGTTCTATGTCCATGGCCCTCTGGTGAAGAACCTGTCACTAACACCCAGCATGACCCTCCTCTGGTGCAGGATGATCTTTTGGTAGCAAATGGGTAGATGAAAGCAAATTATACAGAAGTGAATCAAGAGAGAGTAAGTAAACTTTAGGACTGGACTGCTTTGCTATTTTTTCAGATTACTGCAATTGGTGAGCACCGTGGTATAGTGAACAGTCATTCTGGGTAAACTACATCCACTCTGCCTGCTTGAAAGCTGATACTGTGACTGTTTATCTCCTGAACTGGAAGTCTCCTGGTCCTCTACCATAAGGGAATGATGCAGTGGCAAGACAAATACCATCAGAAAAAATGTGAACAAAGGGAATTAATGGAGAATTTGATACTTTGCAAGAACTACAAAAAGTGGAATATGTGAAAGTTATGAAATTAAAACATTGAAAAAACAAGTAGTTTCAGGAAAAAAAAAATCTGAGAGGCAGAGGTAATAATAATTAATATTTTTGCTATGATGTCAGCAAATTCAGATTAAGCTCAAAGAAAGTTCTTTTCACAAAGCCCTGAAATTGAACTGTTTCTTTATGGAGAGATGGGGAAAATCTAATGATATACAATGTCATAGTTTACTGAAGTGAAGAAGGTTATGGAAATTTGTAGCTGCCGAAGATTTGACCATTGGAATAGATTAAAACAAAAAAATCCTATTAACTGAGCGTTTGGAATGGAAGATATTCCTGGAAAATGTTACTGCTGCTGCTGACATGTCCCTAACACTGATGGATGACGCTGGGTCTGCCCATGCAGATTGGATGTCTGGCAGAGCCATCTCAGATCCTGGATGTTCAGCAGTAATTTGTGGCTTATTGCAGAAATTGTGGGCGTGTGCATATAACTCCATACATTTCACTCTACTAAAATATGTGGGGTGAGAGGGGAAAGGTGTCTGGGGAAATGTATGATTACGTGCTGGTCCTGGTACACGTTAGCTGACTTCATGGCAAGTTTTAATGGTAAGAGAGTCATGATTGTTCTTTGCTTGGCTGTTGTGGGGGGGCCTTTTATTGTGGGTTTTTAAGAAAGCATTTCTCATTTAGTTTTCTGTGTTTGGAATGGATTTATTTTGAAATATTTATTACAACATTACTTTTTGATGTTTCACCACCACTGGGAGATGAAAACACACTGTATCTCATGTTTGCTTCTGATGCAGTACAACTTCCAGTCCTCTTGCAGTGCTCTACACAACCTGAAAGATATGCATGGTACTATACATAGTACAGTGATGTTTAAATTGCCAACCTGATTTCTGCTAAGTGCAGGTCATATGCTTTGCAGCCGCAATGTGTTACGTGCTGCCATCCAGGTGTGCCTGTCAGAAGGCTGACTTTAAAGTGAACATGCTGGATTGATGTCCCATCAAAAAGAACTTCCTAAAAATAGTGTCCCCTTTCCAAGTAGGTAATAGGAGATTTTCTGACAGATGGAGGAGATAATTTTATGAACCATTCTGTATTTGTACCTAGACTCGTTGCAAAGATTGCGAGACTGGGGGCGGAGTTAATTCTCAGTCCTATTTGTTGCCCTATCTCTTTGGGCAGAAAGGCACCAGCTGCTCTCCCAACACAGAGAATCGAGAGCCCTGGGTACCTGTGGGCGCAGAATCTCCAGGAACCCCTTTAAGATTGGTTAAACCTGGCAAAGGCTGGCAGGAGACCGAGCAGTTGAGGAGTTAAATTGGCACAATGTTGTTAGGGGCTTGGCTGTAGGATTTTTCTGAGGCACAAAGGAACAGGAATTGAAGAAAACTTACCTTGCTGAGGACAGAATTTGTGGAAAGGGTATATTTTCTTTATTTTAGAATTACTTTGGAGAGGGTGAAGGAATTATAGGAAAATCTGACCTGTGTCTTGGCAGACCTCACAAATTGATGTTGCTGTACAGGTGGAGGCAGTGGTAGATTTGTGGCTTACTGTGCTGCCTCTATTTTTAGTTTCTGACTGCTTGCAAGTTCTGTTTACAAATGTCAGGAAAATGCATTAGGATTATCCACTTTATTGTAGAGGTAATAAAATGCTGTCCAATTTAGCCAATAAAATAGCTAAAAGCAGGCTCCCACTGTCATGTCAATGCAGCTGCTAAATGCATGCTGTGGCTCCACAGGACTTTCAAGTTACCTGTGCTGCTCTTTCCTCGTTGCTTGTTTCCTACCATTCTGATTCAATACAGAGATTAGGATTTTTTAATTATTTATTTATTAGCATCAACAGCTCATCTGGAAATAACTGAGAATGTGTATTGAGGAGTAAGGGTTTAGCCAATCTCCATAATCTGTTCCTGCAATGCCACGCGTTGCTCGTGGAGCATGGCAGTGACACTGGGGCACAAGGACCCCCGGTCGGTCCTTAGTCCATCTTAAGCATTCTTAAGATGTGTCTTTCTGTCTAAACTTCACCTCCCATAGAAATTATATGTTCATTTTTAAGGGAAATGCAGAGTTAATTTGTTATAAATCTGGATTAGAGTGAGGGAAGAAAGTTGGAAATTTAGTCAAAATTATGCAGATAATTCCACTTTGAAGGCAGTCTAGAGGTAGAAGGAGGAGGAAAGCGTGGCTTTGACCATCAGGGTATGAAGCAGTAACTCCTGGAACAAACAAGGTCCCGTGTACCTGTGAATGCCCGTAGTTTTGTCGATGCAACTTATGCAGTTTTTGCAACTGTCTGCCTCTGAGGAGGTGTGCAATGGAATTTGATAGGAAACATTATTATGCAGTGAAGCGTTCAGATTTGCTGGAACCACTGGAAGCTCGTGTCAGCTTGTCCATCTCTTGCCTGGCAATTCCAACCAAGAAATGGAGCCTCTCTTTTCACCTAGGAGATGAAGTGTGGGAAATCTTGATTTGGTAGTGAGAGGGAGATGAAGCCTGTACTCACTCTTTGAATACTCTGCAGCTCTGAGAAGAAGTGAGCCTGGAAAGGAACTCAATGACTTTTCTCTGTGTTCTGGCCAGTTGTAATGATAAAGTCTAAATATTTGTGGTATGTGACGTGTGTGGACAGAGCTGGATCTTAGATGAGTAAGAAAAGGGTTATCTATTCCAAGATTTTAATTGCTGTTTATCCAGCTAAGTGTCACAGAGCTGTAGCTTGCCATTACTGAAAAGAACAGTCAAACCGCAGCCGCTCTTTTCTGCCAAGCAGTCCTAATGAGTGCTGAAATACTGAAAATTAGCTATCGCATTTGTCAGCCTGAGACTGACAGTCATTGATGAGTCTGGTCTTTTAGCTCTAGTATTTTTATTTTTATGAAAATGTATTTTTAATAGTAAGTTAGCTGATAGCTCTTGATGAAAGAGTGGTAAAATTAATCCTGTTGTGCTTAATTCTGAGCCGTCTTTAGTACTGAAACTGGAGCACTCTGTGCATTTTAATCAGGGAGCACAGGTTCACTTAGTCCTGCTCTCATCTCAAAGTCTACAGAATGCAGCAAGGAAATCAGAGCTTTGCAGTGCTCGAGAGCTTGCCTACAGCCATAGGAATGCCATTGGCCTACAAGAGCTGCAGCTTGGTGCAGTTCCAGATCCAAGTGGTGACTTTTCCTGTTACGTGCTTCTTCCTTGGAATTCTTCTGTGCTATTGAAGGCAGTTTTGTTTGCACAGTACTGTCTAGAATCAGAAACTGCACGCTGTAGTCAAAAGTGGTGCTGGCCAAAATGTTTCCCATTAATGCTTTTTCTTTTGGAAATAATTGATTTAATGGTCAGGTGAACTTTTGTGCCTTTGTGAAGCAAAAAGCACTTGGAGACGTGAATACTTCTGAGAGTTGGAAATTGTGCTTTCAAAATATTTTTACTCAGAACCTCGTCTGAAAGGCAGCGTATTGCATGTACACACAGCTTCTGCGTGCTCTGCTAAACTCTGTGCCATTACTGTTTTGAAAGAAAGAAAAGCATCTCTTGAGTGACCTGTAGATCTCGTACACTTTCTGTAAGTGTTGGTCAGATCATTCTAGTAGCAGCTGAGTGTATGTAAAAAATGTTTAAATGATTCTAAAACGTGCTTTCTTTCTTTTAGCTGTCTCCGTAATGAGATACAGTGCATCATCATTTGGATTTGCTGTAAGTAGTGATACAACTTCAATATTCTCCACCGTTATTTCCATGTGCTCTTTCTGAACATGAAATACTTTATTTTTTATTGTAAATTCATGGTGGATTAGAAAAATTACTGTTGAAATAAAACCTTGGAAGGGATAGTACATATATTTTCATTATACTTTATCAGTTTCTGACCATTAAGTCTTACATTGGAGTTAGTATCAATATTTATATCTCATCAATAGATATTATCCACCAGACATGGTTTTCTATCAGCTTACTCAGTTTTCTCATTGAACTTGAGCCGAATTCTGAAGCTCCTTCTGAACTTTGCATGATTTTCCTGTTGAAGTCAATGGTAAAACTAAATATGAACTTTGGGATGACACCTTCTCTAACAGTTCTTGTGACTTTTCTCTTCAGTAGCAGAGCCAAAAATTCCTTACGACATGCATAATGCCTCATTTCAAACATTCACTTTCAAATTTGAAGGACAGATTGACTCTGTAGGAAGTTTGAATATGGGAGTTCTTACAGTGGAACAAGCCTATTTTTTGCAGTTTTTAGGTGTTATCTAAAATCATGTCTTCATTTGCTGGAAACACAAACGTTCTTTGTTTTTCCAATGAAATAGAATAATATGAAATCCTAACAAAGTGGGATTGTGAAAAAAAGTTAACATTTCCTTGCTTTGAAACAAAACCTTCTACTGAAGAAAATTTGTGAATTTTCAGGGAAAAGCAATGCTTGATATGCATTTTCAAAGACTTTTCTTTTAGGGTCTTTGCATATGAATCATATCAGTTTTTTAACTCTTGTGGTGCCACATTTTCAATTTTTTTGAACTCCTCCACAGGCGATGGATTACAAGTGTAAAGTTCTTAATCCTTTGATTGACTGAATGAGCTCTGAAGTGTATCATTGTGCAATAATACATGGCAAAAATGTGAAGATCAATTTAATGAATGTAAATCCTACTTTCATTAAAATGATTTATTTGAATCTGCTTTGTGCCTGTGCAGCAGGATGGTAAATGCATTGCTGTTAGTACAGGGCATATTAATGGCCCACAAAACAATTGACTCTGTATCTCTTTCAGTTTGATGCTACCCTGGATGTTTTGTCATCAG
Organism: Penelope pileata; assembly: GCA_013396635.1. Classification (NCBI taxonomy): domain Eukaryota; kingdom Metazoa; phylum Chordata; class Aves; order Galliformes; family Cracidae; genus Penelope; species Penelope pileata. The sequence goes on from WBMW01003413.1 coordinate 2,988,989, forward strand.
CGATAGTTTTGTGGCGTTACAGCAACGCAGCTGCTGTACATTCTGCACACAGGGAGTACATGTAAGTACACTTAATTACTTTTGGCTTTGATAGAGGCCTGCAGAGCTTTTGCTGTCAAGCTGTGATGTTACAGATTCCAGAGCTTTGACAAAAAGCATTTTGTCATGTCATCAAGTATTCGTTCCTTACGCCCATCTACTGCTTGATCCCAAGCATGCAGACTGTACTTGGGCAGACTTCCCTGTGTGATTTTCCTTTTCTTTTCAGCCAATATAGGAAATGTTAGGGCTTTGGGTTTTTTTTCCTTGCATCTGTGCCAGATGAATTGTATGTGCAAACTGTAATGGATTTGGAAATCTCTTATTTTGCATCTTACTCTGTTATTCTTCCCAGGGTATCTGTTCAAAATTGATGTTCATATTGCATGTGTGCTTCCCTTAACAACATCGGAATATAAATTCTGATGTTGAACTCCTTCTCTTTGAATGTAAATCACTTCATCTGCCAGTGATATCATTAGAAGTTGGGGTTGCAGAAATGTGTGGTAAGACTGAGCTTCTATTAATGATATGATAGTAGGATGATGTAGTTTACTTGTACTACTGTACAAAGAGAGACATGGACAGTGTTTGCATGTCTTCTCAATGGAAAAATGTCTTTGCTTGAAAAGGATGCATATTTAAGGACTGCTTTATGAATAAAAATGATTGCTATATGGAAAAAAAATCTTTAGTTGTCAGTGCAATGTTGATCACAATGGAGATTATAATCTGTCATTTCATTGTGTAACATTTCTACAGCCAATACCTGTGGTAGCTGAGAAGATCAGGTAGATGTTGGCTAAGGAATTGTTCCAGCTAGTGCATAAAGACAAATTCTACCTTCTACTCATATTTATGGTACATTGAGATGGAAAACTGTAGTGCGTTTATCTGCCTGGTAGTTGTTCTGTGCTGCTGTTGCTAGCAGTTCCCCTTCTGTTTTGTTTGAAGATAATTCAGCTATCCCCGGAAATGGGCTACCACTGTGTGATGTAGGGGGATGTGGTAGTTTTTGTCCTGAAACACGTCTAATGAAGTCCCTTCCTCAAAAAGGGATGCCTGATGAAACTGAGTTTTTGTATGACTGGTTGAATCAAGTGAAAAAAATACATCAAGGGGAGTATAACTTGTCTTCATAGTCCCTTTCTATAAACTAAGAGAACAGTAAGCAGTATTTCAAAATTCATTAGCTATGGCTCATGCAACAGCTTGGCCAGTGCTGTGAATTCCTTTCTGGCAGGGTTCCATGCATAACAGTTTGGAATAAAAGGCCGTAGAAGATTGGTGTGCCATTGATTCATAAAAATAAATCCAGAAACATGTGATTAAAATTAGTCTATCTGCACAAATTTGGAGATCTTAACAGACATTTCCTGAGTATCTTGCTTTTGTGGGTGTCCGCAGAGATTCTTGTCAACGTTTAATTAACATATTTTTGAAATCTCCTTCTGCTGAGCTTTTACAAGTGAGCATTGTTAAGTACTTTACAGAGAAAATAAATCCCAGTACAAAAGAAGAATCAACATACCCCTATGGCTAAGCCAGCAAAGTGAACAAGCAAAATGGCAAACATATTTTCTTGCTTTTTGTGCTCATTGTTAATTTGCTTTCATATAATCCCTCTGCTTTACATAAAGCTAAATTGAGTCCATGAATTGCTTGCCATGCCCTCTAGTTGAAGACAGCTAAGGTTACGTGATGAGGTCAGTACCAAGTGAAAGAATATTACTATATACTGGAAATATTAATCACTGGGTAGACAGTCTGGTTATTGCTCAGTTTCTAGATTTGACAAGAGAATCATCAAGCAAAGAGATGATTGTATCTCTTAAGGCAGTTCCTACTGGCAGTTCTTCCTGGCTGCTTGCTCAGTTTGCAAATAGTTATTGTATCTTATGTTCATATAACTATGCCTGTTCTTTCACAGTTCTTGTTTGCTGTGTGCCTACTTTCAGTCTCTTGGACAATTTGGTCATAATTCATGTAGGTGCTTGCGCCGTGCTGTGACTTATTCACATTTCTGTGCACATAGCTATGCTTTGCCTTGGTATAGAAGCTGCATGCCTGTGCAAAACTCAGCGTTTCTGTAGACACATTGCTACTGTTTACCGGAGTAAGGTGTGTATGTTTTGTTCTTTATTTGTAGGTCTATCTTTTATTGGTTTAAAGAAATTTGTGTCTGTATCTTAATGTGCCTGAAAACTCTCTGTATTCCTGAATTCCTTGACAGGAGCCAAATGAAATTACTAATAAATTATGTGCTGCAAATTTATCAAAATTCCTATTTTATAAACTTGTCAGTGAGAGATTGATCCTGAATCTATTCAAATCAGTGGAAAGCCTCTCATGGAAGGGCAAAGATAGATTCTGTCCCAACTGTTTGGTTTTCTTGAGAGAGTATAAATGCAGAATCAAAAACAAAATCCCAGATAAAGATATAGAGAATGTAGCTTGGCTCATTATTTATGATGAATATGACGAAATGCTAAGATATGAAAAAATAGCTTTTATCTAGTGTAATCATGCTGAAAAGTAGCCATGTGGAAGTGAGAGATGTAGCATTTCATGCTCAGAATGAACAGTAGAAAACTGCTCACTGTGTGCCAAGTTCTGTAAAGTTGAAGTGATGCATTACCATTTGACTTCAGGGGAATTGTAGTCCTGTAACTATCATAAAAATTTGTCCTACTGAGTTCAACTTTTTACTAGTTCATTTGATTTCTCTCCTCTTCTGGGGCAACAGGAGAAGGTGTACATGTGACCAGAGTTATACATTTACATCTTTGCTGATTCTCATGGCATTTCACATATCTAACATAAAATATATTATAACTCACCTTTGGGATTCACCCTACTTTAAAGTTCTTTGATATTGGTGGCCTGAAGAGCTGAAGTTGGCAAGCCATTCAAGTCTTCTTTTGATGGAGAATTTCTCTTAAGTCATCGCGAAAAGATAGACCTAGTTAGGTTTGAGGTGTGTCTTAAGTTACGATGAAATTTTCATGCTTTATTTTTAAATATACCAAGCAGCTTTGAAGACGCAGTGAATATTCACAAAGATCAGATACAAGCCACTGTAAGATTGTAAGCCATATGAGGCACTGCTTGATTCTGTCTAGCTGCCTTAATGAAAGTGTGTGTAGGAGTGGGGTGAACATTTGATACGCTTCTGACTGGAACTCTTTAGATAGTTTCTCACTTATCTTTCTGTGTTGGTAGCTGAATAAAAGAGAGCAAAATCTCTCAGCTACTCAACACAGGCTACTATGTTTGCATGTGTTTTAAAAGAGTAGTTGAAAGAATTGAAGAACTTGAGGAAATTCAAGAATTGGCAATGACTGCAGATACCTGGAAAATTGGAGTATGTGGTTTCTGAGTGCTTGACTTGCTCAGCATGATCTTCTGGGTTACAAGAAGGGAATTTAGAGGTACTTTATTTAGAGCGAATTATCAACAAAGCAATGATCAAGAAATCCAAAAAAGTGGAGTGCCGAGATAACTTGAGAAGTAATTTTGAATCTCAACAGAAGATGAAAATTTATGACCAAGAGCTCTTGCAATTCACTGTTTTCCTTTGTAAGAGGAAAAGCTAAGAGGAAGGAATATACTCTGATACAGCTGATAGAACAGAGATTGCAAAAACACAGGTAGTGGCTCTGCTGTACACTTTGGGCAAGGTGCAGCTTACCACTTCTTGATGAGGATTTTTGTGCAGTGCTGTTCCTGTGGATTTGCTGCCATAAGTGTGGTGTTGTGGAGGGGCTGGGGTTTGCAGGCACCTCTGGAGATCCTTTCTGCTCAAAGCAGGGCCAATACAGCAGGTTGTTCAGGCCCTTTTGCCACTGAGATATGAATATCTCCAAGGATTGAGGCTCTACAACCTCTCTGCATAAGTTCTTTCAGCTCAGTTATCCTTACAGGATTTTTTTTTTTTTTTTAAATGAATAAAAGAGAATTTCTTGTATTTCAGTTTGTACCCATTTCCTCTTGTCCTGTCCCTGGGTGAAGAATCTCTATGGAGACACGTACAGAAAACCTGTGTCAGGATAAAGTTCTGAGGCCAGTTTTCTGTTTTATGGTATTTAAATGTTGAGCTGTCACTGAGCCATTCAAGATGTACCATGAGATCTGAGTGGTTCCCCTGCCTGCTGGACATAACTGATGTACAAATATTCTTGAATACTCTGCCCTGTAGTTAATCTTTAACAACATAATAGCTTCTTGGGATGCTGAAGCAATTCTAGATTTTGGTGATGTAAGAAATTAATTGAAATTGATCTGGTAGTAGTAGTTTGTCATGTACATAAATAATCCCAGTGAACAGCAGTAGAATTCATTTCTTAATAGAAGACTGGGTCATTAGGGACCTGGAAAAATGTCTTGTCAGAGGTGGAAAGAGTAGAAAGAGTAACTATTTATCCAGCCAAAGGTCAACTCTTTGATCTAATAAATTCAGGAGGGAAGGACTTGGATTGGAGTGATGGAACTGTGTGTGAGGAGACAGGGAGAACTGCCACTAAAAAAGAAAAACTTGTGAAAACAGAGTAACAAACTTTGGGCACGTAGCCTTGTGAAAAGTCTGTGAAAAGATGGAGCTTTTTTATGTATAATTGGTTGGAAAAGTCTCAAACCTGTGAACAAAAGAAATATCTCCTCTTTGATTCTCCTATTCAGGAAACAGGGCTCTGCTCATGGTAAATTAATACAGTTGGCAGCCTCAGGTCAAATGGTGTAATGCTGCTTTTTAGGTTATAAAGCAATAATGCTGCTACATTACAGAGCTACAATTGCATTTTGCTACAATGCGGTGCAGGGAGTATCTACTTATGCCCCTAGGATCCTAGGATTTTTGAGGACTAATATTTTTTGAGCTGGAATCTTCAGTATTGCAAAAACTAACTTTGTGCAGCCTATTTAACGTGGTGATTCTTGACAGCTGCAGCTGATGTTTAGTTTATACTGTTTTATAGATGGAACCTAGTTAGATTCTGTTTTTCTCTAGAACAAGTCTGTCAACATCTTTCTTAAGCCAGTGACAGAGTAAATAAGAAGCCATAATGAGCATGTTGGATAAAGCCAAGAGCAAAAAGCTCACATTTCTTTCACTATTTTTTTGATGGTATATGTCAGACTCCAGCTATTCTTTCCTTTAGTACTGTAATAAGAATATTAAATTGTATCGCGGGCAAATAATTCCTAACGAACTCATAGTGCCCTATGTTGCCATGACATAACGCATAACAAATGCAGATGTCTTTTATTTGTGTGTTGGTGATACTGTCATCCAAAACATTGACTGTAGAATGAAAATAACAGCAATTAGACAGTCTCCTGTGTGTCAGACAAAAGGCTGCATATGTCTGTCAGATCTCCACCTGCTGCTGAGAAAGCTTTTGGCCAGGTGAAAATGGGCATTCCTGTTCACGGTGAAGCAGCATATTATTCTGGAGTGCTCTTTCTCTATGGGTAAGATGACACTTCACTTGGAAGAGTAGGGGGCTTAAATTACCTTCATTCCTGTATTTATTTTGCATATTTTTTCTTACCTTATACTAGATTTAAAAACAATGGATCAAGAATTGGGGAGATCTTGCAGGCTTTGCAGCTTTGTTATTAGATGTTGTCTAAAAGCTTTGCCATATGTCAGTAACTTAACTTTCATATCCATGCGTTAACCTCAGCGGTGGCAGCTAGATTTGATATCGTCAGAGAGCTGAATCCATTTGCCAAGTGAGAAATGCCTGCCCCGAGGTTTTGATTCTTAATAGGTTCTTAAATTAATGGGAAACTGAACCTGTATTCTCAACCATTTTTACATCCAGAAAAGCACAGCTGTAAGAAATCCAAGAATTTCTAATTTAGTTTGAGCTACGGTAATCTATAAGAAAGATACTTGACTCTTCCTCAGGGATGGTGTAAATAGGAAAGCTGACTCATGAGCGTGCTAGATGCAGCATTTAGAAAAACTCTCACATCCTTCATTACTCTACCCCTATGCTGCTCACCGTTAAAGAAGTATGTCTTATTTTTAACCTGCGTATGTTGCACAACATATAAAGACAGAGATGTATATGTCAGAGAACTTCTCTAGGAAATGCTGACTGGATATCCATACATGTGGATTACAATGAAGAGAAGAAGAAAGGAAGGGAATAAGGGTACTCTGACCTGTTTCTAGGACTTAATGCACAAAGTATAAACTTAGGAAATTTAAGGCTATCTAACAGTATGGCATGGGAATTAGGATATTAAAAAGCACTTTATGAAGTGTATTGATAATATCAGAAGCCAGTTTAAAACACCCCATGACTACAAACTTAGCAGGATACTAATCCTTTTCCTTGATTTATTTATAGCCTCCTTGGAATGAACTCTGTCAGTTACCTTTTCACAGAATCCGCATTCCATCCAGCCTTTGATCATAAGTAGCCTTTTCAGGTAAATGGGGCCGTGCAGCTGCTGAGCATGTCAGTGTTTCAGATATTACTATGGACCAGTGGATGTTTTTTTAGGAGAAGAATACAGCTTTGAATGGCTTTTCTTTAATAACCTTACATCTTCTTGGGCAAGTGACCACCAGAGAAGCCTAGTGAAGTGATCAGAAACCCTTACCACTTGCTACATTACCTTCTGTCTGCAATTTAGAGTTAAGTAAACAGCAGTAATAGAACCATCTATAAGTCTTTGTATAGTAAGTAGACGCTTACTCTGAAAATACCTGAAGGAACTGTCCTTTGCTGTAGTATTCCTTTGTCAACATGGGTATCTTATGGATATAAATATTTCTTGAGCACTTTTGGAAGCTAGGGGAAATCAGGTGTGTGCATGCTACTCCTCTTCACTGGCTAGGGAAAAGTGCTGTGTGGCTTCTATAAAGAGCCATCACCATTGCCAAGTCTTGCAGAGCTGTTTCTGTTGGTAATGGAGTTGAGCAGATCCGTGTTGCTGGTGAGCAAATGAGAGTTAGTGGATGGTGATTTTGTATAAAGACTTCTTGCTTGCTGAGATAATGTTGTGACAGGTGGGACTGCAACAGAGTGAGCCTTTCCTTCTAAAGCATTTGATGCACTTTTTTCTGTCTTGCTTATGTTCAGATGACACCACTTGTCAATATTTACACCAGGGTTTGGTCATGGTAGCTTTTCTGAAGCTAGATTGAGTACATGGACGTTACATTTAGGCACGCTTATGGTCGTCAAGGCGTTCCCTACTCTTGCCCTCAAAGCTTAAAAGAGTTGGAAACTGACTTTCATAGGAGAAAATGGCTGTCATACTGCCAGGTTAGGTCTGACTTTACTTTCTTTTCTTTTGATTCACAGCAAGAGAATGTCCTGATCCAAATTGTTGCAGGGTATATTCTCTCTCAATACCAAAAAATACGCCCAAAAAACCACCCACAAAACACTGAAGATTTTCAGTTTTAATGCTGTATTAAACTTTCATGTGCTGGTTGGCTCCACTATACTGGTTAGCCCTACTAAATGAGTACTGTCAATTTAAGTGGTATTGAATGAAAATAATCCTCTCAATTCAGAACCAACAGTATCAGTCACATCTGAAAAAACTGTGGATAATTTTATCTTTGCCGTACATATCAAAGAGATGCACAGATGGCAGAATCCACACCTACCCACAGTTAAGGGCAAACCTCTGTGGCTGGAGGAAAAACTCTTTTGTGATGAGTGAAAGGAATAGCTAAGTGATCTGGAAAAATGTCAAATGCATGGAGATAGCCTACAAACTGCAAATAGCTAAGAATATAACTCTGCAGTTTTTGTCGAATTCTCACCTACTGTGAGTTGGTCGTCCTGTGGAGCATGCATGTCTCTCCCACCTGAAGAAGCACAGTGCAGAGTCTGCAAAATATGCGCTTGGCTATGCTGGAATTATCAGATTCACAGGAGGAGAAAATTTTCTTTCTTTCTATTTTTTTTTTAAACTGCACTGAAAATTTCTGAATCTTTTTTCTTCTGAAACAAGTAGTTGAAGTACTACAACCAGGTACAGTACTTGATACAGGTTTTAGAGGTGCTTCATTAGTCTGACTTGCAAGGCTGCACCATGTCTTCATAAATCCATTAACCTGTTTTAAGGCAAAAAGTGAAGCAATCAGAAACTTTGCTCGTACCCAGGCAGAAATGCATGTATGCATACATTTATGTACACACACACAAAATTCTCACGCATAGAATTTATACCAAATAGAAAATAGCAAATGTATATATTTATACTTTCTAAAATCTGTTTCTAAAAGTGTGGCATCTGTAGCCTTGGCAATGAGTTTACCATAGCTAGATCCAAAATCCATTTAACTTATGAAAGCCTTTCCTTTTACTTCACCAGTAGTTGATTAGGCAGTATTTGTGTGTATTGCCCAGTATTCACACACACATACAAATTTTACATATGTATAATGATGTTCTGTATTGGAATTTGATAATCACCATAAAAATGAATATTACAGAAATTCTCACAATGCTTTAATTTCCATCTTCAGAGGAATGTCAGAATCTGTGGTCGCCTGCTGTAAGGCTATCAAGTGCTGTAAAGCTACCACAGAATCAGAAAATTGATCCTAAGAGGTTTCAAAATCTCAGAGTTGTAGAAATGCCTTTAGACTTTTATAGGCAGATTTTTGATACGTGGAGAATCAAATTATTTATGTTGCCCCAGTTGCTTCACGATGTACCTATTCTGCAGTGACTGAGGGTAATAAAAATTTTAGAAGGCCTATAACATTTTCAACATGAAATAGATCCCTCGTATAGCTAACCTGAGTCTCAGGTATAAACAGCATTTCCCCTTTGTGCTCTGGGAGAGGTTAGATCATGTGATAACATTGTATGTTTTTGAATATAATAATTGAGGAAAGTGCTTGCAATGACAATTCGAAATATTACTTGAATCCTCTCTGATTTGTAATTTTTTAAATTTTTTTTTATTTTGTATGGTGAGGAAAAGGAGTAGCTGTAAAACTGCTGATCTGGGTTCTGGCAGTAGGAGATGGGTTAGAATATGTGCAATCAACCACTTTGTGCATTTTAAAGTGACTCTGTTCCTGCTTCACCCAGCAACAGGCAGCTGTAAACACTGAACAGCTGTGATTGTGCATAGTTCGGTGTCCAAGCCTTCATCAGTAACTAAATCTGATAATAAACAAATTGCACTGTGAACATAAAAAGCCAGTATAACTAATTGGACACAAACTTAATATTCACCAGCCGAGCATGACAAAGAAGGAGGAACCTCAAGACTTTTTGCCTGTACATTACAATAATATGCAAAAGTGGCTAGTATTCTTTTTAGAGTAAGACCTTCAATGCGCTTAGGGGCAGATTTGAGAGTCTTCACAGTTCTGGATGTCATCCTAGGAAAAAGTATAGCTAGAATTAACTCAACATTATTGCAAAATGGGTAGCAAGGAAGCTAGTGAACAGCTGTGCCGTAATTCTAATGTCTGTTTTTGAAATAACTGGCAGCAGAGCTGTGCTTGTGGCACAGTGTGCAGCTTCCCTCCTCCCACTGGTACCCAGTGGCAGAGCCTTCCCCAACAGCTGCTGCTCGTGGCTGGGCTGTGTGCAGGGGTGGCTAGGGCAAGCATTCCTAGCAGGTGGTCTTCACAGGCTCTTAGTGGCAGGAGTGGTCTGTACTGAATTCCTCCAGTTCTTCACTTGTATGGCAGCAGATGAGGATGTGTAGACAACAAATAGAGGATGCTGTGGAGGAGAAGGAATGCTTCTTCCAGGAAAACAAACAAACAAACAACAACAAAACAAAACAAAAAACAAACAACAAGTAGCTGTAAAGCAAAGAAAACCCTGTGTGTCATGGAAGGACAGAGATTACAGTGGAGACCAGGGAAAGAGAAAGCAAAGAGAAGCCCTCATCTACAGCATCCTTAGTCCTTCCTGGCTCCCCATTTTGTACACCAAAATGAACTCTTGCAGCTCTTACTCCCCAAAATGACCTCTGTTTCCCAATGCATATCCTTTGTCCACTGACTTTTCTGAATCCTCTTTGGCTTTCTCTACCCTCCTGTACCTCACTCTCATCAGCCAGAAGCCACTGGTGTGTCACCACAGAATCACCTGTTGGTGACTGAAGAACTGAGTTTGTTCCTCTGAGCTCTCACCCTTTGAGTGAGAGCTCAACAATGATCAACATTTGTATCAACAACTTTGCCTACACTTTAATCTTGGTCTGAATATGAATGGAACGATGTCCTTGGCTACTGTGAGCAGAGCATGGGAGCTGCCATAATGCAAATGCTACATGAAAGTAGCCTCGCTCCGTTTAAATAGGCTGACTGTGTCTGGTCTAGAAGAAATGTGGTGCAGACTGTTGCCAGCTGCAAGTTACGTATGAAGGAGCATTCTCAGAACGTAATTAGTATTTGGTTATGGGAAGAAAGAATGAAAACAAGAGTACCAGCAAAACGAAGAGAGAAAAATTGTGGCTAGACACACAAGATAATTGAGAAAAATGTAGAGACAGAATTAGAAAGTTGATGAATTTTGTATGCTCTAGAATATTTTCAAGTTCCTGATATAACGAAAACCTCTTAGGTGATTACCTTGCAGTGTTGTGACGTATGACTTCTGCAGAATTATTCCGTGCATGACACTTGTGCTGTCACCCACTAATGCTAAAAATCCTTTCAAATCATATGGAAACAGGAATTAGCACATTTATGATTTGTATTAAATTAATTGCTTTTATCACTTCAATTTTTTTTTATCACTTTCACTCTGGAGTATTCATTAGTGGATTTATTCAGAGATTAAATCATGCATCCATCATAGAAGTGATTTGTTCAGCTGTGCTGAAAAAGCTCGTGTTACTCCTGGGCTTAGAAGTCATATTGCACTTATTGGCCCACAGCACATTTTAATGCTAAGTTTCAGTTCCTTGCGAAGTAATAGTTTTCACGCTACCTCTTCACCCAGCAGTGAAAACAGCCTCGAGAGATTTTAACATTTCCTTTTCTGTGGGCTGTTAGGACCTATTAATGCTGAAAGACCTTGACAGAACTTGCAGAGAGAGAGATTTTGTGAATAAAGATTCAGAGGATCATAGGGTAATTCAGGTTGGAAGGAGCCGTAGAAGGCTTCTGGTGCAGTCTCCTGCTCAAAGCAGTCAGCTCTGAGATCAGGATGGGTTGCTCAGAGCTTTCTCCGGTTGGGTCTTGAAGTCTTCCAAGGATGGAGACTGCACAACCTCTATGAGCAAAGTGTTCTCATGGTGGAAAGTCCGTTTCTTTTAGAAAAATGTATCAGATTCTTAACAAAAAATCCAGAATTAAAATGCAGATAACTGCCTTTTGGAAGATAAAACTATATGTGGGAAATAGGAGTGTTGTCTTTTATAGTATCATAGCAGCTAGAGAGTTGGACAGGGAATGGAAGCCTGTTTTGATGACAGCTTTGCAAGCTACAAATGGCAGTGGTTTATAATTACTTTTCTCTCAGTTCTCTTTGTCATGTTTATCTCTGCAGCTCTTCTGAAATTATTATGAATGTTATCTAAGGATAAGGCAAGCAAGGTTCTTTACACTGGTAAGTGTAAAATTAATAAAAAGCTAGTAATCCATGTCACCAAAAAACATCAAATCATCCAAGATACAGCAATGGATAATAAATGGTGGAAGAGTAGAGCAGTATATGACAAGAAAAAAGAAAGATAACAATGTTAGTTAGGATAGTTAGGACAGTGAATGGCACAACTATGGGAAGTTTTGGGCCTGATTCAGCTAGAGGATGGGATTATTTTCACTAAGGAAGACCTGGAGTTTTGGAATTTTTACATATTAGAACCAGAAGATGAGACCAAAAAACTCAGGTACTTAAACTAATGGTATAGTACAATGAAACTCAGTATTATTGGGGAAAATCAAATTGAGGTAAGATAGCGATAAAATCTAGCTTATGGTTTTTGAAGAATGCGCACTGACTTGGAAATACATGGGTAAATTGAATGAATGAAAAATGGATAAATTGAATGCATATTATCCAATATAATGTGATCCAAGTTAAAAGAGTTAAGAAGGTCCAGGAAGAATGAAACACAACTGAGTAAATCACTTCGGAATTGCTTTATTGTGAAAATGGGAAGCGGTAAGAGCACCTAGGGCAATGAAAGGAGTTTTCCATCTGTGTCGTTGGAGACACATCCCACTAGAAATTATTTTGTTATGGGGAAGTTTGACTTCCCAGATTTAATGTGGCAAAAATACTATGGGAATGTCCAGACACAGGTTTCAGATGAGCCTGTAGGAAAGCATGGGATCTTTTAGTGCAGACATTTGTTTGTCATCCCTGGTCCTCACAAGCCACACCAGTGAAATCCTCTTCAAAACAAATACCTGGAGATAGTTTGTTTTCTGTTTAAAGTGTTATCGTTGCTATCTTACTAGTAGAAGGGAAAGCTTGTTAAAAGTTGAGTACCTTTGTGCACCCAAGTGCTGCTTGGTTCTGATTCAGCATGCAGTGCCACACCAAGGCCTCTACTGGACCTCAGTGAGCAGTTCCAGTGACTGGTCAGGAACAGCACTAGCAGAACTGTGCAGTATTTACCATCAGCAACTGCTTCAGATGGACTAAGCCTAATGACATAGGCAAAACCAAGAATTAGGTGTTTCTGGCTTTGGCTGATTTTTTTTTTTTTTTTAAATTATATGTAGAATATCTTCTTTAGTCCAAAAATGAAGTTAAGAAAATGTATCTGAAATGTCTCATTTTACGTATTGCTTTTCACATTACTTAATCCAAAATAATAAGATATTTAGTAATAGATACTATTGCTAAGTAAGGAGGGAGGCTGCATGTTTAATATTGCATTTTGGATGTATCATATGTTAATAGAACTGGGAAGTAATTAGACTGCTGCTGGCAATCCTACTTTATTCCACATGGTGCCATCGCTTTGCAGGATCTCTTTTAATGAATTTGAACTGTGCTGGTAAAATTGGTTCCAGGATATAACAGAAGTATGTGAGAACCTTTTCCCTCTCTGCTGCCAAAACAGCTGTATCTGTGAGCTGCTAAGAGAAAGTTAACACTTATTTGCACATCATATTCACATTCATCAGTAATTTTCTTCAAAACCCTTAATTCTGTTGCACCACCTCTGCTGCTTATCAGACCAGATTGACTAGAGAGAAGTAATTACCAAGAGCTTCGTGATGAACCCTCCTTATTGGTATTGTGTCACTGTATTCCATTTGCCAGAAAGATAGCAGGATGGTAATTGAGAAGCAAAGCATCTTGCAGTGGGTATTTCATAGCTGTCAATTGATGTGAGGAAAACTCTGCTATGAGTCATCCTTGTGTAACTTATCCCAGATCCCTTCTGAGATAACAAACAGCAGAGCTTGTCTCTGAGGGTGTATTTGTAACTTTTTAATTACTTTTATCTGTTTATTTTATTTTTTTACAAACTGAAACAAAAATAAGTAGCTGGGAGTCTAATTTCAGATTGGCCACTGCTTACACAGAAGAGCAACGCCCTCGGCTCATGGAAAGAGCAGTCAGTGTGGCAAGAGCCATACAAAAGGTAGAATGCCTCTAATGCATTGAAAGTTAACCACGACAGAGGTCTGAGCAAGAGTGGTCTTTAGTTCTTGACTGAAATATTACAGGATTTTGATCTTATCACTAACTGCAGGGAGTCCAAACACGTAATTCCAAATGTAAGGCAGAATTAAAGATAAATCCATGCTTAGAAGACTGTTTTGCTGTGTCTGCTAGATGTAAATGAACTGAATAGTTGGATTTTTTTTCCTTAGAAAATTAATTTTGTGACAAGAAGGGGAAAAAAATCCCTAAGGTGATAGCTGTATGTTGTGAAATGCAGTTCCATTGATTTTCTCATTTTGATAGGACTGGTATAATTGAAAGTGGGTATTTATAGAGTTGTATAAATATACATGAGTTGTACTTAGGTTGTAGCAGAATCATAGAATCACTAAGGTTGGAAAAGACCTCTAGGATCATCTAGTCCAACTGTCCACCTACCACCAAGATTGCCCACTAAACCATGTCCCTGTACTGCATAACGAGTTGCAGTACTGCTTTCTGGAAAAGTTCTTTAGGAAACTGTGAGGTCGTAGCACACCCAGAACTCAGCTTTAACTTGGAGGCGTGGGTTTAGATTTTAGCAGTGGACTAGGGCTGGGAGTAATCAGAGCTCCAAAGCCATATAAATTGTTTTAGAAGTCTAGATAGTTTCATTGTTACTGCCTGAGGCAGTGGTATGACTGATTTAACAGTTTCATCTGTGACAAAGTTAGATTGAAAAGCTGACAATATTGTCAAGTTCCTTTTTTAATACAATTAATTATGCTTTATATTTTAAAATATTTTAAATTATACTTTACATGAATTATACTGTCTGGCTTTTCATATAGAAATACTGCATCAAAAACACACCAAGAAATATGTTCAGCAGATCATCATCTGCTGCAAAAAGAAAGCTTGGTGGTTTCACTAATAAAATTTAGTATTAAATTCTTTCAACTGACTACTTAGTGATATAGTTTTACATTCCCAGTGCCGTTGCACTAAGAGAAAACCTTTGGATGTTTGAGCTCTAGTTGTCCTAACAGTTGATTATCGCCTGGATTTCAGAGGGATGTCCTCGCCTTGTCCTTTCTGAATTAGTCTGTTGTTCTTTAAGCTGTGCTGCACTCTGAAAGATTCCAGAAAGCTCATTGTTTACGGAAATCCAATCATGATTTATCATTATGTTTTAAAATTTTTTGACTACTTTTTCTTTGTTCCTCTTTCTGTTTGGAGGCCTTTAGAAATAATATTGCACAGAAATGAAGGAAATTTCAGATTTGTGCATTCTTCATTAGATCTCTTCCATTTGTCTGCCAAACCTGTGGTGATCAATTGTTTTGCACTATAGATAAATTGTATCTCTAATGATGTAGTAAGTATTTAGTGGCAAGGCTATATATATTACCTTACATAGAAACGACTGTAAAATAAGTACAGGGTTTTTTTCTTTTTTTTTCTTTTCACATTTCTACTTACATTTCTTTAAAGTAAGAATAAGGTATTCACTTAAATTTGATGAACAGATTTCCTACAAAGCTAATGCTGGTTTTCACACACAAAAAAACCCCACATTATTTTCTGTTTCAATTTTCTGTTTCAATTCAATATGGTACTTCTAATCCTTTAAGTTTAAGGGAGATACTATGAAATCTTTAAAAAAAAAAAAAAAAAAAAAGTACAATTGTCTCGAGGTGATAGGTAAATATAGCTCATGCTGAAGAGTTCATACAGGAAGGAAGTTGCTGTGACATGATATCCCTGAAGGAGCACACAGACAAAATAGACATTTAGGCAATGGGACCTGGTTCTGTGGTCAAGCAAACTGAGAATAGCAGAGAGCCAAGGAAAGGCTTGGCAAGTGAGTGGGGAAACTACTGCCTTGCTGGGCAGAATCACGTCTTCCTCTTGCACGTGTCATGCTGGTGAAGAGCCCAGCGCAGTGAGCAGAAAGCGGGCAGAAGCCGCGAGGTGGAGAACCTGCAGGCCGTGAGGACTGTGGAGAGCAACACCCAGCTCACAGCCAATGTCATTACTTTGCTCCTTGTGCAGAGGATTTTTTTTGACTGGCTGTCCCCAGGCCGGTGTGAGTCCTCTCCACATTGATAAGTTTGAGGTAGCACAGAGCCAAGCTGCAAGAACTTTTTGAATGTCTTGCTTGATGGACAGCAGGCAGGAACTGCAAACACAGTCTACCGTGGGAGCTGGGAGGTGTAAATGAATGGTTACTGACGGCTTCGGATACTCACAGATGTGTTTGTCCCAGGTGGCACAGGGCAGAGTACCCTCATGTCTCAGGGGATCTGGAGCTGTTACTCTGTGGTGATTCCAAAAGAGTGGTATCTGGAAAGTATTTTCTGGTTTACCAGTCAAAGCAAACTTCTGTTTAACTCTTCTTCCATTAATTTTTATAGTCCCTTCTGAGATGACTTGAACTTGTTTAGAAACAGCAGTTAGCCTATCCAGTTAATTGAGTGTTATTAATGAAATTGCATTTACCTACAGCCTTGGCACTAACACTCTTCATTTGCAGCTGGAAACAATTTATTTAGATACAAAGCAGTTGAGTAATTGTTAGCAGATGGAAGTTAGTAAGCTCCTATGAAAGTTTTTGTTGTCTAATGGCTTGAAAAGAAAACAAGGTTACACTAATCAATTTTTTTTTTTTGTTATGTACTTCAGTTAAAATTCCAGATGAATTTTTGGAGGCGTCTCGTTTAATTGTGTTTTGCATGATTTACAATCTACATGGAAATTATTTTTCTGGCAAATGAGATTGGAAGAAGATACTATGCAAGGTTTTGTTCTAGTGGTTTTGCTGATAAATTGAAACACTCAAGGACGAGAAACATGTATTTTAGCACTTAAAGCACTATGCCATTACTCATGAATTTTGCATGGCTGTGGATTCCAAAAGCCAGCATGTAAAGGAGATGCTAGGCTTGACTGAATGCTGATTCAGGCCTCAGACTGCATTTTTCTCTGCTATTAATACTCTTGTCACAGTTATTAATGTCTTTCTTTTTTCTTTCTCCTTTTAGCTATTTCTGGCTAAGAATGTATACGGGAATTTTTTTGACACAGTAAAACTGATATGGGAAATAACATAAGCAGCTCAAGATTGCTGAAGTCATTATTTGTCTGCTGGCATAAGCAAAGATACAAAACTGCTGTCAGACTTGCATGGTGGGAGAGTTCGCAGAGAGAGCACAAGCAGTCCAACACAAGCGAGAGCTCAATCCAGGCACTGGTCAGGGCAAGCACTCATTCCCTGGACACGTTAGGCTTGTGCCAGCAAGGCTGCTATCAAGCCCATAGAAAGTTTGCCTGTCTTCTTCAGAAGATATTTACAGGGAATAATAACAGGAGATACACCAAGGGAAGGTGATGCTTCACTGTCTTCTCTTGCCCATACTCTTGGTGTTAAACAGAATGTATCAGCGTAAGAAGTTTTGCGTGTTGTTTCCAACTCCAGGGTTTGTGGTTATGTTGGTTTAAGCCTGCTGGAAATGATAGAAAAGGTTTTCTTTCAGTGTTGCTTTCAGGTGAAATGTCAGCTATTCTTGCACAAAGTAATTGTCTTTTGTTTCTGCCTGTCCTGGTCTGGCGTATACCAGTCTGATGCTGGGAAGGGTGCTGGCCTCTGTGCTGTGTGCACTCTGTATAAGGGTGGCTTCTTTACTGAGATCTTGTCTGCAGGATTAAGTGGATTGTCCATGGTGTATTTTAGTGGTCGTCGTGTTGGGGAATAAAATGACCAGCTGCTCACCTGCACCGCTGCTGCAGCTGCATCTTCTGACCAAGGCAGAGCAGTATCAGCCCAATTGCAGTCCCTAGATTGAGTCTGATGTGAACACTGCATGCGCTGCCAACCACCAGATGGCCTGAGGTCTGAATTGTTAAAAATAGTCACGTCCTGCTGGAGTAGTTACAGCATCCATAGACTGAGCTAACAGATAGGTACAAAACGATGAATACCAAACAAAGGAAATACAAGTTTTGAAGAAAAAAGATGTACATAAAGAAATCACTTCTTAAATATTTCATGGTTAACATTTCATTAACATTACTGTCACTGTGAATCTGTTCACAGTATTTTCCTATTTTCTAATATAATTTTTATCTGAAAACTATTAGTAAAATGGTGTTATGGATACATCAATACTGTAACAGAATTGCTATTATTGTTTGTGTAGAGAAAATCAAAGCCTTAAATCCTGTAGTATTTCTAAGCAAGAGGAATTCCGTCTCAAAGTAGTATTAATCCATGTTTGAACAAAACCAATAATTTTCTCTTTGACTGTAAAGTTTTGGGTGTGCATTACCTGCTTTGCAAGCCCTTCATTGTGCCTACATCTCACACAAAACATTTGGTTATTTCATTGTCTCTTCAGTGTCCCATTTGTTTGTTTTTTCTAGAACTAGACTACAAGTATTGTGGGCAGGAACAAAAAGCCTAATTCTGCACAGCACCTAATGTTATGAGGTTATGTTATGATCCTTATTTCTGACATTTATGTTGTGAGAGAACCCTGGATATGGGTTGCCTGTGAAGTGATCCTAGTGACCTAACTTGATGAATTTTTTAATAACTTCACTCAAGATCTTTTTTTTTTTTTCTAGATTTGGTAAGGAAACAGAGGTCTCAGGTTCTGTTATGCTACTGTCCAGATTTACCAAACACCTTTGGCTTGATAAAGAGAATGAAGTTCCCTTGATTATTTCTAGTGCCAGATCCTAGCAAAACTCGAAAACAGACAGAGAGAAACAGATGTCTAGAGAATTGTGTGGTAAATCATCAGGAGCAGAAGAGTCTTTCTCCCTCATTCTCACTCTGAAACATCATCTGGTCTGTTCTCACATACAGTCCAGATTTTAAGAACTGGGAAGGATCTGGATTTTTCTTTTCATTCTCTTTTTTAATTCCAGCCTCTATCTTTACATAATGTAAAATATTTTACAATTAAAATTTTGTTATGTGAAATCTCCAAATATATTCTTAACATATACTTTTTTTTTTCCTAGAGCTTGTGTTATCTTGGGAGTCATATTCCTGCTATCATCTATATGTATTGTGATCAAAGCTATCCACGATCTTGCGAAGAAGGTTCTTCCAGAAGTGGTAAGGTGGTTCGTGTTCTTTGAAATGTTCTCTTTACCCTCTCACTGCCAGTGAGACTGAATAAGGCCAGTGTCTCCTTCCCTCAAGCCCTGTTGAACCTGGTGAAGCTATAGTAGGTGTAGATCCTACCTGACTGCACGTACAGATCCTAGTCTTCAAGCAGTATTCTTTTCTTATGTGATAGAGTCCAGTCTTTAGATGCTTTACAGGCTTGGGTCCATCTTCTCTATAGTTACATTTACAGGCCAAATCTTTCTTAGTATAATCACTTAAAGCAAAAGTTTTAAGAGACTTTTAAGAATAAATTATAAAGACACAGGGCTATAGGAGTTCACTTATAGTGAGGCAGTCTCTCTGGGCTTAATGGAAGTGGTAGAATTTTGAGAAGAGAATCTTTTTACAGTTTAGTACTCCAATCATTTTGGTATTTTATTTTTAATGTGGAAAACTGTATTTTTGGATTGTATTTTTTTGTTTTCCAGCTCTTGCCTCCAATGCCAGATCCATGTACGAGTAGCAGGAATGAAACAGGTGAGGGGAGCATGCTGGGTGAAAGAGCTGGCTTTTCAACCAGCTCACCAAGGAGCATCACAAAGGGCTTTTCTCCTGCTCTCTGCTTTCTTTTGGTTATGAAAGCCAGCCCCCACCTGGCCTATATAGAGCAGCTCTCCCCAGCAGCCTTTCTCTCAGCTCTGCTCTGTCCTGTCCTGCTTGCTTCCTTCCAGCAGTGGTTATTAACTTCCCTGAGCTCTACTCAACCGAACCAGCTACTCACTGGAAGAGCTATTTGGCAGTGGTTCCACTCTCTCTAGACTCCTCTTAATTTGCCCAAACAAAATGAGGCTTTGGTTCAATTATTTTATACATAACTTCACTTGGGCCTTTTGCATTCAGCCTTGACTTATGGTCTGTTTCTAAGTGTATGCAGACTTCTACAACAGGGCTTCTCCCATACAAGTACCACTCTTCACATATAGTTGGAGAGAAGCCTCAACTCCTTACTTTTGTCCAGGAGACGGAGGCAGAGCTGGAAAAAAAAAAAAAAGAAAAAAGAAAAAAGCCAAAATGGAATTTGAACCCGTTATCTGCTGTCAGCAGTGCAGATGACCTACTGGGTCCTGTGCTGTCATGGAAGCTTCTAAGAAACTGGGCAACGACAGAATGTTGTTTTCAGTAGTTTAGGGAAATTTGGACAACCACAAGTAGTATAACAAAAGCCCATGAATTAATACATTACTGAATTGCAGCCAGATGCATTGTTTGGCTGCAGGTGATTCATGCTGTCTTTGCATTTCACTTTTTCACTTTTCCACTCTTTATAATTTACTGCCTCCTTAGCTGTGCCAGTGTAAACAGCACATGTAGCTACTCCCCAGCCTGGTTCTGTCAAAACGATCTAGGTTAACTGAAAGACTTTTAGTAGTCCTCCAACTCAACCAAAACATTTTGACAGAACTGGGTTAGGGAGTGAGCATGGGTGCTGCTGTGCCAGTAAAGCTGAAGGAGATCCTGGTAAGAGTGAGGGAAAACCCTACAGTGATGGTCAACTAAAGAAGGATAACCTTTTAACTTAGCTGTACCCAAACAGTGTATCTGCCTGTAGTTTGACTCCTATTGAGTGAGAAAATGGAATCTAAATGTATTAGTCTTGACTATATGAAGCAGAAGCTAAGAAGGGAGGCTGTAATAAAAATTAAAATGCGTGTTTGGTGACTTGATGGTAGTGTAGACCAGATTAATTTGGATGGCTCAGGCTAATTCCTCATGGATAAATAAATGCCCTAGTAATTTCACCTGTAAGAACAAGAGTTTAAAAGTTATGGTATCTGTATCTCACTCTCTCATCATTACAGGTATTGTCTGTAGGTGAGGGCTCTGTTTCTTACACAAGAAAAAATGTCTCCGAGACATGTTGCACATTCTTATATTTTAACTTCTAGTTTAAAAAAAAAAAAAAAGAAAAAAAGCAGGAATAAAACGTGAAATCTACAGCGAAGCATCCTCAAAGAGCAAATCCCACTACATACCTAAGTGTCCTGTAGGAACAGTTTGCACAGATCCTTTTTGTCACAGACTACCATTCAGACTTTGGCCTAAAGACTGCGTTGAGTAGGTACAATTTATGGTAGATTCTGCCTACATTTGACCCAGTATCAGGATAAATAGTTAAGTTTTGTTCCTGTGACATCAGACTGACTGCTCGCGAATAATACCAGTGGTTTGAAAGATGTGTCTGGCACAGCACAGACTGTAGCTGACTAGTGGCAGGGTGAATGCCACTGCGCACACAAAGGCTTTTTCATACCTTGCAATTCTGCCTGGAAAGTAGGTTAGAACAAGGGATGAAAAACTGTGATGTTTCTATCCTATGTCTCTTAAACGACACAGCAAGGATTCTCTTTTCAAAGTCTTCCAGTCTGTCTCACTGTGTGTAACTGATTCAGGTCAGGGTTTCATGACAGGTGAAAGATTTCTCTGTAAACCAAGAATAACACCAAAAAAAGGGTCAACTGAGAGAACAGCATTATAGCAAAGATACTACTGTGAGTAATGGCCAGTGAGGTGTAAAACATAGCACTTGCTGCATTAAAAATACTTGGGGAAAAGAATGTTGTTGAATAGAATCCTGTTCAGTTGCTCTAGCTGTGCCTGAACCTGATGTTGATTTTTGCATTTGTGTAATGCTCCCTTAGCGTTACGCAGTGCTCTGTCCCAGTAGAAATAGTCCTCCTTTCCAGTTCTTTGGGTCTCTGCTGATCAAAGATGTACCTTAGCTACAATATGTAGAAATATATCAAAAAACAATACAGCAGCATTTTCTGCTAATGGCTTTGTGTGTAGTTCTGCACCAAAATATTGACGTGAACTGTTTTCTGGAGCTGATTTCTGTGTTACAATGTAACACATAATGCTGCTCGTTCAGGGGATGTTATCCTAGTGGTATGAGCAAGAACAGAACATCAAGACCCTGGAAAAGTCAGTGCAACTTCACTGATGTCCCAAATTGATATAAAACTAGTGTGAAGACTCTTTACTGGAGTAAGATGACATAGGTTACGGTGTAAGTCTCACATGTGAGTCATATTTGCACGATGTTCTTGTATACTTTGAATTAGTCTTTCTTGAAGCAAAGATCTTTAAAGGTGTGGGTGCTTCTCAAACTGCAGTGTGAAATTTTAGATGCATGACTTCAGTCTGAGGGGATAATGTGGTTAAACCCGACTGGAAAATAGTTCCTTTGGTGTTCAGATGCTGCACACAGAACTAGTACTGTCAATCTTTCTTGAAGAAAGAAATGGTTTTGTGTATGTTGCTCTACTGCCTGTGTGGGATTCAAGAATAACAAAAATGTTAGTGCAGGGCAATGTGACTGACTGCATCTCTGTCAGAACGATACAGTCTGGTTTTTACATCTTTATTTCTGGTAAACTTCAGTGACTTGGTAAGAATTAAAAGCTGGAAGCAGTTGTAACTTCTGAGTTCTTCTTAATTTGTGCAATTTGGAGAAAATAGTGTGCGATGTGAACAGGTTAAATTTAACAAATGAAACAGATCAAGAAATCAAGTATCCATTGGTGAACTGTAACATGCTGTGGTTAAAAGCCTGAAAGTATAGTTAATCCCTTCTGAATCATCCTAGGTCACTTATACAAAGTTTGCTGTATTTCTTGTTGTATATGAGACACATTGTTTACTATCTGGCAGTTTTTACTGTGCACATAGTGAGAAAGATATTTCCTTAAGAAGAATTCATGAGAATTTAATGTAGACTTTCTGTTCTTGGAGTGAATGGAGCTCGGACAAGTGGCTTTCATGAAAATACTGCTAACAAGAAAGGATGTAAAATTCATATGACTAAGAAATCATTCGAAGTGCTTTTTCAAGTGTTTGGAACACAGATTTTGTTTTATTTATGTGAATGTTTAGAAACAGGGTTTGGTATTTTTGACATTTCATATAATGATTTAAGCTGCAAGTCTGACGGTCCTCACCAGGATTCAGGCAACCAAAGGGAGAATGGCAGGTTTACACATTCATGGCATCTCCAGCTTGAGCACCCCATCCTGTAAGAGGCTTAAATGTCCACAGTAGGCTGCAGAGAGGATCTACTTAATTTACAGGACTGGAGCTCAAGTTTAGCTCAGTCAGGCATTTCTCAGTCACGTAGCTGAATTCTTTTATTCCATGCTGAATGTTGAATTTCATTGCAACACACTGAATGACAATACTCCCAAGGTACATTGGCAGAGAAGAGAGGACAATTAGAGCTGCTGACCTTCTGCATTTGTTAACACCGCTTCTTGTTTGTTTTTTTTGTTTTTCTTTGGCTTGTTTTACCTCTTCCCTCATGTTAAGTAATAATAAATATTATGTAGCATATATTACTACACATGCATTTAGCACATGCTGTGTTTTTTGCAGTTTTAAAAAAGTGATTCAAAGTGTTGGGAAACACAGAAATGCTCTATTTCTGCTTTTAGTTCCCTTGCCTGGTATGACAAGGACTCCGGATATTTTTGAAATAGCCTATATGAATGCCAAGATAAGTGTTTTATAACATGGATAATTTTAATGGTACATGCTTGTCTGGAATTCTGACTGCTGGTAGTGTGCATTTTCTATACGCAATCACAACAGTGGTCATGCTGGGTTGAGCTAAAGGTCCTGACAGCAGCAGGTGCCTGGTGGGCGCGCTTCTGGCAACTGCATCTCAGCAAGCCCCACGGCTGTGGGAATCCTAGCTTGTGGAACCTTTTTTCTTCTATCAATTTCTATAAACGCTTTTTAAAGCTCTGTATGTTTTCAGTATTGACAATATCATATGATGCTGTAATTATGCGTTGTGGGAAGAAATACTCCCTTTTGTGGTTTGTTTGTTTGTTTTTGAATTTACTCTTTTCTGGCTTTGTTCATTGCCTTCATAACTCCTGTATTAGAAGATGTTTTTAATCATCATTTCCCTGTTAATAGCTTCCATCCCAGTCACAAGTCTACCTCTGTGCCCCGCTAGTCTTTTCTAACAGCAGGAAAATCCTTGAATTCTATTTAGTCATTCCTCAGATAGGAGATATTCATTATCTTTGGTCATAACTTTCATAACTTTCTCTTTAGTTTTGTCTCCATTTTCAGATGGTGAAGCCCTAAGAGCCCACATGATTGAAGGTATAGGAGTCATCAGAGATTTATGCATTATATTCCTTTTTCAAAATTACCGCTGAGCACTGAATTGATATTTCTGCAGAACTTTCAACTCTAAATTCCATATCCTGCAGTTAATTGCAAGTTCAGAAATTGGCACTACTAGGTAAACTTAGGATTTTCCCTATGCACATTACTTTATATTTGTATAATAATTAAAAAGAAGCCTGCTCTGAAAAATGACAGTCTGTGTCAGGAGAGTTGGCCAGTGAATTAATTATTCACATACTATATAATTCAATTCTTACACTAATTATATACTTCATACTATCATGGGAAAAAAGTTTCTTTTTAAATAATTGAGATATGTATTTAATCCCCAAGGTTTGAAATATAATCCTTTTTACTGGAATTCTCAATATTTGAAATGTAGAACAATGTTTTCCAACAACTGGTCATAGAATTATATTGTTTAGTGTGAATTTATAATGCATGAAATCATGAATTATAGGTTTGACGATAAGATGTGGCTGTAAGAGAAACTAAAGGGAACTAAAGGGATTTGTTTGTCCAAACAAGCTGGAAACCACCAATATTGAATATATTTATATAATGAGAAGGGTAATGGATTTTAGGAACAATGAAAAGATGCCCTGCAGGTGAATATCCCATTATACTTATTGCAAGTGATACCCTGACAATTCCGCTGGTGTTTCTACATTTGTCACAATTCTTGTGACAAATAGTGTGAAACCAAAAATCATTTCTATATAGGGCAGTTTTTGAGCTTTGGAAGTCACTTATTCTGTCCACTGGTGTTCAGTATTGCAAAATCATTTAGCTTGGAGAAGATATTCAAAGTCATCAAGTCCAGCCATCAGCCTGACCTACTAAGCTCCATCACACAGCCATGTCTTCAGTACCATGTTCACATGTCTCTTTAATACCTCCAGGGATGGGGACCTCACCACCTCTCTAGGCAGCCTGTTCCAATGCTTGACCACCTCCTCCATGAAGAAATTCTTCCTAATAGTCAAGCTAAACCTCTACTGGCACAACTGGAGACTGTTTCCTTGTTGTGCCCTGCTGCATGAGGTTGTTGTGACCCTTATGCAGCACCCAGCATTTAGCCTCATTGGATGTTACACAACTGGACGTGGCCCATCAATCCAGCCTACCCAGATCTCTCTGTAGGGCCTTCCTGCCCTCAAACAGATCAACCCTCCCACCCAACTTGTTGTCTGCAAACTCACTGAGGGTGCACTTGATCCCTTCTTCCAGGTTACTGATAAAAATGTTAAACAAAACCAGCCCCAAGACTGAGCCCTGGTGAATGTCACTTGTGACCAGCCACCAACTATTTTAACTCTGTTCACAATGACCCTTTGGGCCTGGCCATCCAGCCAGTTCTTCACCCAGCAAATTGTAAACCTCTCTGAGCCATGAGCAGCTGGTTTCTCCAGGAGAACACTGTGGGGGAAATGTCAAAAGCCTTGCTAAAATCCAGGTAACATCCACAGCCTTTCCCTCATCTTCTAAGTGAATCATCTTGTCATAGAAGATCGGGTTGGTCAGGCAGGACCTGGCCTTTCAAAAACCTGTGCTGGCTGCACTGGATTGCTTGGTTGTCCTGTATGTGCTATGAGATGACATTCAGGATTGTCTGCTCCATGCCTGTCCCTGGTACTGAGGTCAGACTGGCAGGCCTGTAATTCCCTGGATCCTCCTTCCTGCCCTTGTACATTGGAGTCAGATTTGCTGTCCTACAGTCAGCTGGGACCTCCTCAGTTAGCCAGGACTGTAAATGAAGATAAAGCTTTTGTGTGCCTTTTAGAGAGGATCTGATTGACATCTAAACTCACCTTGAATTTGCAGAGATGCTTCATTTTCCTCTGAGACAAATTGGTGTGAGTGTGTATGCAGACACAGTTTCTGTGTGCATCAACACATATGTGCAAGTTATTTTCTTGATCAGGCTGTGACCTCCTTTCTCATTTGTCTGAAAATTTTTTTTAACTAAAGCATTCATATTTTATGAATTTAGAGATGTGGTGACATTTAACACTTGTTTTGGAACATGTTTTTGAAGGAAATCTTACTATTTCTCTCCTATCCTTATCACAGAGCTAGGATGTGTACACATTTGTTTCAGATTTCCTGGAGAAAGATGTCAGTGTAGACGTGCTGTGTAGAGCCTGTGCAGTGCCCTCTGCTCTTGCTTAAGTGTGTGACACTGCCTTGGATTTCCTGTGCATGGGTTATACAGTTCATCTGCTCAAACACTGTGAATATGTTTGCGGGAAGGGATGGCAATGCGGATGTTACTGTACACTAGGAAAGCTTGAAAAAATACAGTAAGGTCACAAAATTCTTAATTTTTTTTTTTTTTACAGGACAGTGAGATGTTCCATTACAGCCACAAATTCTACATCTTTCTGATTTCTTATCTTAATTTTTGTAGGGTCTGTTTCAGCATGACATGCCACAGTTGTTATTTCAGTTTCATATTCTTGACCCCCAAGGAACATCTTTTTCACTCATCAGTTCTTTCTTTCTTTTTTCTTTTTCCTTTGTTCTTACATGCTTGCTATAATTGTTAGAAGCAGGCCAGCTGCTCCCATTTCTGTGGTGTTTGGAATTAAGTTTTCTGATAATTTTAGCTATTCTTCATTACATCTGACTTAGTATGTTAATCAACATTTGGCACTGGGAATATAAAACCTTCGTTCTGTTTACCCTTCCACTTAATTTTAAATGAATCATTCTCAGACCACGTAATTTCATTTTTTCTTCCTACGGTGTTGAGTGTTGAATCTAAAATAGAATCACTTCTTCACAGCTCAGAAGTGATTTACTGTTTAATTCTTTTTTTTCCTAGCTATCAGATTCAGAATATTTCCCCTATTGCTACTCGCAGCATTTGTTCTCCAGCCTATGTTGGCCGTAATAAGACAATTCCCGGTTGGAAAAGGCATTACCATTCCTTTATTGATGTTTCAGAGGGCTGTATCCATACCCAATACCAACCCTGAGGATTCAGTACACACATTTAATTACAAATATAGAGGAGTAGTGATATTCCGTAATGCTGATGACATTGTGCTTTGATTTTGGGTTTAAAACTCAAATTAAGCACAGGTTTCAAGCATTCTTTTGTGTTTGAATTTGGTAGTGTTTGGATTTGCTAGTGTTAACACTTGACAACTCTCTGATAAAAATCCTCTTTTATTTGCCTTCTTACCTTCCTGATGTCAATCACTATGTATTCTTGAATAATAAGTATGAAATGATGTATTTTAGTTTGACCGTTGCCACAAAGACTCTGCAAGCGTTTTCTTGTTTATTAAGGAGGCTAAAAAAGCCCAACCCAGCAACACTGGGAGTGACTGTTTTAATTTCACCTGGGGTTGTAAATCAATATCCATTTTCTATTCAGTTACTGCTTACGTTTCCCTAGATAATAGTATAACACATGTAATGTCAATGCAGTTTGGCATTTGTCCTCATTAGTATGGCAAAGGACACTTTTTTGCAAGAGTAAGCAAGCATCATGCCATATTTCTGACATTTCCTGCAGAACAAAGAAGGAAAATGTAATCAATGTGTATACGAAAGACGTGATGCATATCTGATGTGGGGCCTCTGATGCTTTTGTAAATGAGATCCCTTGTAGGATTAGCCTGCTTGTAATTCTATCATATGTCATCGACTGTTGAACGGGAAAGCTAGGAGTGGCACAGGGTGGCTTTTTGAGCTCTAGTTTATTTGCTAATTCAATCATTTATAATAAATATGTATTTAACAGCATCAACAGCTGAATTAAAGGTCGATAGCAACGTAGCAAATGCTACTTGTGATGTATGTATGTAAGATATGTCCTTATACATACTTTCCTATGCATACAGTTTCATATATATATAATTTATTGCATACCATTTCAAATCAAATGACTGCATATGTTAATTATACATTAGAATCTTGTTTTATAATTACTGCGGTAATGTTTCACAGGGTTTGATGGCTTGCTGTTCAGACTTAGTTAATTTAACCCCACAACACACAGGTTGTTACAGGCTGGTGAGAACGTTGCAGATACATGAAAACCATCCCAAGTGTAGTTGATGCTTTTTCCTCTGCTCTGGCTTACTAGCTGATTGAAGTGGCTGACGAAAAGCCTCATGTTCAGGTTTTACCCTGGTGACAAGAAGTAAATGGTGGCAGCTGCACATAGGCTATGTGATCGGGATTGCAGGTCTCGGTGCCCCCTACCTGGAGGAGTGGCACTCTCACTAGAATGGACATTTCCCTGTGTGGAGACAAACATGATTTTAATTGTGTTTCCTGGCTGTTTGATGCTAAAATGATACAGAGGAAGTCTAGGAAAGTGTGAAACGTGAGTATCTCATGGGTCCCAGCAGACCCTCTGCAGGAGCTCCACTGTCACCTCGGGTGATGCCCTCACAGCCCCTCGGTTCTGGGCCCTGGGAGCAGCTCCTACCACGCTGCTGTTGTTATTTCCCTCTCAGAGAACTGCTTTGTCACAGTGCTTCAGCACTGAAGGTACAAGTTTAAACATTCATAAGAATTTTTTTTTTTGGTGCTAATAATAGATCTTTGTATCTCTGTGTGAAGATTCTGCTATCTGAGTCAGATGTGGGGCTGCTGGTTTGTTTTCTGACAGCGCAAAGCAATTAAAACTCGTCCCTTTTGAAGTCATCTGGAGAGACAGGCCCTCTGGCTTCCCAGAAGCTCCCTCTAGACTGATTATGTGAACTATTTATTACTTGTGAGAAAGCGTAACATGAATTCAGACTTTTTAAAAGTAAGTGTTTGTATTAGAAACATCTCTATTGCTATCTGTATAAACACAGCCCTTCTTGGGAGGAGGGGGAGGCCCGTGCTTGGTGGTAACCCCAGGGAGTGGCCTGGCGGCGGTGCACAGGGGTGAGGTGATGGCCGCTGAGGGGAGGGGCAGGAGGTGCGGGCGTGCAAGGCCGGGGGGACGGGGAGCTGGGATGCCCTGGTGGGCACTGAGCTGCAGAAGGATCATTGTGGAGGTGTGTGAGGCAGGTGGTGAGGAGCAGAGATGGGCAAAATTAATATTTGACAACACAAACCCATCTCGGTTTGGCCTAGTCTCAACAGCACTTCTGCCAAGAGCAGCTGCAGCGTTCCAGAAATACATCCCTCCCTCCTGAGCCAGGACATCTCGTTTTATTTAAACCCTTCTTTCCTGGGGGAGGCTCAGCAGGGAAGAGGTGCAACACCATGGGATGCTGCCTTCTCTGGGCAGGGGAGAGGGGAATGACAGAGTGGTACCTGTAGCTCCCGGCTGTGGCTGGGTCACGGGGGAAGGGAAGGAGAGGGGAATGGAAGCAGCAGTGCAGGAGGGGCAGAGAGGAGGTTCATACATACAGATCTTAACCTTGATTTTAGTGTGTTGTGGCCACTGGTGAGGAATGCTGAAGATTGCCTCTTCATCCAATAATGGTAAATATCTTTTCACTCAACACTGTAAACTTAAGGTGAAATGAGAACCTTTCTACATCCCAAAAGTGGATGTAAAGGATTGTAAATGTAGGATGGAGGGGGAAATAATTGTTAGAAATAATGTGGTATAAAATCAGGGCAAAGTATTTAGGTCAGATCTAGTAAGGTGTTCTAGGAAGATGCTATGAGCACAAATCAGCTAAAATTTAGTTACCAGGCTGGGAATTGTGTTAAAACATCTCCTCCCACCAAGGCAAGCACTGAAGCATCCCCTGCAGCTTTTTCTTTTTTTATAGTTTTACAATAGATTCAGAAAAAGATCAAAGTCACAGCATCATCGTCAACAAATTATCCTTTAGCCATGAGATGACCGCTTTTGGTGAGATCCTTGAAAGCAGGGACAAAAGTATTGTCACATTTTTGAAGGCCTCTGTTCTCCTCTGTGCTGGTGGGGACAGTGCATTTGGATGAAGCACAGGAAAGCTGCCTGCTGACCCCTATTCTTCCCTTCCTAGGACCAAAGCAAGAGCATCCTCTGAATGCTTTCTTTTGGAACGCTGCCACAGCATAAAATCTTGTGTAAAAAGACATAAATTGGGACATTGCAGCTTTCGGTGCTGTGTAATGAGCTGGCAGCCCAGGCTGAGCACCCAGCTTTGTGTGCGCTGCTGTTTTATACATGAAGCCATCCAGTGAGATGTGTGTGTCCATTAATTGAGGTCTCATGTACAGTGTAATAGTAATGAGGGACTGTGATGAAAAGAGATGGAAAAGGAAAGAGCTTTATTTACAATGCTGAGAAGCCTTTATCATGTGGAAATGATCAGAATTTAAATTTCTATCATCTGTCACAATTTGCTGCTGCTGCTTTGATTAAAATAACACCACGAAGGTTGCAGTGGGTCTGC
Source organism: Penelope pileata (assembly GCA_013396635.1). NCBI lineage: Eukaryota > Metazoa > Chordata > Aves > Galliformes > Cracidae > Penelope > Penelope pileata. Next base: position 3,019,246 of record WBMW01003413.1, read on the forward strand.
CTGGATTTGCTTGGTGTTGGTAACGATGCTGAGGCAAAGGGGTACGGAGGGGGCACGGCAGAGGGAAGGTCCTGAGGGAGACAGTGCCAGATGGCTGGGCTTATTTTATTATTTGGCTCTCCCTTCTGCCTCTTGCCTTCCTTTCTCTGAAGGATGGGTTGGCTCAGTGGCAGTCACTTCACCCCACGGTGTGACGCGTTTAACTCTTGGGGCCCCGCAGCGCTGCAGCACCGCCAGCCTCGTGCCCCCTTACCCCTGTGGGACCAGGCAGTCCCTGCAGGCCCTGTCAATGCTCACATCCTCCTGGCTCGAGCTCTGCCTGCTGAGCCTGCCGCTGTCCTAAACCGCTTCCAGCTCCCATCCTGTGTGCAGGTCCCAGGGAGCACTGTGAGCTGCTCTCTGCCCTATTGCAGAGCCTTCTTGCTGGCAGCGCGTAGCATCACGCTGCTTCTTCCAGCTCCCGGCTGCCTGGGCATCCAGCAAGCACGGCGAGGGCCCCAGGAAAGTGAATCCAGGTGACTTTTTTTTCCTCTTCGTTTTTGTCTGCGCTATTGGTGCTGCAGTATCGGCCGCCTCCGTGCGGCTGTAGCGTGGAACTGCGCCGAGCTGGAGACAGGCGCGAGGTTTGGGATCCGGAGAAGGAAAAGGGAATAGAATCTTCAGACAAAACCTATTCTGAACAGACTAAAGCAAGAAGCAGGGACTTTCAGTTTCTTCCCTTTTTTGTTCACTGTGAGAGCAAAGGAGCTGGGGTTGATCAGATCTTCTGCGGTAGCAGTTGCTATTGGCTTAGTATTAGAAACAGAATGAGCTTGTGTTCTGTTCTTAAAAGAAAAAAATTGGGAAGAATTTTGAGTTCCTGAATCCTCTATTAAAAAGACTGTTAATTAATTTGCTTGATGAGTTAGTTCAGGAACGTCTATCACATTTGAGTTGTCTTGGCTGCCAGTAAAGCAGTTAGTGAGACTAATTTTGATCATGATCCTGTAGCTGGAATGTCAAGATGCATGCCTGTGTTCCATGAGTTTGATAACAGGAAAAAACCCCAAACCACCTGAATTCAGCCCCAAAATACATGCTATGACAAGAAAAAACAACCCTTTGCAATGCTCTTTTCATCCCTTCCAAAGCCACTATTAAAATCCTGCGTGATGCTTTTCTCCAATGACTGGACAGAGGCAGTTCCTATCAATTAGCGACCAACTGGGCTGAGATTCTGTAGGGAGGGGAAAAAAGAATGCAGGGCTTTCACACTCTTGAGGGCATCGTGATCAGGCTTGCTCACTGTGCTTATTATGGCAAGCTAGGTGAAAAGAAACGGGCTCACCTACAGAACAGTCGTGTTCTGCACGATGGTACGGGGATGGCCCTCTGCCTGCTAGCTTGGGGTGGAGGCTCTGTGGCTGTTGGGCTGATGCAGCACAGTTCTGCTTCAGGTGTTTCTGAAGTCTCACTCATATGCTGTATAGCTGTACGTTAAATATTAGATAACATATTTAATAAACTGTTAGATGAGATTAGATTAAAATCTCAAGGCCAGTGAGAATTTGTCAGACTATCAAAATTAAATCTTTGGGCATGGTAAATACGCATTTTTGAGAAAGATGCTCAACATTCAGAAGCTTGAATTTGACAAGAGCTTCTTGCAAAGCCTGCCCACGTTGTGGCAGCTCTGTTGTTGTCTTGGATCTTCTGGAAGCTCCCAGCTCTCCCCTTTAGGCTGACACCAAGCAGACACTCCCTTGCCCTCTGAAATTGCCTGAGTACTCTGCAGTCATTTTGGTAGAATAATTTTACAAATGCATTTCCTCTTCTGTTGCCCAGTTGCCTTAGTTCTGTGTTCTAACCGCTCTGCTTCGTGCTCTTTCCCTCAGCACGTTTCGTCTTAATACTCAGCATTGTGCAAGGATAGAGGGAATGATCTCTTGGCTGACAGAGAGTGAAGCAGAGTTTGAAAATGCAATGCAGGAAATTGTATTGAAACACACTGAATGATATGTTTGGGGATGTGAGCACACTATACCTGTCATTCCCACTATCTTCCCAAGCAGCTTTCGCAACCCTTTTTTGATTTCTTTGTGCTTTTAATTGCTGCTAAAATAATGAAAGTGGAAGGAGCTGACGATGAATCATCATGACAATGTTTACTGTCAATGGGGATTTTTGCCAGAGTATTTTAACCAGTAACAGGGTCCCAGAGGCACTGGCCCACTTAGACCTGCAGATAAAAAAAAAAAAAAAAAAAAGTTCTTGCTATTTCCTTTATTTGTACTGATGTTAGAACATCAGTGGATATTACAATGTGGATATTTCTGTAGCTGTGAATTGAAAACCCATCGAAAATTTGTTTTCTAAGAGCTAAACCTGCACATCAGTAGCAAAACTCCTACAGCTGTTGCTGTAGGGACTAACCTCAGGAAAGAAGGAAACCAAACAAAGCCAAAGCAACTGCAGACTCAGAAACAATATTAAAATATCATTTCTCACACAAAAGAAAATCAGCAAAGGTCTGGTAAGTGGGATCTCAACCCTTCATGCTGCAGGCAGGCTTCATGATTGATTGCATTAGGCATTGCATCACTAGGCAGCGTGCAGTCAGCCCAGCAGGTGTATCATCTGATTCTGTGGAGTTTGGGTCCATTCAAAATGTGGTGCTTGGAACCATCATTAATTATGTTCGCAATTTTTGACAGCAGTGTAAGCACAGCAAGCACCAGCTGTCTGAAAGTCATAACTCAGGAAATGTTTTTCTCAGGTTGTATACTTTGGTGGAACAAATAATTGCATACTAGCCAGTAATATTTCTCATTTAATTATATACAACAGGAAGATGTGCTAATGTCTGACATCTCTTCTTTCAGGATGACTTTCTGTACAGCGTCTCCGTTCTAAGTGGCATCCTTTGCACTGTTTTGGCAGTCATCAAGTTCATGCTGGGCAAGGTCCTCACAAGCAGAGCGCTGATAACTGATGGTGAGTGTACATGTGATCCTGTTGCGCTTACAGACTCTCCCAGGGAATGTGGTAGACCCAGAGGATAGAAGGGACCCCCTGCACAGGGGCAACTGGGGAAGAGCTCTGAAATGAGAAAGCCAGTGGGAAAACAAAACAAAAAAGCCCAACAAACAAAACAGAAACCAGAGCAATCTGTGGTACATCTGGCATCTGACAGAGATGCACCAGCTGAAATGGGTATGTGTGACAGAAGTCAAACAGTTAACAGGTAGACAGTGAGCAATAACAGAGAGTTAGAGAGAGCACATAGTATACGTTAGGTGTGTATTTGTCAGAGGTTAGGCCACAGCGTGGGGATATGACACCAATTCATATAGGTGTGACATCTGTCCTTAATGCCTACACCTGGTGAATAAATTCATCCCCACAGCTCAAATGCAGCAAGTCTGTTGCAGAAAACACTTCTCTGCCTTCAGCAGGAGTCACAGCTCTGTTTGTGCTTCCCCCTATAGAGGTAATTTGCCATTGTGGTTCTTTTCCTGTCACCCGCTCGGTACAGCCAGTACAGTGTCACACATGGTAAGCAATGCCTTTGCCTATTGTCCCACGCCCTGCCAGGGTTTGTCACAAGGTGAAACAGTGATTGGAAGGCCTCGCTGCTCCTGCCCCGTCAGTGCAGGTGCGTAGTGCCCAACTGTTGCCCTCTGTGAAGGTGTGTGTAAGGCGTGCTGCAAGGTGGGCTCTGATATGCCTCTCACTGACAAGGCCTTTCTGCAGAAAGCCACGTAGGTCTCTGCAAAGGAGTGAGCTCACAACGAGGGTGGAGATTTCACAGAGCCCTACAGCTCTCCACCACGTTTTATATGCAAGCACAGGACAGCCTGAAATGCTCTGCAAGAATACACAGTGCAGTGTCAGTGATTTTTGGGTTGCAGAATGTAAATTATTTTACTCTGCTAAAGATTTCACTTTAGGGAAACTCAATTTTCAGCTTACTCTAGGGATGCATATAATTGCTTTATCTTAAGTTATTTAAACCTACTTAATTTTTTTTGTGTTATGTATGAGAACACAGGAGTATTGCATATTGTCCCACTCATATAAATACTTCATGAGTATTTATATCTTAAATACAAAACAAGCAAAAAAGGAATCAAACCAGCAGTGCAGAGAGTAGGACTAAGCTACTGCCTCCCTGCATGTGTAATTGCAACAGGCCACGTTGTTTCTATTCCTGCTATGGACCACACCACTCTAGGCATTATGAATCAATAATAATGGCCTGGAAAATGGGTCCTGGGAACTGCAGAGCAGTGTCTGCCTTCTTTTGCTGTCAGAGTGTAAGCAGGACACGTTTTCCAGGCAGGAAAACGGTTAACTTTCCCTTTGAAAAATGTGACTTGTTTTTTAAACAATTAGTTCTCCAGACAAAATATTAGCTGAAAAATTTCTGAATAATTCTAGATTGGAGTTGGTCTCCTCTGTGACACAGAAATTGCTTCCCCCGTAATTACATCTTTGTGCTAATTATATTGCTTCTGAGCTAGAGCTTGCTCATCCTTTGATTAAAAAAACTTAGAGAATAAGGTATACAATTACCTTGCTCTGCTTATTACCTCTATTTTCTCCCTTCTAGAAGTGTTTTAGAAAATGTAGGAGGCTGGTTTTACCCTGTGTAGTTAAATATCTTCTTTAACAAAAAAAATTAAGCATATAAAATATAAAAAATATTTAAGTATAAACTTAGTTTATTAACAATCGGGAGGAGACAATGTGATTCAGTGTCTGAGACAGATTTAGCACTCCCTTGCATATCTTATTTTAGTGTTTTCTGTTTCCTGCTAATTTACCTCCTGTGATCACTGGCAGTAGACCAGCAAACTGTTTTGAGTAACTGGAGCATACATTTTTCTTTCTGAAAAATAGATTTATTTTCAAAACAGTAGATTCTCTCTCATGCATGTCAGCCTCTATTAAGGATATTTGGTATAATAGGACTTCACAACAAGAGCTTTTTATAGCCTGCATGTATGAATCCCTATGAGGCGAGATGTTACTTATACAATTTGTGCATAACAAAAGTTCATGGCCTTTTGGATAATAAAACCAGCTCTTTCCCACCTTGGATGTTGTACCATTCCAAAGGACAAGTGCAGTGATGAGACAGACAGGTAGTGTCAGCCAGTGTTGCTGTAGGCTTTAGATACCTGCTTCCTTCCCAGATGTAGCCACCTGTTTTTTCCCGTGCAAACCTTATGCACAGACACGATTTCCTGCCACACCAGCAAAGAAAGGTTTGACTGAACGACAGTCAGGAAAAGAGGACAATGTCCTTTGCAAGTAGCTTTTAGAGCATTTGGAAACATCAGCAGATAATGACAAAAAACAATGTCTTGTCATTTCCTGCCTTTTGAATATCACGTTAATGGGATCTCACTTAAGCTGGAGCAGGGGAACTAACACTGGTTTAAACGTATAGTTAATTAATTTACACTTAATGTATTATACACACAATCAATATATTTTATTGACGTGTATTAGCAGTAGAAGTATGTTTTATTTCTTGGGAATGAAAAAAGGATTTCATTTTTCCAGTCTACGTGTTATCAGAGTGCCTTGTGTCTGTAGTGGTTTAGCTCTGCTGGTATAACTAATGCAGTAACCCAGCATTTATATGCAAGGTTTGTGATCCTCACTGCAGAAAGCACTACCACAGCCCCAGCAAATGCCAACAATCCCAAACCCTTTTCTCACAGGTGTGGGAGCCTGAAGCCTTTGTATTCCCCATTCTGCCACAGACTTGCTAAGTAATGTGAGCTTTTCCCTGCAAGGTTTCCTTTGCATTTAAATACCTATTGACAGGGATCTGGTGCATCTTAAAATGTGGATGGATTATACAAGTATTTCAGCTATAGAAGGCCAAGTTTTAGCTATGTCTTTTAGAAAATGACTTAGTTTGGGATGGGGTGGGAACAGCCTGGCTCAAAGGAGACCTTCAGGAGTAATTGTCATGCGTCTGGTTGTTGGCAGACATGGAGAACTGGGGAAATAAAGGGTAAGTACTATAAGCAGCAGCTGAGTAGAGTTGACTCACCGTGCAATATAGGCTGTTTCAAGTTAGACTTTTTCATTTGTCGTCAAGGTATTTACCAAGTGAATGCGTTATCAGTGACATTTTGTAGCACAATAGTGATGCAGTGTGGTTTATTGAGGGAGAAAAAGATCAGAAAAAGGGAGTGTGGGAAGAAAAAGAATACAAGTGACGACTGAAAAATAATCAGACAAACAAAGAAGAATGGAAGGAAAAATGACACTAATTACTCCAAATGCTCTGGAAAGATTTTGAAGGGACAATCCTAGAAAGGAATTATTAAAAAAATAGAGAAAGAGAGAGGAATCTAAAATAATGTTAATAATCTAAATAATGTTTTAATTAATTCTAATTTGTGAATAATAGATGTGAAGCTCCTGTGATGTGTTTGAAGCATGAATGGAAAATATTCCTGGGGTTATGATGTATGTCCTGCCTAATGCAGGCAGCAGTGTGTGCAGCTCTAAGCTATAGTTAGATCAGGATGTGAAACTCAGCAGAGTTGAGAGAAAAGGTTGGAACCAATAAGTCAGTACAGACACACAGTACAAGCAAATGAATGCAAAGTATTTTATTTCAGGACAAGTGTCAGAAAACACTGCTCAGACACCAAGTATTCCAAGTTTGTAGGAAGGAAGCATTGCAGAGCCCTCTGGCTAACCACGTGCAAATGATGGCACCGCTGCCTCCTTAACGCAGTGCAGCAGCACAAAGACCCCTCGCACGGGGCTCTGTGTCCTCTGCGGCACAGTCACAGCTTTCCTCCCTACAGGTGAGCTTAATGTGATGTGAGATTGCTGAGATTTGATTCTTCCTTTTTTTCCCCTCGTCTAGGCTTCAACTCTCTTGTAGGTGGAATAATGGGATTTTCCATCCTTCTCAGCGCAGAAGTCTTTAAACACAATTCTTCTGTCTGGTTTCTGGATGGCAGTATAGGAGTTCTAATTGGGCTTACAATATTTGCCTACGGAATCAAGTGAGTATCTCCTGCTGGCAGCTATTTCAATGTGTACTTTAATGTAAAGAGCCATAGCTCTTAAATGCCTACCTAACTCCAGTATAATCTCTCACTGGAATTTACCAGACTTGCTGCTAATGGTGAAGCATGGTACATAGAAAAGGACAAAAGATTGTGTGTCTCGTGTCAATAGGAAAGAAGGCAGAACTTACTTAAAAGAAATTGGAATCATTTATGAGACTTTTCTATACCTGAATTTGGAAATACAGTAATGAAACATAGGGTTTTGGCTTTGAAATATTTGAAGAATAACCATGAATCTTGGGTAAAATCACTCCGTGCTGCTTTTATGGCACCCTTCTAAGTGCTGTTTTCTCTAAGGGAACCATAGTTTTAAGGTAAGTTGCCTAAGTTTTAAGAATAACCCTCTCTCTGATTTAGCCCTACTGTGTTACAACTGCTGAACTGAAAGTTAGCCAGTTGTACTTCAAATACCGTTGTTTCTACTGAATGCTAAGATGATTTCTTGATTCATGATATCAGAAATGGAATATGATCAAATGAAGCTCTGCCACAATTTCCCTCGGTTGCAAGGAACTGAAGGGTTTTGTGCCTTATCGCTCTTTCTGCCATAACACAAAGGGGGAGATAAGGCATCTCCTTTAATTGGGATCATGGCTGTTGAGGGGTGGACCTTGGCTGCAGTAAGCTCTCACCTGGAGGCTGCGTGGTTTTTCCCCCTTAACCTTGGAAAATTAAATTAACATTTTAATGAGGAATACCGTTTTTGAAAATCACTACAGTCGCTATTATTTCCATCACAGAACTAGCTATTCTGGAAAACTGCGGAGGCAAATCAGTACCAAAGTATTTAAATGTACCAACCAGCATCAGAAACCTTTTGAAGGCCTCTGAAATTCACAGTACATCCATGCCATCGTCCTGCGTGACAGTCAGCCCCTGGTGTCACCACGGCACAACGTGTCTCTGCGTAACCACGCCTGTGCTTTCCCCTGCAGGTTGCTCATTGACATGGTACCCCGCGTGAGGCAAACGCGCCACTACGAGATGTTTGAGTGAAGATCACACCCTCTGCTTTGTAAGGACTGTACAACCACAGCGTCGTACGTTTTGGCAAGCGGTGCCAATGGTATTTTACTAAATATGCAGTTTGTTTCCCGTGGTCTGTTTTTGTTGAAGTTTTGTTTTAATGGGAAATCTCTCTGTAAAATTGGCATATGTGCACACTGCTTGCAATTCAGCGAAACAGCAGCATTTTCCGTTCAAATACGCTATTGATTCCTGTGACAATAGAAAACATGCAGTTTGCAGTTTTAACCCAGCTGCCATGTTGTATATTCTAGAGTGAAAGTGTTCTTAATGATGTGATAAACCTGTGGGTAAAGAAGTGCCAGTTTCAGATCTTGTTTTTCCCCCTGGCCTGTATTTTCCTGAACACATGCTGTAGCAGAAGTACCATCCTTGCTAACCTCTTTGGCTAACAGAATGCTGTTGTAGAGAGTGGACACCAAGAGCTGTGTTGCTTAAAACACATCTGTGGCTTCTTCCTCCACCCCTTTTTACATAGGCCCATAGAAAGAGCGGTTACAGACCTTTCTGTGATCAGAGGAGCTCTTCATTTTAGTCCTAACTAACTGAAACTATACCTCTTCAATTTAAATTCTATTTTTCTTAACGAGACACTGTTCATTGCTTTGCATGGACCAAACGAGCACACACAGTATTACTGTACAGACCAAAGCCAAAAAGTCATGCAAGGAAGAGGAGCTGCTTGAGGAATGGGACTTTTTCTTCTCTTTTACTTTACACAGACGTGCCAGTGTGTGTGACTTTGTGGTTGCTCTGTAGTCTGATGATGGCACAGCAGTGGCTCAGCTGGGCGGTGAGATAGAGATCTATTTATTAGATTTATTGTTCTGTAAAGTGTTGCTCACCTTCCATCACACATCTTATGTATTACTTACTAGCGGGTTAAATTATCAAACAATCTTGATGTATAATCAATAAAACTGGTATCTATTTTATACAGTACCGTAACATTTGAAAACTATTTCCAGAATGTACCATAGAGCAAAGTCTTCCTGTATAGCAGCCTATTAAACTGGATTCTCTGGCTATATCCATTTTCTCTTTATTTTATGTATTTCAGGTTGGCTTTCACAGCACAGAGCCAGTATTGTTGCTTCTGTTTGTCACAGGTGAATTAAAAATAGCAGACAGTCCACCGTAGAGGTTGAAATAGGACTCTGGTAAGTAGCCAAGTAGCTAGAAATTCCCATTTTTAGCTACTCTGTAATAGATTATGTAAACAAGAGTAGATCTACAATTAGGCTGTTTAGTGACTGATGTAAAGTGGGGACACTAATTGTTTACTGATGCCTCGCGTTATCTAAAACCATATTTCCCATCGTACGCCACTTTGCAATTTCTCAGCCACATGCCCCAGAGTCTTTATTACAGACTAACTCCCACTGATCCATGCAGGGAGAGACCACCCAAAGGTGTCACTCACCGGACACCGTGCCTACGTGAGGTGCACAGCTCTGGGAAGATGGCGCTTGCTCCCTCTTTGAAACAGAAGTGTCTTTACTGCAAAATGAATTCTGTTCTGCTGCTGTAACTGGTTTACGCATAGAATCGTAGAATGGCTTAGGTGGGAAGGGACCTTAAAGATCATCTAGTTCCAACCCTCCTGCGCTGGGCAGGCACATATTTTGAATCAATTAAGTTTATGTGGTTGTTCGTATACAAACTCTATAATATTCTTACTGTCAGTGTCCTGGTGCTACTTGAGCCTTGCTGTCACCGGATAATGCCGGACACCATCACGCGACACTCAGCGTAAGATGGAAGCACAGCACTCGACACAACAAAGGAGGTACTGTATCAATGCATACAGTAAGCTCTGCAGAAAGACATATCATACAGGAATTGTCCCTGTACTCACCACAGGTGGACATGTAAACATCATGTAGCACCCCAAAACCCTTTTTTCATGCACAAGTTCCTAATTCATTATGCTTTTGCTTAGTCCTATTTTCCCTTTCTGTTTCTTTTCTAACTCCAAGCTCTCTGAAGAGAGCCATGGAAAAGGCATTTCCCTGCTGATTAACTCACATTTTCAGCACTAGAATCATAGAACCAGAGCCTGACCATAGCTATATTATGCATTTCTTATTTTGTCTACTTCTATTAGCACTGTTTACCCTTTTCCACCTCTCCAGGGCCTTCATTACTCCAGTCCCAGTGCTCGTCATTAAATGACACCTGGGAGCTCCCCACAGTGCTGTGCTCTCCACAGGGCTGTGTGCTGCAGCAGCCGGTTTCTAGCAGAGACCGCCAGTGCCCAGAAGAGCAGTGAGAAGGTAAAATGGGTTGTGGCAAAATGCCTAACTGCTGTGACCTCGGTGGCACAGAAGTCCAACTCCATGGAGAGCACGTAGGACATAAAGCAGTGCCCAGCTTATTGTTAGAGGAGCCCATTAAAACGCTGAGTGCAATATGAGCACAAGGCCACGTGGATGCAGTCATCCCTAAAGCGAATGTAAAAGCTGAAGGAATGAAGTTTCACAGCTCTTTCTTAGAGGAAAGGTGCAGACCTTAGAGCTTTGTAGGTGCAGACTCCAGCTGCACAGCCTTTGGAAGTGCAGTGTGGTTAAACAAGCTCATACTTTTCTTATCAGAGTAACTTAACCCAAATGCACAAGCTTTTCAGTTACCATAGGTGCTTCAAAGCACTTCTGGTATTAGCAGGTAAATGCAAGAAATCAAGTAAAATATGTGAGAGTTCAAGGGAAAAAGACCAGGGAATAACCACACAGAAAGGAGAACAAATACATCCTGATGAAGTCAGCTGGCATCAGGGACACTGCTTATGGCTAATGACAATTGGAAAGAAAATAAATGCTCATCCAGTTTATGGGATGCTCTGCTCCAGCCAGCCACCCTCAGAAGGTAACATTTTCCATATTTTCTTTAACTGTCTGTGCCAGTCGCTTTCTAACTATGAGAAAACAAGCTGGTTCCCAGCCACACTAACTGGAGGTGCAATTGCCAACAGCTGGGGTAGCTCAGGAGCACTGGGACAAACCACCTCAACCTTGGCACTGCCCAACGTAATGCTGTGCTTGGTGACTGCACGCCTGTCGCACTGCCAGCTGCGCTCTGTTGTGCAAAGGGCACAGGGAAGGCAGTTCATATATGAAAGCACCGGCCACTTCTGGCTAAAAGCCAGCTCTTTGAACCCAGGACTCACCAAACTGGCATCCCTGGGCAATGTGCTCCACTTCTAGCGCTGTAGGTAAGCCATAAACAAACAGCATCCAACCACCAGCTGACAGTCCGGGGTGGTCCTGAAGCAAAGACAAGGCCTTCCTCAGACAATGTCACATTAAGCTCTTGGTGCACACACTGCTGAGAATGCACCACAGACCTCCTCAATAATAATAATAATAATAATAATACCATTTGCATTTCTGTAATCCTAGCTACCTGGGAATGCAGAGACATTTCTGGCCTCCTTCTTGTGCATCAGCACAAGGAGCTATGAGCTTAATAACGCACTTAGCAGGGCTGGTTGTTCCTCGACAGTCACATTTATGCTACCCGTGGTCTTCTGAAGTCCCTGGGGATGGAGCGCGACTTACCTCTGCAGCCATGGAGGTAAGGAAGCACCGAAGCTGCCACCCAGACTCTATCCCTGGAAGCACGGGTTGGTGTGGGTGCCCCATCCAGCGCTTGCAAGCTTTTTGCTGTGCTCACAGCCCTTTTAATTTCTCAGCACTGCTTTTGGGTGACATGTTATGTGCGCTGCCACCCAGTGGTGCTGGGACAGAGCATCACTGGGATGGGCTGCACAGCGAGCAGGGGCAGGAAGGGCACCAAGCTACGTTCCTGTGGGTGTAGGTTATGCAACTGGGGAGTAATTAAACCAAACAGCAGCAACTGAGGGCCCTGTCCTGCTGCTGCTCCCACAGCTGGGAGACAGATGTGTTCCCCCTGTGCCAGCCCCAAGCTGAGCGTGTGATGAGGCACCGTGCAGTTCTCCATGTTACCTGTTCTGTGCCACCAGGTGCACACTGGGGTCCGCACGGTGTGGAAGTAGAACCATAGTGACATCGTGCACATGGCTGGGAGTGACGCAGGCACCAACCCTTTTCTGCCCTCACTCCCTACTGACCTCATGGCACTGCACCATTGCCTTGGGCTGGACGCAGGGAGGCACCCAGCGCTGAGGGGCCGTGCAGTGACCGAGCGCTGCTTTCCTGCAGAGCCCTGCAGCACTGAGCACTGCGAGCAGCAGCAGCTCCTTGCTGGAACACCAGCGGCTCCTACCGTGGTGTGCTTTGCCCAGAGCTGACGGTCCTGTTTCTGGATCACTCTTAGCTTTGATGTTCCCGTGTTGCAGATGTGCACGAAGCAGATGCCTTCGGCCAGCGCTTCCCCAAGGTCCCTGCGTGCAAATGAGAGCTCACACCGCAGCCTGCTCAGTGCAAACAACAGTCAGCTTTATGGCAACAAGGAGTTACAACGAGGGCTTTTAGTTAAATGCAATCCCCACAGCCAGCGCTGTAATAAAAGGTGCAAGCCCTGACAAGTGGAACTGTAAATTAGGAGCAGCGACAGGCAGGCTGTGGTGCTGTGAGATGCTGAGGAAGGAGCAGGGTGAGGTGAGGGAGCCTTCGGAGAGCTGCACGAAGTCACCGCAAACGCTGCCATCCGTGGGCTCTCTGCCAGACGGAGCTGAGCTGAAACCACCCTCAATGTGTGAGAGTTAAAGCACGTTGGATTTAAGCTCCCCCAGTGATCTTTCCAACAGAGCTGCACAGTGCATTTTTTTTCCAAGCAAGTTCCAGTGCTCACACATTGTTTTCTGTTACGCGAGGGCAGCACAGCCCACACCTGCCTCTGGCCGCTGCCCGTTTTACTGCTATCTCCTTATGATATGAAAGCTGAACAGTAATTAGTGAGCAAAACAGGAAAGGAAACATTTCCCAAAATAACCAGGAAGAGTCTGAGCAGTGTCCTCAGCCAACTCATGTTGATGTCAGCGAGCATTTAGTCACTGCTCTCTGCACTATTCTTTCCATTACTCAGTTGTGTGTGACCACATTCAAAAATAAATTCCAAGACATACAAACTTGGAAGAAGGTACTGAATGTAGTTAAGCAAGTAGTTGCTTCTCTCCAGCGTAGTTTTAAGACTTACATAGCACATGTGTTACAAATGGACATTTCTGTAACCAAAAAGAGCTGGTCTGTAGTTTTTACTTTTTTCTCCTACTCTTCGTTTCACAACTCCCTGCTGGACTGTTCCATGACTCTCAGACACCTCCGCCAAACCCTCCCAAATTCCCAGCAGCACGGCTGGGATGCAGCTGAAATAAACTGACAGTGCAGCATAAGAAACTTCACTTTTTGAAGACATTTATACTGCTGCTCTTGTTTGAGGCATTGCCTTACAACCTCCAGTGCATTCTGGCACCTACCTGTGTGCTGGATGCACCCTCCAGGTCCCTCCAGGCTCACACCTTGGACACAGCTTTGGATTCCCATGCGGCCGCTCCGGCAGCCCCACTGCTTCCCATTTAAGCACAAAGCAATCATAGATCCAAATCACACAAGAAAAAGGTTTATTGAAAAATAAAGTTCTCCCTAGTTTTTTTCTACAACAGTGAAAACAAAGCATTTTTCTATGCCATTAAAGTACAGACATTTACTTTTCTAAAAAAAATAAAATAATCTCATCCGATTGAACCCCGATAACTTGACAGCATCTGAACCACCGTGTTCTGCTCTATCCCAACCAAACCGCTTGAACGCAATATAATGGAACACAACCATGTAAATAAAACAAAGCCAAGATTTTAGGAGAGAGATTTCCAGCAGAATGCACTCGGTACCCAGCCTGACCCTGAAGTTCTCACACACGCACAAAAACTCTTTGACTCCAAATTATTATCCGCAAAAAGCAGCTTTTGGTTTTACAGACTTCAGTACAGTAGGTTTTTGTTTGTTTGATTTCTCCCCTTACAGTGCTACAGGGATTTTGTAGCCTTCCCCCACAGAGGCACCGCCAGGGAAGGAAGCAGAGCAGAAAGCTGCCCCTGCCACCCCCATGGGACCCGCAGCGCTCAGCCAGGGGGAGAGCTCCCAGCTCACCCCAGCTGCGGGATGTGCCCTTCGTGTTTCTATTTCTCTCCCTTTATAATCTTCAGGGCAACTTTTCTCAGAAAATTTACTCCTTTTTCTCTTTGCTAAAAACTGCCATTTCCTCCTCCTCTGCTGAATTCCTGTATGAAAACCAAATGAGATGGTTTTCACCGTCACCAGATTGCTCCAGGCTTGCTAATGGACATAACCAATTAGTTCTGGGTACAACTCTCCATTAAAACAAACTGCCCTCAGGCAGCCATTCAGCGTGATTTACTGCACACCTGCACCAATCCCCAGCAGAGAGAAGGGCACTGCTGATCTCATCACTGCTGCATTTTTGAAGCAGTCCTGTGGGGAAGGTGGAGTCATCACTCACCAATGCTTTGAGGACCTGACTATTCACCCATTTAACAAGCAGGTGGCTCAGTGCTGTTGGGAGAGGTCTGCTAACCAAACCCCACCACTGCTTTCCCTTATGCAAATCCATACGCAAAGGATTACTCAGATGGAAGCGAGATGCACTGACAGTGGAGGCACTTTGTTCCTTCTCCCTGGAAGAAAGAACACGAACAATGCCTCACACCTGAGGTTCAGCCTCTGGAATTTTCAACACATTCCTACAGTAAACATTTTACACTTGGTACATTGGAGTTTGCTGTTTACACCTTCCATTTAAATATACTATCTGGAATTTACAAAGTAACTTAAAAAACAAACTATAGAGCTACTTAAAAATACGAAGACGAGACGTAAGTCACTGCCCATCAAAAAACACTGTTGGGTGTTACACTGCAGCAGATCATTAAAGCATCCCTAAACGAGGCCCCAGCTGTCCCCGGCCGCCTCAGCCTGGCCAGAAGCCTACGGCTGTCGCTGCACTGCTCTGCCGGACTTTACAGTGGTCCCTAAGCTGCTGGGGACAAAGGAGAACCACAACTGGACACCAACCTCAGGTCAGAAGCTGAAGGCCCAGCAGCTGCAGGCACGCATCACAAAGAGCCACGCCAGAGACGTCAGCACCCCTGGAAAAAGGCTGTGAAGCTGGAAATGGTAACTGACAGCCTCTTTAAAACAAACAGCACAAAATAGCCCCTGGCACTCCAAAATGCAGAGAGGACGGCTCTTCAACCAAGGCTGACCTGACACTTGCATGGTTCCTCACACCAGGCTCGTGATGAGAGACACTACAGCAGCAGGTGAAACTGGCTGCTCATCGCCTGCACACAGCAACCTGCACGGCTTGGTCTTTATTCTGCTAGACAGTGCTCCATTAAAAAGGGAGAGCTGCTTTTGTTTAATTTGAAGAGAAAACAAGGGAGGAGTCCTGCTATCAGGGAAACCAGTGGGAGTCCTGCAGTTAATTACACTTGGACGAGATTGTACCCAGCCTCGTTCATCCCCTTTAATTTTCCCTGAAGTAAAATCTGGCCCTGAAACTCACCGCGAGCAAAGTGCATACCTAAGAAAGCAATTTGAATGTTGTTTATATTGAGAGCAGCAAGCTTGTAAACCATCTCTGTAATTTCGAGGGGTGGCACAACTTCCCTTCAGAGGACGAGCTGAGGACACCGAGGAGGACTTCAAAGGACAGGACTGCACCACCAGGCAAGGAGAGACGGCCCTGCAGAACAGCCTCCTTGCAGCTGGTGGGACCTGTGCACAAGGCTGGCTGCAGTGAGCAAGCTACAAACTGCAACCGGCGTTGGGAGCAGAGCTGAGCAGGGAACGTGCAGAATCCTGGCTCTGCCCCCAGGCCCGTGCTGCTGAACCCGGAGCTGCAGCTGTTGTGCCAAACATCTTTCTTACAGAAAAGGGGTGGCATTGAAGTAGAAATTTCTGCAGTTGGATGAACAGCCAGAGTTCACCACTGTGACTCGTACATTTGGGTATCACAAGTGCAGTGTGTGCTAGGAGCACCAGGACTCACCCCACCTGTATCTGAAAAGCCAAGCACCTCCCAAGCTTCTACGCAGATGTTGATTTTTCCTGCTAACCAAACCAGGTGTCACTGTTTCTACAGTCTCCCATTAGCATCTCCCGGAGAGCAGAGGGGGCTCAGCTTGCTCTCTGGTCATGGCACAGACACTCCATCCCAGCAGGAGCATGTGCCAAACATACAAAGCATTTCACCTGCAGAAGCAGCATTCTGTACAAATCAGCGATGTTACGGTATCTTTTCTCTCATTAACCCTTACATTTCTGGAGAAGATTCCCGTTACGTAAAATCATTCAGGATTTGTTCCGCTAGCAGACGCACACCCCTCGAGCAGGGGCTGCTCCCTGCAGTTAGTGTTCCATTATACTCGTTCAGACAGTGTCCACATTCTAAACACCCATCCGAACCCCAAAGTAAGGAAAAAAAAAAGGCACATAAACATTAAATATTTGTAGGAGAAACAATCTGATATAAACAAACACAGCTGCAACTATAGAGCACAAAAAGAAACAAAGAAACTAAGCAAAAAATGCAAAAAAGCAACTCTATTTATACATGTGCAAATCAACTTGCATATATGAAATAAATGAGGTTTTTATTGGCATTTTTAAACAGTGTGTATTTACCAACTTTACCTTTCAAAGGCAAGCCATAATTTTTATGTTAATTTTAATAAATATGTAAATGCTTCTCTCAAGTTTTCTAATCTCGTAGGAACAAGATTTTTTGAAAAAACTAGGTCACATACAAAAATACAAAATTTTAAAACAAAGAATGTCTTGATATGAGAGATATGTTTAAAAGCTTGTAAAATGGTTCTCTATGCAACTTTTGACATTTTTTCCCACCGGTCACTGATCAATATACTCAACTGCAAGCCATGCAAGAACCTGACTGCTGAGCAGCAGCAGCTGCAGGCCGCGCTGCCAGAGGGCAGCCAGCAGCCCTGCCCCACCGCCAGGGCCCGCACAGCGCTGCCGGGGCTGCACCTCTCCTCTTTCATTGGGAAGGAAAATCGTTACGGAGCACGGACAGAAGGCTGACTTCTATCCTGAAACTTGGATTTATTACATGTTTTTTGAAATCATTCAAAATTGAAATAGTCCCACGTGGATTTGCCTGAGTGCTCACCTGCAGAGGGGCTCCGCGTGATCTCCCGATGCCCGAACAGCGCTGCTCTGGGATGGGAGCGCGACATCAGCACGCTGCGGGCTGCCCACTGACAGGTCTTGGATGATATTTCTTCTACAGAAATTTAGACTGAAGCTGATTTCATAAAAGTGACATTTCTTCTGAAAGGAGAGGTCCAGCTATGATGCTTACAGTTAACAATACAAATTACAGCTCTTGATTCTTTTTTCTTTTTTGATTAAGGACCCATTCTCTATAGATTTCAGTGGAAGCAGGAGCAGACCCACCTGATCCTGAACCAAATTCAGATATCCTGTCCCTGGCTGACATGCAAGCGGCATCAGCGTTTGCTGTTTCATTTTTGCAGTAATTCAGTTCAGTAGGCTAGAAAGAAATAGTGCTACAGCATGGAAAAAAAAAAACACAAAACAGCTTATAATACTCTCCCTGCTGTGGTAAATGCAGACTTACCCTTGAGCAAAGCACTAGACCAGAAAATCTTATAATAACAAATACCAAACCCCTCCCCACCTACAAAAGTTCAGAGGCAAAATAAAATGCGGGATGCCATGTGGACCGTACGGCGGTGGGGGTCGAGCAAATATGTATTTACAGCCAAGGGTTACACGACAGCAAAAGCAACATGTTTTGCATTCTTAAGAGCACACATCCAGGTCTTTGTTTCCGATGTAACTCTCTGATATGCTGTTCTGAATGCAATTCCTGCCCAAGAAGCTCAGGCTGAACTAGTAAAGACAGATCTGCTGTTGCCTTCACACCCGGCACCAGGTAGAAGCACACGCTGCCGGTACTGCGCAGGATTTCCCAGTTGCACAAATACGCACAGCTATGTGGGGAACACGTGATAGGAATACAAAACAAACCGCAGCACCTGCTCAGACCCACTCCTGATCCTCTCCCCCAGCTCTGCCGGGGTATTAAAACCACCGCAGACTACGCTAGTGCTGACGGAAGCAGATGCTGAGATATGCTAACACTAAGAACTTCCATACTAGTTTGTGTTTTTCTTTTCATGAAAAACATTTGCCTCCCATTAAAGGGCCCATTATTCTGGTTTTGGAAAATCGCTCTGAAACACAGCAGATTTTGCCCCCATCACAGGCAGCTCCCGGCACCCAGCTGTCCTGCATCCCCCCGCATCCCCGCGGCTGCCCGGCCCTCCCCCAGCATGCAGTGCCTGTGCTACCCACGGAGCGGGACAGCGCAACGGCCCCAGGAGCGCTGAGGAGGAAACCAACTGGAAAAAGGTGATTCACTGCTCTCACTCTGAAACTTTAAGTTGTTAATTTTCTGTTCTCTCATTTTGAAAATGTATCCAAGATCGAACAGCATTTCCCTCGGTTGGTCTTCGGTAGCTCAAGAGATGCATCCGTACTCACACAAAGGAGTGCTGGTACAGCAAAAATCAGAACCAACCAGATACATACAAGAAAGGGAAAATAAAGGTTTTATGCTTTTCACAATTACCTGCCAATAGTTGTCTTTAGGAAAAAAACCTTCATGCCAATTAGAGTTTTTTCCAGCGTGATCAGAACACATCCAAATTTCCAACGTGCCGACTGTGGCTGCTTTCAAAACACACCGCGGATTTGCTTCTCACTGCTCTTAGCACTCCCTGACTACAAATGATGCTGTCAAAGATGCCACCTTCTGCTGAGAGCAACCAAAGGTGCCTCTACAAAAAGAGGGTGGTGTAGGAGATGTAACCTGCTGCCTCAAAGGAAGCTTGACTGGAATTCAAACTCTTCAGCCGTATTTTCTAAATTTGTAAGTGGTGTGCCTGTTAAAAAACAAAAACAAAAACCACACCAAGCCCCTCCCCCCAAAGAGAAAAACAACCCATAAGATCAATCAATGCTTTTCCTAGCAGTTGTTTGTCTCCTCTTGCTCTTCAGAAAAAGTTTCTCATTAAAAACCTAGCTAGTTATGAAGACATTTTACATTTCTACCATACAATAATTATATTAGCTTAGTTTAACCTTTCTATGTCATTCAGCGACACTGGAACTACTGGAAGGCGCAGCAAACTGAGGCTCTAACGATAATATTGCTCCAAAGATGCTGAATACTTTTTGCTTCACACAGTATTTCTAGTAGACAGACTACAACAGAAGCACGGGCAAGTTCCAAGCATCACTCTCTAAATGGGACCGGCAAACGGCGGCGGGCCCGTTCCCAGCACGGCCGTGTGTCTCTGTGGCTCTTCCACTCTGAAGGATGGCACAGCCCAAGTCGGCTGCCGGCTCACACGCTGCCTGTCTGCTCCCTCGTGGTACTTTCTGTTTCGACTGCTCTGGTGCAGCAGCTGTGATGCAGACAATACCTTGTTGTATACAAAGCTTAAAACAAAACAAAACAAAAAAGAACTGGGCCCAGATAACCCAATTACAGGATATAGAGCTATCTCGTGATTCCAAATTCTTGTGAAGTAAACCACTTTATAGCCATTCAAGACAAAGCAGTACCCCAAACAGTGCATCTATCATAAATTTTAGTCCTCCCTCCCCTGTACCCACCCCCCAAGCACACTTTTTTCAGTTTTCTACTGGAATGATGCTGAGATCCTTTCGCTAACCATGAGTGGGGATGTTCAACTCATTAAAAAATAGAAAACACTTCACCCAACAACAAAAAAAGAAGTTTGATGGGTCTGGGAGTTTTCTACAAACTATTCTGTGCAGTCATCTTCAAACCGCTGGAGGACACGAAACTCGTTTCTCTTCGCAAACAGACGAAGCAATTTGAAGAGTTACACTGCAAATGTTCTTACAGGAAAAAAAGATCAGTTAGCTGTTTGTTAGGAATCCCTCCTCTCTTAGTAGATAATTCTGCCCAGCATTGACAGCCCTGCCTGCAGCGAAAAACCTGGACAAAAGTGCAGGAAGGAAGAAGTAGCTCCTCTCCAAACTACTTACACGTTGTCCCCTACTCCAGAGCAGCCCCGCTGCTGCTATAGGCAGTCTTTACAAAGCGCAACCTGTCCCTTAATATAGTCCCTGCACGGGCAGATTCTTCTGTGGGTCGGGTGGGATCCAGCACAGCTGAACAGTAAGAGGTCACCTTGGAAAACACAGTGCTTCCTTCTTCCATCAAAAGAGGGGACCAGAATATCATTTGCAGACTCGACGGTGAGACATTCGATATTATGCCTAAAAGGAAAAGCACGTCATCAAGAGCACAGCGGAGTTTGCAGGAGTTCAGTACAGTTTTCATCCGTCCCCACTACAAATAAAATAAAATGCTCTACTACATACTAAGGCAAGTACCATCAGATGCAGTTTTCCAGTCACTGATCTCATTTCTTTTTGCCTGCACAGGTTCTCTCTGCAGAGGGCAGCACAGCCTTTAGCGTTGCTTTGCTTCTTAAAGATTAATGAGAGAAGTTAAAAAGGAAAAAATGTTTTTGATTGCTCCTCAGATCTGATATTTTAATACACCACGGATTTCTAGTAAGACAAAACCAAAGAATCTGAAATCAGGAGAGATTTTCATTGATTTCAGCAGAGCTCCCTGCCAGGCAAACCACACCGTGCCCGGCAGCCCGGGGCAGCACAACGCGAGGCTGCGGTGCTGGTGCTGTGCTGCAGAAGAAAGGAAAACTCATGTTGCCAACGTCTGACCACAGAGCTTAAAAGCACGGAGGTAGCAATTCCAGCAGAGCCTTTTTTCCACTTATCCTGGAAACAGTGGTAGCTCTAGGAGTAGAATTTCAGACTTTTTGTCCACAGAAGCGCAATTTTGTCTAGATAGCTAGAAAAGAGCAAGAAGCCCAACAAAGTTTTCACCTGTGAGCTGCTTCTGTTCTCCCCTGGAAATCACAATGTTTCAAATAAAATATAAAAATAAAACCTGTCTACAAAGAATATAGCAAAAAGTGGAGATAGAAAGCACAGAAGGCAGATTCCCTAGCAACCATTTTGGAGCCTGGCTTTTGAGTGCTTTGTTTTCGTCCTGAAAGGAACACAGAGACGTTCCCAGAGAGATGGCACCTGAAAGCAGCAATCATCTCCTTAATGCAAAGCTGGTAAGAACCGTAAATTGCTACTAATACCTCCAAACGCATGAGGGATCACAAATCTTTATCTAGGGCACTACTGACAAAGGTTTGCAGAGATTGCAACTGCTAATTGCTAATGAAAACATGTTTTTCAATGTGGATGTTAATTGTGAGCAAAGAGAGAGCTCAACAAGTGAGAGAAGCAGCAGCAGGCACCGCTTTTAAAACCATGCAAACGACTGACAGAAGTCATACAAGGTGTATTTACTGCAACAAAGCACATCTAAGTTTTGAATCATTCCCTCCAACAGGTTGCTGAACACAGCTGGGATTAGTGTAAAGCAGCACGCAAGCTCCCTAGCTCTCAGGAAGATATGGCCAAAGTAACCTGGAACAGCGCGCCTGCGCAGCCAGGGCAGCACCGGGCCCCAACTTTTACAGGCCCAAACAGTCAGTGTCCTGGCATTGTGATACTGCAGCGTAAGCATCTCTGCTTTTTGCAAGCAACCCAGTGCCAAAGGGCGGCACAGCGTGCAGAGTGTGCCTGTGGGAGGTGGAGGGAGGAAGGAAAAGATGACAGTTTTTGGCTCGCTGATTGCCTCGGTGCTGTACTCCTCACTGCAAAAACACATGCTGCGTGGAGCAGAGCTGGGGCACTGCCGTAACTTCACCATCCACTGCTGGCAGGGATGGACTGCTGCCAAAACACAGCGCCTCTCTCCACACCTCCCCTGCTCACAGAATCCGTGCACTGAGTGTTGTATTGTGGCACAAGACAGAGCTATAGCAAGAGACCAGATACCGTGTCTGTGCTTTTACGGTACTTACTTAAGCAGGGCTTTGTCCTTGTTAAGATGCTGGAAGAAGGAAGGCTCGCAGATGAGCTGGCTTTCCTGACAGACTTGTTTACAGGATTTTCCAGGTTCAGCAATTTTCACTTGAAGGGCACTTAGTGGGGGCCACATCACCTGCCCGTGACAGAAATCCTGCAGGGACAGACAACATTTTATTGGGGTGCATCCCGTCCCTCGCTAGCAATTTTCTCCATTAGTAAAGCAAGTGATAATTCATCCAAATGCTCATTTTGGAGCTCACCATGGTTGCACTAAAATCACTGTGAAACATAATAAAAATAATTTTTTAGCGTGAAGGAATTACCAATTTTGACTGTTAGTTGAAATGGGTTGGCGTCATTATTCCCCAAGAATCTTCTTTCCCACCTTTACTTTGATTAATCACAAGCAGCCGCAGATCTCTCTCAACTCCCACGTGCCCAGCCCATGTTGGCTCTCTGACTCCTGTTCCCCAGCTCAGTGCCAGCAGAACTATTTTGGTACCAGCACAAATTTTACGAGGAAGTTCCAGAGGCCAAGGACCCTGTGGGTGAGCAGTGCCTCCGTGGCAGGCAGTGAGCCACCTGCCCGGGAGCAGGGGAACCACGGCCCTGCTGAGGAAGTGAGCTCATAAAGACAGATGATTTCTGTGAGGGTTCAGAGTCTGTCTGCTCTTGGTTGAGCTGCTAGTGACACAGCCCCGACAATGAAAAAACTGCCCACAGGTAATGCATGCAGTCCAGTGTCACATGCAGCAAAAGGAGGAAGGAAGAAACACTATGCAAACACACCTGCTGGTAAAAAATGTAAACGTTTTTACAGCCTCGACATTTAAAGTGAAAAAAAAAAGTAAAAGATAAAAATGAGCTCTCTATAACATTCCGTTACAGTTGGCTGTTACTTCAGTGTTTCGTTACTCCAGCAAAAAGGCATCAAAAAGTTTGGGCCCACACCACCATGCTCTGCCTTCCCCTGATGAAAGCAATGTCTGCACACACAGGTCCCAGCCTGGGACCTCGGGCTCACAAAGGCAGAACTACCTGAAATTGTAATGAAACTGAACCCCCGAACAATCACCAATTCTAAATATAATTTTTTTTCCTTTCTCCTCTGTTTATATTTCCTCTGCTGAAGCTGGAAGCTTTCGTCCCCCCAGCTCTAACCACAAATCTAATATCCTAAATAATTTGTCAGCAGTTGATAGCAAGTAGCAGAAGATCACAGTTAGACCTTATCTGCCCATGGTTTACAGCTGCTGTTCTGATAAGCCACTTCAGATAACCCCAACAAACGAAGCAGCAGGCTGCACAGCTGCACGGTCCGTGTGACAGCGTTTCCATGAACCAAAGCAGCACGGAGCACATCCATAGAGTCACTTAACGTGTCAGAAACACAAATGCTTCAGGCATGCATTGAGCAGAAAAAAATTGAGAGAGCAAACAGTGATCTTTCATGAAGTCACAATGTAAATGAATTAATTTTTTCATCACAAGTATTTTCATTAATAGGTTGCATTGCCTTCTTTGGTTTAGCGCATTCCATAACAACAACAACAAAAGAATAAACTTTCATATTTGAAAAAGAAACTCCTTTTAGAGAGTCCTGGTGGCAGAATAATTTTAAGAGCATCACCAAGAAGCAGGCTGACAATAGGCGGTGGAAGGTGTATTTTAATGAGGCTGTTCCATAAAGGTTGCTTTGTTGTTTGACTTGGGTGCTCTGCTTACCCTGCACTTTTATAATCAAACATTTAAACACTTGATGCAGGAGGGAATTTATCTAGGTTACAATACTGTAAATATTGGATTGGATTCACAGCTTTTGCAGGCAGAAGACGAAGTTATTCAAAGATAGGAAAATCACTGATAGTCTTCACCATTTGTCGGAGACTTCAGCTTTTAACACGCCTTAGTAAAAATTTTCCCCCAAATCTAGGCCAGCACCAGCCTCCATTTCTGGTCCACAGCCTGGTGGGAAGGCTCCCTCAGCGCTGCTGCCTCTGAGCAGGTCTCAGGGCATCGCTCCCAGAGGCGCCAGCACGCAGGGCTATGCAGCCCCCTGCTGCCCCCGGCTGGGTTTCCTACCAGCCAGGCAACCTGCGCTTGGTAGCTTCACCCCAACCCATCCTGCCCCACAGCCCTACAGGTCTAAAGGTAAAAGAAACACAAGATGCTACAAGATGCTACACGAAACCAAAGGTTGAGGTTCAGCACAGACTGTGGTTGTACTTGTTATACTTATTCTACCTACAACCACAGTTTCGAGGTGAGGTGGACTCAGCCCATTTAATGAGCAGCTGCTGTCAAAGGAGGTTCCTGCTCTTCCCTCTGGCTGAACATCCTCACCCCGTTCCTTTTGCCAGCTCTGGTGCTCAGCTGGACCAGGTGCTCACCAAACAAAGAGCAGCCCAAGGTATTTTCTGCTGGGCTCCCAAGTACTGCTCAGCTGGACCACACTTCTCAGGGTCAGCACGCCTGCCCAGTCAGCCCAGCCTGCCTCATCCAATCGCTCTGAGTTGCAAAGGGAACCCTGCAGCTGCTCTGGGACCTGCTGCAGCTCCCTGGCTGGCGGCAGTGCCCGTCTGAGCAGCCCCAGCCTTGGGCTCCCACCCCACGCTGCCCCAGCAGAGCTGACGCAGCCATCCGCAGGGCCTCAGAGCCACCAGGCCCAAGGGAGCTGCTGGGCTGCTGGCTGTGCCAGGAAGGAAGAGCCTGGAGCAAGAGCTGCTTTATTCCACCTGAACGTGGCACTGCTGAGTGTGCAACCACAGCTCACAGCAGCTCTCACCCCTGACCCTAAAGACCTTCAGGTCAGCTGCTGGACCTGAAAGATGCAGGGAATGCACCTTCATTGAACCTGTCTTGAGATTACTGTCCTCCCTCCTGACCCAAAAGGAAACTCCAGACAACTCCTTGAGATCCTACAGTCTCACTATCCCACAGGATGACTTACATGTTTGTATACCCGGCCCCTGTCCACTTCCAAAAGCTGCCACACAGACCACACGCTTGTGCTTAAGGCACCTCCCAACCCATGCAGACCAGCTCCACGCATATCCATTCCTGTTCTGAGCTTCTGCTCTCTCTGTTCTGCCTGCCTCCAAGCAGGAGCTCGTAGAACAAGGGCTTCACCTTGAGTCTGGCTTCAACTGACATGACAGGCACAGCGCTAAGCACACGCACCTAATGCTGATACTGAGCCTCCCAGGGGCTGTAAAGCAATAATGGCTCTTCACAATTAGTCAAAGCAATGAACAAGATGATAATTCTGCGTTTATTTCTGAGGGGGTGTGATAAAGGCAGCGGCTTAACTCTGGGGAAGGTGCAGAGGGCAAAGAAACACCTTAGCCCTCTACACCTAAGGGTCAGATGTCCACAGATCACAGCTGCAGATGTCCCTGCACATTGCAGGGGAGTTGGACGAGATGACCTTTAAAGGTCCCTTCCAACTGTAAGGATTCTATGATTCTGTGATTTCTAAATTGATTCTTTCTCCCTTACACTGAGCTCCGTTTCTTCCTTATGGACAAAACCCCTCACTTACAGCTAACTTGGAAGAATCAAAAGAAGCAGAGAGACTTATAGAGGCTATGGTGGCAATACAGCAGCAAAAAGCATGAAGTGTTTATTGGCAGCAAGTTGGAAATAGCAATGTTATTTTAACCACACTTTTGATCTGAAGCCATGTTACTCTTTATTACTGTCTGTAATGCTGTCACCTTTCAGAAATACAGGTACAGGAGCCCATCCAGTGTTAGAAAGAAATTCCAGAAGTCAATTGGCATAATAGAGATACAGGTTATCCTTATCACTCCTCATCTCCTGCAGCAGCCAGAACAAAATGCAAGGAGTTGGTGTTTGCAACAGATCTGGCGTTGGGCAGATGTCCAAGCAAACATTCAGTTTCTAGAAATCAGGATCCCATGTAAATCTGTCCAGCTTGTTATTCCAGCCCAGTACCTTTTGCTGATCTCAGCATGCAATAATGCACAAGGACCCAAAGTCCTTCAAGTTACTGATTCCCAAACCATTTAAATCTTTATCAACTGAAAGTAAATACTTGAAAAAGTATTTAGCCTAAGTGTAATAATATTGCAAAAGTATCTCTGTATTTACGTAATACTTCATGATCCAAAGATTTTTTGTGTGTACACACCAACAATGCCAGCTGTAAAAGAATTTGCATTCATGTTGAAAAGTTACTTTGGTGTTCTACTTTGGTATGTCATCGAACAAGGACAGCTCTTTGTATAAATATCTGCATGTATACATTTACATAATAGTTAAAAAAACCTCCTGTAGCTCCTGAAATACAGTAGGCATATCCATTTTTTGCAAAGCTGCATGGTAAGTCAGGCATTCATGGATGAATCAGAAAAGCAGAGTGAATATTCTGGTAGTCAGCACTTTGTCTTAACTGCCTGACAGCCTCTGCATGCATAAAAGCTCCCACTGGCACCGTGTCTGGTCGGAGCTTCCCAAGCAATACGCAGGCAGCAGTGTCTGCACCCAGGTGAGCCCCAGGGGAAGCCCAGCAAGCAGCTGCCTGCCAAGGACTGCACGGTTGCTGTTCCTACTGCAACAAGGTGAAGAGGCTTCAGAATTGAGAGGCTCCCCCTTCCCAGCATAACCCAGACGAGTCACCCACGATAAAGCTCGTACCTGTCTTTCAATAAACGCGTTCATCCTCTGAAGCATTCCCTCACACGTAAACTCGTAGGGCAAATAAGGGTCGATCTGTTGGAACACAGTGTGGGAAGGTTAGAGGTGTTTTAGCTGAAATGAGCGCTGTGGTGCACTGTGGTAGCAGCTTGTATTCTGAAGACTACATTATAGCTTAAGCAGCAAAAATAAGTGCAAATACACTCATTAAGAAATCACAGTTGGACCAAATCATCAGTACTTTATGCTGATTTAGCTCCTTTGCAATGGCTATAAAAGTTGCTCAGTGATCATCTTCAAGGAGATGTCAAATGGTAGAATTTCAGGGCTTATTGCTAAGTAACAGACACAAAGCCAGCGTGAGACCCCTCTCTGGATGCTAGCTGCAGTCCTGGAGTTGAAGTGAAAAACAAACCATTGTGATAAGAAGAGAATGTGATACTTTCAAAAACGTCTTCAATTTTTTTTTTCTTTATAAGGTGCCCTCATTAGAATTCCACTCTGTAAGTACCCAAGCATTTCCGTGGCAGTTATGTGAAGGCTACAGAACCAGTCAAAAGAGTTAAGTGTGTACTTGGACAGGCTGCCACAAGGAAACCTCACTGAATGCACAGAACATATACACTGCTTTATAATTTACATTGAATTTGTATGGAAATGTGAATGTCATCTCACACTCATTTTATTCAAGTAAAAACCTGACTTATCCAGTACTAAATCATGACAGTCAGATACAACAGGGATAGGGTGACAACACTTTCCCCCAGCAACCTACAAAGAGCAGCACTCTAGCTAGACTAACGTTACAGGCAGTCTGCTCATGGTCCATGACACACTCTTAAGTGTTGATTGAAAATTGAGAATGCATTTCTCACCTTTTGATTCAAAATTGATTTCACAGCCTTCTCCACTTCAGAAAGATCATTGATGTCTACAGTCCAGACATGGGGCTTCCCAATGTAAACTTCAGCATAGGGGTGCTGAGATGTCAGCTGAAAGGAAGAGAGGACATTGGTAAAAACAACAGTGCCAAGAGAGCCTTCTCTCTTCACCAGATTCAGTGGAGAAAATGCACTGGGAGAATTGAACAATTCAGCTAGAACTGAGCAGTCATTTTCATTCCTTCGGAGCTCTCTCTCAGATTTTCTGTGTTTAAATTCAGAGAGTGAATTAGGTTGGAAAAATGAAAATCAGATAACGATGCAGATCATGAGTAACACTGGTACGCTTCTCTCCCCTGTGGCTCTGGTCCTCCCAATGTCTAACACTGCAGAACAGTCGCTGCTTACAGAAATTCCTTTGAGTGTGACCCTGCTGCCCACGGAGCTGGGCAGAGCTCCTTCAGGGAGCAGTGCCAGCTGTCACAGCTTGCCACCGCTGCCAGGCCTGCTCGGACCCGTGTGACTGGCTGCCAGAGCTGGCACCCCTGCCCTCTTTCTCTACATTTCAAACAATTCCAAGCTGCTACGGGCAGAAGTGTAGGAAGGATCATTTCTGTAACTCAGGATGAATTGTGGCTGTTGTTCGTGTTACTACAAGCATGATTTGACCTCAAGGAGAGCATTAACTGGTATTTTGCTCACCCCTTGGTCAGAACGGGATTTCAATAAATAGTCCTGTAGAGAACTGAGAAAAGTGATCTCAGGGCTGGCTTGGTAGGTCCTTCAGAACTGGCAGGCTGGCACTGGAAGAAAATTCTGTGACAGGTTTCACCATCCTTGTTCTCTTGCTCAGGTGAATACAAGGAACTAAATTAGGATTTTTTTTCCCAAAATTTTATCCATTGCATTTAGGTTGCGAACAAAAGCAACCAGTCTCATAGCTATACATGGGAGCAGCTGGCATAAACGTGTGCAAGCTCTCCCCTGCACCCGCAGCGTGGGGCTGGCAGCGCGGGCTGTGCCTGCACACACAGCCACATGGCTCCCTGCTCACCTGCAGCCCACGGCTCTGTGCTGCTGCCTGCACGGCTTAAACTCCTCCAGAAAGCCCCATCTTGCTCTACAACTGATATAGTGACTTTTTTTTCAGTAGTATTTCCACTGCAATTAACACTATATGTACTTAAAAATCGGGGCTACCAGGTGTGCCTGAGCTCCCAGGACACTTAGGTCTCAACTCCAGGCTGCAGAAGCTATACTCCTATTGCTTTCAGTTCCAACAAAAAATTTTCCATTGTGCCTTTAAAAATATGAGCAGAGACAGCACTTTAAATTCCTTAGGAATTAGGCTTTAGACCACTCTTCCTCTACCATCTCAGCCAGGCAGCCAGGCAGGTTAAAGCCAGGCCAGCTCTGGAAGGCAACCAGTGGCACTTCCCAGGCCACTGCTGGAGTCCTGAGAACAACCAGCAACGTGTTTGTATTGCACCAGACACTATGCACCTGTACTCACAAAAATTAAGACCATTTCTAACAGGGAAATGCTTTAATTAGCTGAGGTTTGATGTTTTAGATACTCAGGAGATACTCCATCTGTCTATAATTAAAGCCTATAAGAGTTCTTATAAATAGATTTGGAATTAATTTCTAATTTCAAGTCCTTTTTTCTTCCAAAAGCAGAAAATGATTTCTGTGGGGGAAAAAAACAACAAAAACACATCCACCAAAAACATTTCAACTAGATTTAGCATTGTGTTTTCTTTTTTTTCTTTTTCTTTTTTTCTTTTTTTTCCTTCCTACCTCTCTGATCTGGTAGAGTGGAACCAGGCAGCTTCCCATCCCAGACCCACTCCACATAAATTCTACTTAGAAGAGGAGAGACATAGCAACTTACAATGGTTACTTTACTGTTCTAAATCCAGGCTTTATTTTCACATTTGTCTATGGATAATCAATTGATTTTCAGAATTACACAAGTACTTGTTCTCCTGTAATACTTAAACAAGCTGGCAGAGGGACTGAAGAACTTCCTTCATTCCAAGGAACCAGCACAAGTGGCCACAGGAGCTAAATGCAGTTGTGGAAAGCCCATACAGCAAAGGGTACTCTCATGGCAGATCAACGAAGCACACAAATGGAGTAAAATTTGTGACGAATGTTCACTATAGTGCTCTGTACTAAAGCTGTCAGTAGGGATTATTTGTCTGTGCAGGTCAAGTGCACAGCATGTGTGTTACTGCTGACAGATGCCAGCAGGATTCAGCACGGCATTCCATGCACTGGAACTCCTGCTAGGGTTAGGTGGGTCCTGATGGCTTAGCAGGCCTGACTGGTTTCAGTGCCTGGGCACAGAACGACTGCAAGAAGAGAGACACAGTTGAGCAACTCAGAGCAGGAAAGCTTTGAGAGGTGCCAAGCCCAAGGAGAAGGTTTAAGTGCTGTCTCCTTTGGTAGCAATGCCAGCTGTGGGAACGGCTGAGCTTGGACTCAGCGTCCTGAGCCTGCTGCATGTAGAATGAGCTGAAATGTACCTACAGCCATGGCACACAGCATCACAAGCAACTTATGTTCATGGTTCCACATGGGAAACTGCCCTTTGCTCATCAGCTAGCTGCACTGCTCAGTACACAGTTTGTATAGCCAAACTGCACCTTCAGCTGGGAGATACTGCTGGGTGAGCTTCCCATCATGTGTTACCAGAGAGCTTTTCTTCAGATAAAGGAAATGCATGCCTTTGAAGCTGTGGTCACAAGTAAAACACTGTCAGAGATGGCTCCATGACTACTGAATGCTTTGCAAGTGTTGCAGGCTGAATTTTACCTACACCAAAGAATCTGCCTGACGTAGCTGGCTGGCTTACTGAGCCTCCTTTTCCTCTTAATGGAGTCTAACCACCCTGGCTGTTGTGAAAGCTTGAGGTTTGGTTTTCCTGTTCTCTTAAAGCACCAGTTCTCCAAATTTAGTCAGTGTTCAACTGCAAATACAGCGAGAGTTGTTAGCATTCATACCAGCGCTCAACAGTGCCTTGAGCAGATTTTTCTGGAGAAAAAAAAAGAAGTAAAAACATACACAACGATCCTTCAAATGCGATCTTAATAATCAGCAAAGACACCTCTTTACTTCCTGCCGAGTACACAGTAACATGTTTCTTCAACTAAACAAAAACGTTTTCAAACAACACATCATGCATCCCACGACATCACCTGTTCCAGGTCAGAACATCAGGTGTACAAATGGAACTTCAGTTTATGGTCTGTCAGTAAGGATTAGCAGAACGTGCAGACAGACACAGAGGTAAAGTTTAACAGTACATGAACGAAAAGCTTCCATTATGCTACAAAACCAAGGACTGCCAATCCCATCGACGGGTAACGAAAATGACAGCTGTACACTTTTTGCAATGAAGCACGAACATTTAAGTAACTTTTCCTATATGGTGTTACTAAAGAGAAATTCACAATCATTTTCAAAAAAGAAATTATCAGTATTAACAAAGCTTACCTCTCGGAGTGTAGGCTTGCCTTTGAAAAACTCTGTGTTTTTGCTACTTTTGGGTGGATTAAATCTCAAATTTAGAAAAGCACATCCATTAGCAATAGCCTCTAAAGGAGCAGGCCCTTCATAGGGAAATCCAAGACCAACAAACAGCTGAAAAATCAAAAAGATGGGCTGTTTTAATTTTTGTTCTTTATGACAACTGAAAGCTAAAAGCTAACACAAAATAAACAGTTACACACTCAAAATGTACAAGCCTACAAAACATAACATTAAGAAGAAAATACGAGGGATTCAGCAGCTCACTCCCTCATACCCAAGCAGGAATGGAATGTCCTGATAAACACACTTGACAATAATCTTCTGTAACGAGCTGAGATGGTTTGTCATGTAGCTGAGGCAACAAGAGACTCTTTCAGGGATTTTTTTTTTTTTGGGAAAGTCATTTGGTGGTTTGACTGGTGTTCAAATGAAACTTCTGGGCTCTGGGCTCTCTTGCAGGTACAGCTTTTATTGCAGTACCCTCACTGAACAGCCACACTACTGTTTTCCCCCTCTCCCACATCAGCTAACTTGCTGGTTTGCCAATATGAACAGGCTCCTGCCAAGCTGATTAAGTCTAATTAAAACGGTAGATGGCAGCAAACATCAGCAGAAGACACTAACTAGTCAGCCCAGGTTTGCAGAGGATGAAGTGGATTCAACGCCCCCAAGGTAAATTGAAGGAGGTAAACTGCATCACAAAGCTATTCCTCCTGTCAGCTGCATCACAATGCCATTCTCATGGCCAGCTGAGGTTACAGGTGCTC
This sequence comes from Penelope pileata, assembly GCA_013396635.1. Lineage (NCBI taxonomy): Eukaryota > Metazoa > Chordata > Aves > Galliformes > Cracidae > Penelope > Penelope pileata. The sequence continues at coordinate 3,051,189 of WBMW01003413.1, forward strand.
AAGAAAAGGCAGCGGTTTTCCTCAATGTAAAGAAATTTAATGTTTTGTCAGAGTTGCATAGCATTTATTTATGCCTTGACCCCTTTCCTGGCCTAGCAGAATTCCTGAATTAAATACTTTTATTTGAAAGTGTAATGGGAGAATGTAAAGCTCTGATGGTAACAGCCATTTCCCAGCAATGCTGGGTGACTTTGTATACATATATACATGTTTATACGGCTACTCACTGTTTCAAAACAAAAGGGAATCTTCATAACTATTAAAATATTAGAACTCATATATTAGAATTGTGATCAGAACCATGTATTCAAGGAGCTCAAATCCTTATAGCACTTCACGTTTTCTGCAGCATGGAAGTGGATGCTAGCAACAGAAGGTTCAAAACTGAAGGCCCGTGCTGGGAGCACACCTGGACCTTGCTGCACAGAGCTGCAGTCAGTCGTGCACTGCAGCATCGCTCCCCTCCGACCCACGACAACAGTAGTTTCCTACGCTGGCAAAAGTTAACACCTCTCACCTTGTTTGAGAATGCACAATTTTCACAGCATGGAGCTGAATGTTGGTATTTCAGTTTTCAATTTTCAGGTTAAAAGAAGTCATCCACTTGCAAACTGTTTCTCAGCTATCTTGCTGAGAAATCTTAAAGGAAACTCTCCAGTGGCTGATAAAAAAAGATCTGAACAACTATCTCCGCTAAAGCTAGATCATGTAAATTTGCTTTTTATATACGGCATAAGATGCATTACCTTTCAGCTAAAAAAGAAAAACATAAGATGAAAACATACTGAATTTCACCTCAAAAGAGGGTTAATTTAAAGGAAGGCAGGCTTTTGAAAATAATAAATTAGACGTGAAACCGTTTCACACAATCGGCACACAGGATGTTATTTATTTTAAACTACTCCTTAGTTCAGGCAGAAAACCAGCTGAGAACCAGCAATTAAACCCATCTGAAGCATCAACTCTCCTATGATCCCACGTTTGCCTGTTATATAGAGAATGCTGGTTTGTTTCTTTCATTTTTCACTTTTTTAATAAACTGCTGCTGTGCACAGCCGAACAGGTTTGCGTCTGACTGGTCCGTTTACCTAGGAGGAAGCTCCGTGGGGAAAGAAACATGTTTTTATGTTTTGACAGCACAGAGCACACTGTCAACACTTAATCTATAATAAATAGCCTACCACCTGTTTCACAGCCATTTTCGAGCCTTACCTCTAAGCAGCAGGCTCCTTGGAAGAAATGAGGAAGGATGCTCCTCATGGCGAGGAGGGGGCTCAGCCTCAGGTTGCAGCCCGGCAAACAGCCACCTGCAGCCCCCCCAGCTCCTCCTTTCAGCCCCCAAATCACTGCCTCACATCACCTGCAGCAGCTCAGCTGAGATTCCCAAAGTGAATCTACACCCTGGGCACTGGAAATTGGCCTTATTCAAGTTCCTTGGCTGGCATTTTTGTAAAGGTAAAGATGAAAACTGAGGTGTATCTTCATTGTCCCAAGAAAGCCACATTCCTTTTGATTCAAAACGCAAATATTGGGGAACTGCCCTGGTCCTGTCCCCTCCCGGCTCCTTGTGCCCCCCCAGTCCCTTGCTGGCAGTACCAGAAGTTGAGAAACTAAAATGTCCTTGGTTCTGTACAGCTGTCCAGCAACAACTACAAACATCAGTGTGTTATCAGTGTTGTTTTTCTCCTCAAACCAAAACATCATACCAGACACTGTGGAAAAACAACTTCTGTCCCAGGTGAAACTAAGACAGGAATGCAGCTCCTTTCTAGAGCGTCACACGGCTGAGTTGTAATTTGCAATCCTTTGAATTGTATGCAATTACTTCCAGAAAGGTAGAATAATCTCTCAAGTTACTTCCTAAATGCTGCAAGTCACTAATTGAAAAAGAAGGGGAAAAAAAATAAACCAATCAAAGAAGAAAGAACAAAGACTAAAAATGGACAGCTGCTCTCAGGTAGCAGTGAAGCAAGCATCCCTCCTCAGTGCAGCCAGTACAGCGGCCCACGGGGAGCAGGCCCCTTCGCCCTCCTTCCACCTGCAGGCTGCAGCTCTGTCACACGAAGCTCCATCCTGCGGGCACTGCGACTGCGGGCACACGGCCACCAGGAACGTGAGCCCTGAGCCTGCCTTCTTAGCTGGAGCACAACCGCTATGCAGAGTAGAGTTCCTTTATCCGTCACTGGTAAGTTAGTGCTTGAAAGCATTTATTCCATATGTGAGCATTTTTCTCAACTTTAAAATGCTTTTGAAAGCCAGGTTAAAATGTCTTTGAAAGCCATTGCTCACACGGTGCTTTCAGTGGGCACCTGCCACAGCAGGCAGCGTATGCTTACACCGCATGTAACGAGGTGATTGCCACGAGGAGTTTACAGTCTGAAAGTATATCTGCAGGAGATAACAGCAAAATAAATACAGATCTAAAACGATTATTAGTATCGGCCTTTTTTTTTTTAAAAGCCACTTCCTTGTTTGCAAGGTCTGGTACCCAAGCACACCTGCAGGTCTGCACAAGTCAAAGCCAGATTCAGATCTGCCCTCTCGCTTGCCCTTTTTAAATACATACAGCAGGTGCTGAATCCTCTGAGCAGGAATACTTTGGATTTTGTATGGGAGGCTCCTCAGGAACCTTCCTGCCTTTGCAGTGAACTGAATCCCTGCTACGGAATTTCAGGCTCTTGAGCTGCCCAGCAAGCACCCCAGCAGCCAACACAGCGCTTTTCTGATCGTAGTGCTGGCATTCCCTTCAGGGTGGAGCAGCCAAATGGACACTTCTCTGCCATGACATCTGCCATGACAAACCACTCCCACGAAAAAGCAGATTTTAAAAAAACATGTATTATACGAAATCAGTGATGTTCAGTTGACACTAAGTGATTTATCTGTGGAGTTTACAGCAACAACTGCTATTAAATGAGTACTTGAGCAACTAGTCTTTCTAAATTATGGCCAAAAGTATAAAATAAAGAGTGAGTATTTTAACTGCATATTCTCAAACAGCTGCATATTTAAGAGAAATATCTCAAATAGCAGAGACTAAGTGCTACAGTTCCACGAAGAGGAATGTTTATCTTTTCCTCTCCCCTTCCTAACATGAGTGCACTTTATCTCATGCACTCTGCTGGGCTGGTGGGTTTAGCACTGCTTTTATTTGCCTCCTTACCCAACTATTTTGTGTATTCTCTTCTGAACTGTGGAAAGAGAAGTGCAGTCATGACTGTTGTTAACTATCTTGATACATTTTCCTCATGAATATAAAATGCTTTCTGAAAAAGCCATTCCTTTTGTGATTGAAATATCTTTACAGTAGATTCACTAGTTAAATGACTATTCAGCAGTGTTTTGATGTGCCTGGAAGTAAAAAGCACATTACTTCATAAAGGGCAACATAAAAAAAGTAGAAGTTCATTTTCCTATTTATGCTTATCCAACACCCCAACAGGTTTCCCCAAAATGCCTAAACAAGGTATTGCTGCTGCTTTCCCTGATCATCATTCAGAAAGCATAAAATCTGTTTAGGAGAAGAATCTGGATCCCCTCAAAAATTCACAGGAACTGGAAGTAAAAAGTTGCATCTGAAACCTTCTCAGAAGGAGAAGTATTTCTCAAGAGCTCAGCACTGGTTTTCCAAGCCAGCCTGGTGCCAGCTGCCCGCTCGGCAGGGAGCCTGCACCTTGCCTCCCTCTTTTCCTCTGAGGTGATGAACAGCTCCACACCTTCTCCCCAGGAATGCTCCATCCCTGCAGTTTGTCACGCAGCACACAGCTGAATGAGCCACCAGGAACGCCGAGCAGCCCCCCTGCCTGAAAAGCACACTTATTCTGAAACGCATTGCTTTGGGACATACTCTAGGAGAAAATGGCAGCTGCACGCTTCTGAGAATAACCGTGTCCTATACCAACTGCTTCAGAGACCAAATCCAAACAGAAGCCATGACTGAGCTGTTACCTATTGGAATTTTGCTGTCTGAGAGAAAATAAGCAGTGGAAAGTAAGCCGGCAGGTGTGAGTTCCTTCAGCTGCGCCATTTGTTAAATTATGATTTAGCTCTGACTTCCTACAACTAGATCATTTGTCAACTGACCTGACAAAAATGTGCTAACACAATGCTGAGATCACACACAATGAAAGAATCTTTGCCCTTGGGTCTGGAAGCATATGTTTAGAAAGAAAAATCGGAAAGTTTCTGGAAGCTTAAAGGCAAAGTTTGTTGCTTAGAGACAGCGAGCAGCAGGCGAGATGGCAGCTCGAGTGAGCTCTGTGCACACAGATGTTACCAGCAGTGAGGTACAGGTCCTGGGCTTGGATTTGCAGCACACTGATTGTTCAGTGACAAAAAACCATAACTAAATTCATTATGGGGTCTGGTCACGTTGCCTGGTGATTAAAGTGATTATGATTAAAAAGTGTCCTTGGACATCACTGGATGCATGGGCACACTCGCATGCATCTTCTCAGGGCACAATGCTGCCATTCATGTGAGCTGATTCCTGTGAAAGCCTTGCACTTAGGTTAGCAATTCAATCCCAGGAACTATCGATATCGATGCGATGAAGCCACGAATGTAGCAGATGGCCAATGGAGACAGGTGAATGGTGTTTTATACTAAGCTATGTGAAACCGTTGTCTCAAAGGAGATCAAAATGAGAAACTGTGAATGTACAGGCAACAAGAAGACTTAGATCAAGTATGTAGATTAACACCAAGAATCAACCATATGCTAAAGCAGAACAGCTATGGTACCTACGAGATGCTAAACAACAGCTAGCAACAACAACAACAGAAAATCCCAAACAAAAAAACCCAAAAGAACAGCTCCAACCAAAAAAGTTCAATTTGATTAGATGGTAAACCTGTTTCAATATCAGGATGCTGCTGTTTACTTTTTGTATTAAATATAATATTAATCTTAATATTGCAACAAGTATTATACAGGAGTGACATCCAAAATTAATGATGCAATAAGTCATATTTCATTTCAACATCAGAACTACGTTGCAGCCTGGTTTGTCTGACAATGAAACAAAGTAAGCATTAGGAGAAGTGGACGGACTCTTAACTGTTTATTATTAAGAGTTTTGCAAGCTGGTAACATCATAAACAATTTATTTACAGGAAAACAACTTTTATCATTCGCAAATCTGCTAACAAAAGTTCAGAAAAGCCATATGAAAACATTATTTGCAGATTCTTCTAAAAGAATAAGTTTAAGAAAGACTGGATCAAAAGAGCTATGCAATAAAAACACTAGGTTCCTGATACAGGGTTCTGAATCACATCAGTGTGTTTCTCGGTGCCATCTGATAAAAAATGCAGTGCATTTTCAAAGGATTTTCCTCAGTGTTAGGAGAAAAATGAACTAACAATGCACAATAGTCCAGAAAATCATTAAAATCTAAAATGCCTCGACTCCGAAAACAGTTCAGCTTGGATCCACACTTCTCACAGAAATACAGTGTGTGAGAAATAAGCAACTTTCTGATCACAGGAGTACCTCGCTACTGCAAGCTGGTCTGCTCCACCTGATTTTGCAATTACTAGTCAAAGCGTGGAGTAAAATTAATCTCGCTGCTTCCAGTTATAAAACCCTGTGCTAAACTGCAAAACACTCATCAGTTTGAATTTGTCCTAAATGATGTGTGTATGTTGCATCTGAGTGTACAGAAAATACAACCAGTAACCAGATGGGCTATCTAGTCAATAAGGAAAACCAAGTTTTTTAGTATAACACATCTAAGACAGCTGATAAAGAATTAGAGATGAAGACTTACTCAGATACAACCAGTATTATGAACTACATTTTGTAAATTAATTATAAGGACATCAGTAATTCTACAGGAAAATAACTGATTTGTTTTACAGTTTCACTGACTGGAACATATTTTTTTTCCAGAAAGAAGTCATTGTTTGCGCTTGGGGTTATTACAACGTCAATATTCTGCCCACGTTAGTGCTATGATTAACACTGTGATTTCATACTCCACGAGGGTGAAAGCTGTGTAATCTCAGTATTATCTGTGATGAAAGTAAATGTTGACTTTTTAATCTGCAACATTATGTGTATCTGTATGCATCAAGTACATACACCCAGTGGTTGCCTTTAAAAAGTCATAATTTGCCAACAGCTGTCACACAGAGATGTCAAATTACCATCATTTTCCCCAATATTTCAAAAAGGAGATCTCTACAGTTGTGTGGGAAGACTGGAAAATGGCAGCTTTTTCTTTTCTTTTCTAATAGATTCTTTTGTGGAAGTGCACAGCAAGAAACCATCAGCACTGGAGAGTAAGTCCCATACATTTTGCTAATTTTAAACACACAACCCATTTATTTCCCCAACTGAAAGTTAAACATTCTATTTAAATGTAATCTACTGAAGCATTTTAGTGTTGTAAAATGTTCCACAAAGATTATGGGAATGGCACTGAAAATCCAACAAAGCATTCCAATTTCAGGGACAAAAGTTTATTTATTTAAATGTATACACTGTCCCTTATCTTGAGCTAAACAGACTATGGGGCCACAGGCAAAGCACACCACAAAAAGCACACTCCTCTGCTCTCTCTCTTGTCTCTGCACAACTGGAGCAGAGGAAGGAACTGAATGGAGAATGAGGTGCTTGCCTTTCTTCTTTTCTCCCCTAGAGAGTGGGGTCACTCTAGGTTAAAGTCATTGGAAGGGCAGAGCAAGCATTCCTATTGTACAGCTTTCAGATAATATTTAACTTTCACATTGCAGATCTAAAACAAAGTATTCTCTCAGCTGATAATCTCCTTGAGCTGAATATCACATTTAGGAAAATGAAAAATGAATTTAACCACGTTTTTCAAGCTGGCTAAATGTCTCTCCTAGATTGTAGGTTGTGGTCCCAATTTTCTAGTAATAGCTGCCAATCAAAAAAAAACATGGACATGATGAAAGATGTGTCATTAGCATACAGAAGACAACTAAATCCCCTTTTCATTTGGTCATTTATATTTCCAGCACTTTAAAATTAGGAGTACAGTCGTGGGAGGTGAAACGCACGTACTTCAGATACTGCCACTCTTCAGCTATTTTTGCCACTTCTTGACAAACTTACCTTAGTTTCTCTCAGCAGAAACTGCAGATCCCGCCCACTGAGTATACCATGGTTTTTTACATAGCCAGGAATATACATGGTGCTTGTCCCATGGACAGTTCCATGGACTTCCATATAGGTGTGAATGACATCCAGATAAGCCTTCTTATCCTGTAACAGCAACCATAGAATATTTTCAGTCTTCGCACACTTCCAGCAGAAGTCAAGCTCAATCCGAGCTGTTTCTTTGTCTCACGTACCAAATTAGTTAGAAAGGGAAACAATATCTCAATCTTACATATTCTTGCATGAATCTTTACATGGTCATTCTTACATTTTCTGACATGATTCCTAAAATATTTGATCTTTTGTTACATTTTTAGTTTTCTTTTCTACTAGTTTTGAAAAAAACAACAGCTTTTTAAATATGTAGTCTATGTATAAATAAATAAATATCAAGGTCCTATTAATTTCTAACTGGACAAAAAGTAGGTCACCACATAGCTGTAATCTCAGCACTGCCTAAACAAGACCTGTCTTAAAAACTGAAAAAAAAAAAACACCCAAAAAAACAAACCAAAACAAAAAAAACCAACAAAACAGCGAGAAACCATAAATGACCTCACTGTGAAATATCAAACTGTCACTCTGATTTTGTTGGAGATGGAACATGGCAATTGTTCATCTTCCTTGTGAAGAAAAGGGTGAATCTCACCTTGTAAGCAGTGCTCTTGCCAAATGAACACGCTTTCTTATCTAAATATATGGTATCTGAGTCCCATGACATACCTACAAACATTGCAATGACCTGAAGTTTAAAAAGCATTTTGGAAAAGACCCAGAATAACGGATTTATACTGTTGCATTAGACAAAATAAAAAACCCACAAGAAAATAGTACACCATCCTAATTTGCAAACAAGAATTACTTGAATTTTTCAATGCCATATGTTTTTTGAGTTTCGAAGACTACTAGCATTCCAAAAGCAATTAGCTAAAGACTGCAGCAGAGATCAGAGACTTCCCCTCAATATTTGCACATAGCCTTAGTAATAACTCTAAAATCAGGCAACAAGTTTCTATACTTCTTGGCAGCAAGAGAGTTTTTAAGAACTCTACTTCAAATCACTACTTTTGTCATGTAAATTCAGTATACTGTTCTTCCACAGCCCTATCTGAAATCTGGCCAACAATTTTACTGAAGTTCATTCAAAGGGCAAGTTGACTGGGAAAATCCTGTCTTTTCAAGTCTTGGAGAAGCAATAAGGCATCAGGCCTAGATGAATGAACATCATTACTTCCTAAAACTTCCCTGCTAAATGAATTGTTGATACACATTCAAATGCACAGGTTATTTAATGTCATGTAATGACTGGCTTCTCGCTTTAGCTTCCTCTGCTGGTTGAAGTGTTTGTGATGAAGTAGATTGCCTGCCTCGTTATGGAATCGCTCTGTTCTGGTAGCTCTGCCAAGATTGCACCGTTCAGGCAATGTCCTGTGCTAAGCGTTATATAAAAGAGCCAACAAATGGAGACAAATGGCTGCTGTTATTGTTAATTAACATAAACTATTTTAAAAAAGTAAGCTTTTTTCCTTCTACTTCAAATCTGAAGAGATGTTTCTTCCATTATTTGTAAAATAAAGTAACATAATTAGAAATTGTAGAGAAGCTCATATGTTTTGCTAAAATAAAATCCATTTCCGAACTTTGCATTCCCTCTTACACATCAAGTCTTGGCTACTCTTGGAGGCAGACACGAGAAATCTTTGATCTGAACTGGCCATCTTATTCTCACCCAATATCTCTTTTTCAAATGGACCAATACAGTTGTCACATTTTCACATCTCCTGCTTGTACGTGATGCCAATAAAAACCTAGTGGGGTTCTAAGAAGTACCTGTGATGTCATTCACTTAAATTCTGCTGGAAACATTCTTTGACACATACAATGGACCTTGAATTTATCCCAAAATATTTCCCAAATCATTTGTCAACAACAAAGTGAATCTTCCCACTGTATTTATGCGCTATCCTCTAGATAAATATCAGCACTTGCTTGCTACAAAACGGGGAATACAGGATTAAAAAAAGCAGTATACCAACACAGGAAGAAAAGAATAGGCTTCCATGCTGTATTTACAGTTGCACTTTTTGGAGACTGAGAGAGGACTTAAATGACAAAAATATTCTAAACAATTCAAACAATGAATTAGCAAAGGAGAGAGCACAAGGACAGCATTTAGAAATACAAGGACTGTAAGTAAATAAATCAAGACGCGATTTGCAAACAAATAAAATACTAACATTCCTTTCATTGTTAAACCACTTCCTGAGTTTGCTTGCTTGAGTGTGGATTGTAATGTTCTTTAATCTTAAAAAATAAAAGTAAACTCCAGATTTTTACTTTCTCTAAATGTAATTGAAAGAGAATCAAAGAGATCACAATCATGGGCTGTTGGTTAGTAATGCAAAATCAAACTTCTCTTCAGAGTTTGGGTCAAGCTGCACTATTCACTGTAAATCTGCTGTCCACAGTGCAAATCTATACTTAGAGCATGAAAGATAACCACATCACAACAGCAAATCATTTCTCCTCAGAATCAAAGTGGAAGAGTAGTGGTGACTAACAGTCACACTAGTCTTCTCTGAAACAAGTTTTTAGCAGCTAAAATAAACTTGCCATTCAGGAAAGACATATTTGTTGATCACGGAGCGAAGAACTGTTATTACCGTACATCAATTATTTCCTCCTACCTTTAAAAGCATCATAAGGCCTTTCTCAAAGAACTCAAATGACAACTGTCTGATAAGTCTTTCCCTAAGACAATGTTGACAGCAAGACACAGCCTGAAGGGCTGGCATTTTAAGTTTGGTGGATGAAAATGTAAAAGAATACATGCAACAAAAGTACATAATAGAAACATGATGCACAGAGAACTAAGCTCTGCTTTTAATTTTTTGTCATGACAGACAGAGGGCATCCAGAGTTTTACTATCACTTTGTCAGGGGGAGGTTTTCATAGATTTTTGCCATTTTAGACCGCTTGAGTAGCCTCACAGAACACTGGAAATTCAGCAAGGAACAAAACTAACCACCACATATGCAGAGAAACAGATTCATTACATTACACAACTCTTGATTCAGAGTTCTAAACCAGATTAAGAGGTTGAAAGTTCAAACTGTATGTAAAAGAACCCATATAACCCGTCGCAGCCTCATACACTGAACAAGCCAGAACGCAACGATTTTATAAAACTTGACAAATGTAATCCAGAAAAGTAAGAATTGCTGGAACAGATCTTTGTGTATTTCCTAAATGCATAATGTTAAGTCTCAAGCTTCAAACATCTGGGTGCTTATTTGCCAAAATGTCAAGTCCAAGGTCAGCCAAAATCCCATGGTAGATTCAGTGAGTAACTGAGAGTGACGCAAGCAGAAGATGCTTAAGAAACTTAAAAATAACCCAACCCTCCATTTTTGCATAGGATCAAGATCAGTCCATCCCTTAAAGGCAGGTCTTAGAGATCTCAAAAATTTGTCAAAATACACTTTATCGTAGATAAACAATCAGATAATTCTCTGAGCTGAAAACAGATGGAAAGAGAGAATATGTAAAGGAAGTATTACATAACCTTGCCATGTTTTGTGGTCCCTGAACGTCTGTTTATGAAACTCTTGTTAGGCACTCACCTCATATACCTGCACGAAATAAACACTGGCATACACACAGTTTTTATTTGCACATACATAATCTTTGCAGAAGGAATGAACAAGCATCTCAGTGAAGACCAGTGTTTCTCTTTACTTATGTCACTGATCATTTCTTGCATTTCATCCATGAAGATTTTTTAAATTATTATTATGTTGTTTTTTTTTTTTTATCAGTGAAGTTCTTAGATGATTTGCCAATTTCATTGTTATCAAACACTTAATAATGCCTAACAAGGGATTTCCTGTCCTTTGAATGGGAATTTCCAGAACTAACAATGTGACATAGGCACTGCAAGTGCTGAAGCAGGAAAGTACAGGGGTACAAAAGAAATTAGGAAGTGAGACCACAGGAAGAAAAGGTTGCTGTGTTGGTTTTGTGGTAACCAGATACTACTAAATGATTATATTAATGGGTGCTGTAAGACCTGACCAGTTCATACTATAGCTGCAGAGTTCTGCAAGAAGTGAAGCTGATCACTGACCTCTCTGAAAGGTAAACATTCATGGAAAACATTTTCCTTCCTTTCAAGTGGTTGCTAAAAGGCAATTTTCATAATAAATGTTGAAGCATGAGCCTTCAAAAGTGTACGTACATGCATACCTATTTACTGCACCTATAGCTGTACTTTTACTTGCATTTACTTGCTTTTTTCTCCATCTACACTTCCAGAAGCAGATGGCAAATTTCAGAAAAGCTACTAAAGTAAAGCGTCTGGCAGATTTCAGCTTGCTAAGTGGCATAAAGGACAGTGCTCTGGGTGCCTGGCGACAGCAGTGAAGGCAGGTTTTATCGATAGATAAGCTCACAGCGCTGCTGCAAATCCAAAGGATGAGAAAAGAACATTATGAGACAAGTCTGTGAGTGCGCTGACCAGGTGGGAGAAAAGAGGTGAGAAGGATATTTTCTCCCTTCCCGTATGCTTCTTCTCGCTCTCAAAAATGAAATGAAATGTTCAGCCAAAGCGTGTTCCTAAATCTGAAGCACAAAACACAATCAGAAGGGATGGAGATGCAATGCTGCCAGCGGCACGACACTGATCTCTGCTCATAATAGAGATACTCCATAGAAGTGTAGTTTTTTCTCTCTGACCTCTCCTCACCTTCTTCCTCCCACTTCATCCAACAGGGCATACTATGCGGAAATTACATATGTCACCTAGAGCTATAAAAGGGTGACGTTCCTAAGAGCAGCCTTTGTTGTGTACTTTCCCAATAAAAACTAGCTAAAGTAATTTAGCTAGTGCTAAACTAGCTGAACTTCTGATTGTTCAGAACGCGTCATGCAGGCAGTCCGCACTAAGAACGCACATCTTGTCCAGTGGCATTAGTAACAAACACACACATTACTTTGTCTTTCAATATATAAATATTTTTAAGGCAACTTCAATACACTGGAATACAATTTTTTACTAAAGCAATCATCATACAATTGTTAAGTTATATTGATGAGTATTTTCTGATTCAGGTAAGATTCTGAGTTCTCTCATGGCACCCAGCAAGACTAGAATTTAAAATGAATCTTGACTCTTTTCTTTCTAGGACTGAAGGCAGAAGTATTCAAACAGAACAACAGGAAGCTGCAGGAAGAACAAAGAAAAGACTAAGACCTAAACAGGACCTAAGAAGATGTGAAGCGGTCCCTTTTAATTGAAATGCTCTGTAATTAAATTCAAATCTGATAATGGAGAGCACTGAGTTTCACTCACATTTTATTCATCCCTTCTATTTCTCTTAGGAAGAGACAGGACTCTTTATTCCCTAATGCTACTAGAAATTCCACACAAAAAACCCTAACCTTTGATTACAAACATTAAAAACTAGGCAAACAGTGACCTTAGCTTACCTATAAGGATAATCTTTAGAAATGCAGTGAAATTCTTCACAGTCACCTGTTTGTAATCCTCAATCCACTTAAGACTGATTTATTCACCAGAAGGAAGTAAAAGGGAAGGCATTTCTTCAAGTCTTTGCAGCATATATCCCTCTTGACCTCTAGCAAGACATACCTACGTTTCTCCACTGGTCTCAGGCCATGGGCTCACATATTTCTCATATATTTCTCTCTATCCACCAGTGCTGATAGAACAGGTCGCCATATTCCTCTCTCCACTACTCATCATGCTGATACCAGAATTTAACCCATTGAATCATGTGACAAGACAGAACACTGTCTGTAAGCAGTCCATAATTCTCTTTAGCTACAATAACCTGGTTAGTTTATCAGTTCAAGCAGGTGGTCTGAGCTAGCCTCACCAGCTCTGCCTAGTCATGCAGCAGAGCTGGGAACATGGGGATTTCTGGCAAAGATGAAGTGACAAGTAAATTGGGATCTTTCTTCTACCGGCTTAGCTAGATGCAGAGAAGGACCCATGTCCACAGCTATATGACAGAATGTTAGTAATTCTAGTCCCACGCCCAGGGAAAAAGAAAAAAAAGAACTCTGAACTGACAATATGGTCTCCTTAGTTCCATTTCACTTCATTTGGTTTAAAATTAAAGAAGTTATTTGCAACTAACATTCCAAAAAGGCATTTCAGTCTGGGAATCAGAACACTCTCCCCTTCACACCGTGCTTTTCTAGCGACTGACCAGAACCAGCAGTGACACGTGTGTTCTGTGGAGATAACACTTGTTGTTAATTGGTAAGATGAGTAGCAGGACAAATTGACTAGTCTGGTTCAGTACAAGCCAGGGCGGCAGATGAAAAGAGGAAATTGAAGGAAACATGAAATAAGCAAATTACACGGACACAAGATTAGTCAAGCCTTTTGTTGATCACAAGAATTGGATTTTATCACTCCAAACAAGACATGCCATGCCGTCACTGATTCAAGCCCTATCTGCAGTGATTGCATTTCATGTACATGGCATGACTGCAGCTACAGTTTGCAAGTTACAGTTACGATGTTCTTGATGTAACAAGCATTCAGCAAGCATTTTAATATGGCCAATCATTAAGTCATACATCTTGGAAGAAACAAGACAAGCAATACTTATAGAAATGGAGCAGTGACTTGGAAAGGAGCAGTTCTAAAAAATGATACAAGGATCTTGGCTGAGAAGTCATCTAAGCACGAGTTCCTAGTGGTGAGAAGAGGATGTGCATAATGCATACGGTATCTCGCTTTTATTTTTGGTGCTGGTATGTATGGTCCGCATGCCCTTTGCTAACATTCACGTTTCAAGAGGAATGTGAACAACCTTGAAAAGGCTCAGAGAAAACAGACATGTGAGAACACTTAAGGATTAGAAAGCTCAAAGATCTCAGCGGCTCAGTATATACAGGCTTTTCAGAAGATGACTATGGGTTGCTTTAACCTCAATCTATTTCCTCCAGGAAAATAACAGCAACATCATCAGTCCAACAGACACAGTAAAGTCTACAGCTGCCTCTAAGAAATTACAGTCTGCAAATCCGTACTAGAAATAATGCAAAGTCATAAGGGAGGAGGCAATTAAGAAATTTACCAGAGGAAGTAGTGAGGTTTCTATTGTGTGCTATCTAAAAATCAAGTTAGGATGTTCTTTTCCAAAAAGCCATGTTCTTGTCTTAATCAGCTCATGAATATCCCGTGTGTCACACAGAATCTCAGACTAGACAATCACAAGTCTCCCCTCTGGGCATATAATCTATTAATACATATTTCTGAATTAATGCAGACTGAATAAACTGAGAAAGATATATATGCCAGTGAAAAAAAAACCACCGCTGGTGACTAACCAAATATCTTGTTCCTTAAATCCAGCTAGTCCTCAACAGGTTGTTCTACTGATACACAGCACAAATCAGGTCAGGAAGCATAGATGATTATTACATGCAACTGCTCCTGGGAGACTGATAATGAGACCAGGAACTAAAAGTACAAGAGCTTCAGCTAGAAGAGATCTGAATTAAAGGATCCCAGCTCTGCGCCAGCATTGCGCAGGCAGAACAGACTGCAAATGGGGACACAGCAAGTCATTCTATAGCACGAGCTCAAGCAGAATAACTGTCAGAGTATTTAGTATGATGCTACGCAAAATTCCCTTTTAAAACACAGATTACATGGCTTAGGGCAATAAACCCAAATATAAACCTGAAGGATTACAAATGAACAGGCATAGCTAATACACATATTTTTCTTGGCACAAGAGCCAAGGAGCATTCAGCTGTACCTTTCTCCTACCACAAAACCTGGCAACGGTCCTCTCAAGTTTTTGCGCTGTCTCACAGATAGACTTCTTACTTATAGCTATCAGTTTTCAATAATTTATTCTGTCTAATCACAGATGCCAGACTGAATGTTGATTCTGTGGGTCAGAAAGCTGCACAAGACCAATATTCTCATGGCAAGCAAGAGAAAAAGAAGGAAAATGTGAGAAGCAGGTGCTCTCACACTGTTGTATCATTTGGTCCTATATATGGCACAGCCTGTACTGATCAGTTCCATTTTCAACTGACAGAAGACTTGAAATAAAAGGTCTTTTTATGCAGTCCAAGACCTCAAAGCTGTTATTCTGCAGCTCTCCTTTGCAAATGGGAGACAGAATGCGGTAACTACAACATTAAAACACAAACCTGATAATACATGGATATAAAATGAGGCTGCACACGTTGGGGGTCTTCAGTGAAACACATCTTCCAGTTCAAAATACAGCACATTATTGGTTATACATATGTGAAAATAAATCATTGAAAGAGACATATGTTTGCGACAATGACTAAAGTTTACAGAGCCTCTGGCACCTTCAATTTCCCTTTGTTTGTACAGCTACTGCATTTTTCAAAATTATTGTGATATCAAGTCTATAGAAATTTCTTATTCTAGTAAAGGTGTGCATAAAGAACAATGGATCCATCTTAGTGTAGCCAGATACAAGTTTCCTAATCAGAATTCTTTAAATGTTTATTTTCAGAAGAAGAACAGATTTGTAGAAAAGAAACACTTTTAAGTTTAGAGTTATGCTGTATCATTATTGATCAAAATAAATTTGCTCAGGCACAAGACTGTGGAAAACTCACCTTCCAGAAATTATCCACTTTGCCATAAACGAGAGATTGATTCTGCCTTTTGATGTCGTTAATGTGTTTAATGTCACTAGAATTCAAATGCTGCTCTACCACAAATCCAAGAAAGCTGTTATCCGGAGTGTGAGCTGTAAGAAACGGAGCATATTCAGAACCTCTTAAAGCATTAGTTAATGTTACAAAAGCATGGATGTTGTCAAAAAAGTAGGCACTAGGAACATATTATTCAATAGATCACATTCTCACTGAGAGATACATTTGCTTACTTTATTTTCGAGAATAGTTCTTATTAATTTTATGTCCTTCTGCATATGTCTACTGAAGTAAGCAGTTATTTTCTGGCTCATTTCCTGCAATAAAAATTCTGCAGCTGGACCTCGGCCAGTGATACTGATTTTTTGTATGCTCAGCTATATTTTACTGTTAGAGATAAGAGAACCAGAAGGAATCCAGCTTGACAATCCCAAAGATGCAACACCAGTAATTTGAAGGAACACTGCATTTATGCTTGTTAACAAAGCTGTATGCTGCTCGATGTCATAAATTTTAGTTAATCTTTTGGGCTTGCCTCCTAAAGTGGAAGAGCCAACACTCCATCCATGTAAAGTATTAGTTTACGAAGTCACACCATGCAAATCAGAGTACAAATTTCACTGCCTAATTTACTCAAATATCTGTGATAAAATACTGAAAACCAACAGCTAAAATTGTCCAAACTGTTGTGTTAGTTGGAAAGGAGATACAATTTACACTTTATTTTCTATTTTACTTTTGGCCTCTATTGGTCTTTTTCAGCAATGACATCCAGCAGCGCTAGGCACTGTTCTCCTGCTATAAGAGTACACAGTTTTAGACTCACTACAACCAAGATGGCTGGAGCACCTCCCCTACGAGGACAGGCTGAGAGAGTTGGGACTCTTCAGCCTGGAGAAGAGAAGGCTGCGGGGGGACCTGATAGCAGCCTTCCAGTACCTGAAGGGGGCCTACAGGAAAGCTGGGGAGGGACTTTTTACAAGGATAGATAATGACAGGACAAGGGGTAATGGTTATAAACTGGAAAAGGGTAGATTTAGGCTAGATATAAGGAAGAAATTCTTCACTGTGAGGGTGGTGAGACACTGGAACAGGTTGCCCAGAGAAGTTGTGGATGCCCCCTTCCTGGAAGTATTCAAAGCCAGGCTGGATGGGGCTTTGGGCAACCTGGTCTAGTGGGAGGTGTCCTTGCCCATGGCAGGGGGGTTGGAACAAGATGATCTCTAAAGGTCCCTTCCAACCTGAACCATTCTGTGATTCTATGGCGTCATTTTTTTCTTTTTTTTTGTGGGCAGTGGTGGTGCTGGTGGTGTTTTTACTTGCTTGTTGAAAACATGTTTAATTGCAGGGGTGGACCTGAATGTTCAAAGCTTCAAGTAAGAATTCATCCCTATTGTATAAAAACTACAGCAATATGCAGGATTTTTTGCACCTACCTAAAAAGTGGCACAGCCTTACACGTCTGCATAGAAGTATAATTGCACTAAAAACTACATTGTCCTCTATAAGTCTCACCTTTTTCTGTTAATTCCAGTTGACAACTTGTAAGCACATTTAGCATAGTAAAAAAAAAAAAGAAAAAAAAAGACAAAGAAACACAACCACCCAGGCACATACGATATATGCAATGTTAAACCCATAGTCAAAGTTCTACAAAAAAAATTCTATTGCCATTATGAAGTTTTACTTTTTGATTGTGGAAAATCAGCCAACTGGATGACACAATAAAACAGAGAAACCATACACAGTGTACAATTTCCTCTGCTGTTATATTTAGTCCTTCAAATGAGAATTATTCTTTTCCCACAAAAAAGGCCTCAGCAACAGCTAAGCACTTGCTTAGACCCAAGGACTTTTTAGCAAAGTGAATGGCATGTGGCAAATATGCCTGAAAAGGGGCATTTTTCTCTCCTTTCATATTTCTGGATAAGAGACTGCATTCAAAGGAGAGGAAAGGCAGTATACTCAAAAGAAAAACCTTTGTTGAAGTTAGCACTTAGAACTGGTGAAATTCAGTGCCTTAAATATCACTGAGAGGAAGCACTCAGATTTTTAAGCAAGATCATGCAGTTTTAAAAGTACTAATGCTGTTACTTTGCATAAAAGAATTTAAATAAGAAAACATACGAAACAGAAAAAAAATGCTCATGCTTCTGGAAAGCTCAGAGAACAGTGAAACATTTGGTAATATGCCATAGGTTTGAATACGGCTTGCTTGTGACTCAGTAATAATTTTCTGCCCTTATAATCAGAGTTCTCAAAACAAAATAGAGTCTGGGAATCTTGGGAAGGCGTCCAGGGTTCCAATCTGGCATAAAATCTTTACTGATGCATAACATGCACTTCCAATCACAACCCAATAAAGATGCTGCTTTCTCTGCATCAGAGAACAAAACACCAAAATAAACTTTAAATATTGCAGAACATGCTGACTCTTCGGCACCTTGTACAAAAAGAAGCAAAATCCTTGAACAATCTATAGCACTGTAATCACTCATGCTTCAGAATGTGTTTGCTTGCAATCTCTTTGCCACTCTCTCTGCCAAGGAAATATAGCAGTTGCTTCCAGTATTAAAACCCAGAAACGCTTACTTACTGAAGTTTCAATACAGTCATACTCCTCTGAAAATTTATTATGAAGTGATCGGCTCCAAACAATAGAAGGTAACAGCAGTCTGTGCTGTCACACATAACAGAAATCTTACCTAGGGAGAAGATCTACTCCTGCATTTCTTGGTATTCATGCAACTATTTTCCTTAAGTGCGCCATCACCCTTGGTGCTATCTTGAGTAGGATTTCACAACTGAATTTCCTAATAGTTGGACTGCTCACAGAGCACAATTGAGCCTTTGGCTCCTGTTCCGTGTATGACATAAACCAATAAATATTAGGAAATCATGTGGATATGGCACAAGCTCTGCTCATTACAGTCCAGGCACTAATTCTGCAGTCACTCCCAAGTCACATTTCCCCACCACGCCTTTTGTTACTTACTTCTAACTGACTGTAAAAGCTTTCTATCTTTTATTTATTTTTTATTTTGTTGTTTGTTTGTTTCAAATCTTCGAAACAACCTTCATTTATACTTTTCTGGAAAAACTTGCACTGTAAATGTCAACAGACAAACTATGCCTCTTCAAAGAACTTTACAAGGCAACTGAATTCAAAAGCATGTCAGCTAGGCAGCAGCGTGTACACTTCTATGACAAGCAGGCACGTTTGAAAGACGTGACTATGAAGTCTGATTAGAAAGAACAGCATGAGCCCTGGCCTTAGCCTCAGATAGGGAACACCATCGAACTTCAGAAGTCAGGCCAGTTGCTAACCAGGGCTTCGTTTTAGACCTGGGCTGAGAAGCTCCTGCACATAACAGCACTCTTTCCTAAGCCTCACACATCCTCCAGCAAGCTGGCAGGGGTGAATCTTTTTGCACCTTCCACAGATAACAAACTTGAACTGCTACCACAGCATGCAAAAGAACAATTCTTTGACTTTACAATCTAGTACCACAAAGTCAAAGACTAGTGCTAGAGTAGGTCAGGTAATCATTTAATCTGATGAAATTTATTACAGAATTAATATTTTTTGCTCCTTTTCATTGGAGGGATGGATGAAATTTAGTGATTCTTCAAATACTTGCAACAATACTGAAACCTGCAACTTGTTTTTCAATAGCTTTGTACACTGCTGGGAAAAAAGAACAAATCAATTTACCCCAGGATGAATGCACACAACATAAAAACCAGTTAGGTGAAAATCTTGAGAAATCCACACCAAAAAATAGAGGCAAATTATATTTGCTTTTGCCAGTCCGTTAATCTTGAATGCAGACAAGGAAGGAAGGAATTGTGCTGCTCAGCTGTTGTGTTTCTGCCTTTTTCTCCTCACAATTGCATCAACAGTGCAGTTAATAACAATGCAATCACTAAGTTCCTCAAAAACCTGTAACTTCATAGCAGGATTTGAAAAGGCAAAGCCAAAAAAAGTAACTCCCTGACTCTTGAAAGAAAAGCTATCCACCGCTTTCCTCAGATATCCTGAGAAGAGAGTTCCCTATCCTTATTTACACTGATATATTTTTTTCAATGACAGCATCTATTATTAAGCTCCAAATTCTTTACAAACCCAGGGATACTTACGGAACATTGTATAGAACTGCTGGGGATTTAGGTTCCACTTTCCCCATGGAGTCTTGTGGCCTTTAGATTGGGCATAATGGGCATGGTTAAACTCTGGTTCAGTTCCAAAGGAATCCAGAACTCTTAGCATACACCTAAAAGAAAAAAAGAGATGTTCTGTACGTGCGGATGTATCTATAAACATGTGTGCATATACACACGCAGTTATAATTAAGATGTGTTTTGTTTGTATTTGCCACTGTGAATTATTTATAAACTGAAGGTACATTTCAATTTCAAACATTTCTCTTACATTCACAAAGACATTACAATCAGCAAGTTCAAGGATATTTCAGACATTCACAAAACAACCCTGAAGCTTGTTTTGGGTTTTCTTGTTCTTACAAAATGAAGTTAAACATGAACATCCAAGTAGAGCTTATGTATGCTATTGTGGACACCTACATTCCTAGGGCTCTGAAGTAGAATTTAGGCAGAAGAAGAGAGGATTCTTCATCTATTTCCTTATGCTTTTATCTACTACTACAAAACCAGTGCCAAAGGCTACATGCCAGGACCAGAGCAGACTGGTACTTTGTCTTTAGGCAATTGTGTTTAGTCTCCAGATTCTGGCTTTTGGGTCAATGAGACCTACCAGAGAAGCACTGAAGACAACTGAATTTGCTGAAGACTTGCTTGCAGTCAGACAGGCCATTTATTTGTTTATAAAACGTTTTGTGAGAAACTTTTGAAGAAATAATACAGAAGTCAAACGTCTGCAACATCTAGTCTATGACTTTGGCATTGGATTACAAAAAGTCTAGATGAGAGATTCACACTCAGTTTTTTACTGACAGTCTTATTAATTCCTTGAAAAAAAAAATTCAACTACAAGTTGCTTTATTTAAAAAAAAGGTCCATAGGACATGAAAGGCAGAAAAAAGAATATATCTCAGTATGAAGAAAAGGGTGCACATTCTTCAGATTCAAGAAGTCATGTTTCCAAAATGCAGCCCACTAAAACTCTGATATGTCTTGGACAGGGACCTTATTTGCAGCAGTTACATTGACCATTAGCTCCACTGCAAATGAATTCTATTGTACTGCTGCCCCTTTCATTCTTCAGTCCTTCACAAACAAAATTTGGGGAAAAGATTTATACAGGCCGTGTAGGGTTATGTGCCACATTGCACTGTGATATGAAGACATCTCTTATCACGGAACATTGTGTCACTGGGCTTGTATGTGCTAAGAAAGAAAAACAACGTCACACATGGCACAGAACAGAGCCAGCTGTAAGAGTTCACTAGTAAAAGTGCCTATACTTCCTCATCTTCAAACGCTTTCCATGCTCTTAGCCCATATACATTCTCTTCAGTAAAACATCAGGTTTAAAAGGTCAAAGAACTTAGCTCCAAACATCTTTCAGCATTAAAAAGTGAAAGAATTTAGTCTCCAAAACACATTTATATACTTCTTTTGTGTTACTCTTTTCATGAAAGTATTCATTAGATTGTAAAAAAGCAAACAAAACAAAACAAAAAACAGCAAAAAAAAACCCAGCAACTTCTAAACTGTCATATGAAATAATACTTTTCTATTTGAGAGTACAAATGGAGAAAATTTACTTAGTTTCTTAATTTTCGTTGAGATCTTCCAAGTAAAAAGAAAGTGAAAATCGACAACGATTCACCAAACAACAAAGCTGACAGATCAGTTTCCATGCAGTGTTTTATGTCAACTGCTCTCAATGAAAATATTTTACAACAGTAGCAATTATCTCTGCATCACACAAAATACTCCAGCAGGACCAAAACAACTTCTGCACTGATGAATCATTGAGTAATAAAAGCCCTCTTATTTCTTGGCAAGCCTTAAAACAGAGTTCTTACCAAATGTACAGCTTTTGGCCAGGTACACGAGTGCAGGGGAATGAGAAAATGGGGGAAAGCTGCTGAAAAGCTGCAACACCACTGGAGTTTGTCTAATCACATGTGTAAAGAGAGCTTTGTTTCCTCTCTTTTTCCAGACATAAGGTATGTAAGAACTAATTGTTCATAGTGATAAAGTGCAACTATGTCCAACATACATATAGTATTGGGGATGCAATGCAATGGAAAATAATCCAAATGAAGAAATGGAAAATAAAAACTGTGTTTACAGTGTTAGAACATGAAGAAAGTCAGGAAAACAAAAGAAGGATCTCAGAAACAATTAGTGTCAGACTGATTAACCTATTTGATGACATGATTAGTTGATTCACAAGAGATTAAATTCAAAATCAAACTCTCACATTTCTCCTCTTTAAAAATGCTAAGCTGAACCTTCTTCAAATTTTACAAAGACAGTAGAAATACTGAGAACCAGTGGTTACATATGTATTTGCAATCCACTGAAGCTAGGCAGTATTTAAAATAAAGTACGAAATTTTTCATGCAAAAACTGGAAAGCAAGGTGTACATCACTATCAGAGAACAGAGTACTGTCCTTTGACAGTACACGCTGGTGTAACATCACTGAATGTTTTCCAGCAAGCGTGCCAGAAAGCACTCTTCCCATCTACAAAACATTTTTACAAACCATAGGTGAGTTCTCTAAATAGAAGATTGGCAGGTAGCACACTGCTTATAGGAACATCCACATTAACGTTTTTTTTCTTCTGATGTAAAGTAACACAATTTGGATTCATATTAAAAAAAAAAAGACAAAATTAATCTGGGATTACTACAATTTTTCAAGTTAGCATTTTTCCATAAATCACAGAATGGCTTGTGTTGGAAGGGACCTTAAAGATTACCTGGTTCCAACCCTCCCTGCCATGGGCAGGGCCATGTCCCACCTGGGCCCATCCAACCTGGCCTTGAACACCTCCAGCAATGGGGCACCCACAGCTTCTCTAGGCAGCCTGTGCCAGGGCCTCACCACTCTCAGGGTAAAAAATTGTTCCCTAATACCTAACCTTAATCTCCTCTCTTTCAGTTTAAAATCGCTTCTTATCCTATCAATATTAGGCATAAGCACAATCTTAACTGGGCTGCCCCAGTGAAAGCACCTATAAATATTTGTGGACATCCTTCTTACACTTGAGGTTATATTTTTTTCTCTGCTTGTGCTTCTTCTTTGCCTACGTCAGCAATACTGTCCTAGCAGCACCCATTGCTATCAGCAACCAATCCCTTTGTCAGTGTTAACTGTTACATGCAGGACATGTATATATCAGTGGCTGCAGATAGACAGCATTTTCCTGGTCAAAACCTGACCAGCTGTGGGGTGGAAGCTCTCTAGGTGCATTGAGCTCAGGTATAGCACTGTGCCAGCATCGATACATGGCTCCATACTGTTTGGGCTCATGGCCAGCCAGCTCAGATCATGAGTAGCTCATGTCTGTGTGTTTACAGAGGCTGCTGTAGGCATATTGTCTTTCAGGCAATATAATTTCTTTACTTGATTTCTAAATGTAAAATCTCAGCCAAGAAGTGTTCCTCCTAAAACAGATGTATTCTAGAAAACACGTAAACAGTAGGAATGTTACACATTTTTCAGGATACCTGTCGTGTTAATTTATTTCAAGAATAAAGGCAGTTAGATTTTGGGCAGATGGAATGAGTCACTGCTAGAGAGGCTGTAGAAAAATGAAAAAAATACCAGACTCATCTGTGCTGTATGGAGGATGTGGGTGATGAGAAAGGCAATGAACTGCACTCAGCAAACTATAATAAGACACAAATTTTGATGTTACTTCACTGCACATAAACTGCATTTAAATATCCAGACTTCAAAATTGAAAAATATAGCACGTCCAGACATTCTTCAGCTTGAAAACAAGGTGCACTCATAAAATGAGATGTCTTTTGATATATTCATGTTGTTTACAGCACAAATGCACCACAGTAAAAGCACATTCTATCAAGAGCCATTGGTGCTACAGACCTCAAAAGCACAAAGCAGTATTTCAGTTGCTCAGAAACACTCACCTCTCAGAGCAGGTCATTCTTTTGAGCTAGCAGTTCTAGGAACCTCATTTGAGATTGCCAAAACCTTCCTTGGGGCTCAAGTTCCCTCACAAAGATTACATACAGTACTTTTATGAAGAGACTGTAGGCACAGGTTTATTCTACCACTCTATTCTGATCTGAAGTGAATAACAAACTTTAATTTATTTATAGTTGAGTCTGGTCTGCACAAAACAGACTGAGCAGACCAGCATGCATCTGCTGAAAAACTGTGGCATAAAAAAATCCCATTTTTTTCAAGATAAGGGAATTGTCCCTGCTGACATTGCATACTAATGAGTGAAGAAGCAAAGTAAGCAAAGAACAAGGGCTATAAGGCAGCTTTATTTATGATAATTTTTATTTTACTGGAGTGAATTTCACAAAAACATGTAAACATGGTGTTTTACAGCAGACTTACTCCCTTAACCTAAAAATATTATTACGAAGTTTATGAGGTAACTCATGATATTGAGAGGAAAAAAAAAAAGGTTGCAAAAGGATCCTTAAATAGGAGATAGCTTGCTTGAAACTATGAATTAATTCGTCTGCTCTAATCGATTCTGGTAGTCTCTGCTAGACACTAGATCCTGTTTTGTACACCTGAAGAACAGTATCAGGTAACTACAGACATCCCCAACAAATGCAATGACAATCTGAATTATACAAGAGTGATCTGAACACCTGAATTTAGCAAAAAGAAAAAAGAAAATGGAAGGAAGTGCAGTACATAAGATATTCTATTTTAGAGGCAGGCAGAGAGAGGGAGGAAATAATTTATTCTCCAGAACCATGGGGGAACAAGCAGGAAGAGGAGTTTGCAAGAAATCAGGTCAAGAAAGACACTTAAGTTTAACAGTATGAAATAATGGCTGAGGCATCTTTTGGAGTCTTCAGTAAAAGACAAAGCAAAAATCTCTCAAGAAGGATAAATACATGTGAGTTGCTTTTCAGCAATGGTATAAACCTTATGAGGTCCTATTCAATTCTATGATATCCAATGCTGTAGAAGAGTAATTGAATTTTATTTCATTTTTTTCAAAAACATACCAAAAACTTGTAGACTAGCTAAAGTATGTATTTACAATTAAATTAATTCTACTGTCCTTAAACAGGAAAGTCAGTCATTGCCATAAATTAGGAATCAATGAAAAACAGACTGATAGCTTAAGATTTAGTGATTCATGAAGCAAACAAGAAAAACTGAAGAGCTAATGTAATAATCTCAGAGTCATGGCATATTTGTTTCTTCGCTACAGAGCACGCCAGGTAGGAAATTCAAAATAGAAAGGGAAAAAACATTTTAAATTTATAGTTGTTGTTTTATATTCCGACCACAACACTGTATGCTATTGCCTAGTGACAATTCTAGCAGACAGACAACCAACTGTAGCTCTGTGGAAAATGGGATTAGCTTTATTAGCAGACTCCTGGAAACCAGAATATCCATTTACTCCTCTGCTTCAAAAAAGAGATTAAGAGTAATCTAATCTGCAGTGTTGATCACAGTACTCTCATTTAAAATTATGCTGAAAAGATGCAAGGCTGTAGCAAATCCTGAGGCAGAAATAAAACAATTCTTTTGCCTTCAGAGAACACCTTTCAATACCACTTCTCAAGTAGGATTTACTGGACTTTATGGATCACAAAATACAGCTAATTCAATTAGGGATATAAAAATCGAAGTCAGTAATTTAGAGTTGGTTTTATTTCATGCTGATACATATCCGTGCAACACAAGTGAGCCTGGCTGACTTCAAGTTATTAACAAAGAGAAATCTGGTTCTAAACCTGCAGACAAAAAGAAGGCCGTACAAAGTAATTTCTTGTGACCACCATCTTCCATTCCTAATGGAAAGATGTTAATAGACTACAGAAGCAACAACAAATGTGATTTCCAGCAGGTTTATTCTTTAGATCTACCCCTGAAGGCAATTCTCTCCTCAGCACTTTTAGGGATGAGACGGAAAATATTACGTTGTTGTTGAGCAATAAAATCTGAATAGATATATTTCCACAATCATCAACCTAGTATGGCTACAAACACTGACAAGAAAAACATGCATGGGCTACTTCATCTAAACAACAAAATTCAGCACTCTTTCGGCCCGGCTATTAATTTATGGGACAGAAGTTGGAGGTGTTGCAGACGAGAAGGAAAGAAAAGATGATTACTCTGCAACATAACATAATTCACTAAGATTAAAAATGTTTCAATCTACCACAGGTATTCCATACTTGTTTGGGAGGAATGGTAAAGGTGGTATGAAACTAAGATGTAACAGACCCTTTATTGCAAAGAGTGAAGGGCAGCAGAGAACTACATTTTTTCTTTTAAATGCTTTCCAGTTCACATAAGTGTACTCACTTTAGTACTTTGACGTTGTTATTCAACAACAGCTTTTTAACGAAGCAGTTAAGAGGTCAAATATCCATTATACTTACTGGTAATGCACCCACGATGGACCAAGGGTTTTCTTAAACTGAGTGAGTCCCACTATATCAATGTAGATGAGTTCTACAACTTTATCTCCCTGGGTAGGGCAGCCAGACCTGTTACCTACAACCTTCTTCATAATTCTAAACAAAAGAAGAAGGAACATGGAAAAGTATTACTTTCAGAACTACCTTGAATTCATACTGTTTTATTATTTATACCAGTAATTCACCTTTCCAAAAAAGCCATAGTCTTATGTTTTCCAAATAAGCAGCCATGTAACAATATTCAAGATCCTCAGCACTCATTAAAGCGCTGTTTCTACACCAGTAAAATGCTAATTTTTACTACAAAATCCTTCTACTTTAAAAAAAAGAAGAGTAATATGGTTGGAATGTTTAAAATCTGTGCATTTTGAAATAATTAGAAATAATTTCTGAATTCTATTGGCAGCTTTATGGTATACCAGCCAAAAATGACGCTGTTATGCTTGTTATAAAAAAACAAAAGCTACAGAAAAGGTGTATGTTCTCAAGTTTTAAATAGATTCATTATGCCTAATGCTGACTGCCTAAAGATGACTGCAAGACAAAGACGAGTGAGGCAGCAATTTGACCTAACATAAGCAATTAACTACATCAAAAATATTTTCAAGTATTAAAATCTTTATTTTAAAATCAGATACTGAGTGAATAATAGTATAAACTGAAGAAGAGGACACAGAATTAGAATAAAACTTCTTACTGCAGCTGGTTAAAGCACCTGGGATGTTAAAGAATAAGCTGCTTAGTTTGAATTTTACAACATTCATTTATGAAGTCTCAGGAGCCTGAAGCTACAATGAAAACACATTATCTTTTTCATAGCACATATATTTAGCTCATGAAAATAATCTTATCGTCTGTTTCATGAATTATCACTTTCATTTTATGCTTCAAAAAATTATATACTTGTCTAATAGAAGCATCAACGAGTTTATAATTTCCTTTTTTTCCCCTTGCATTCCTGATCCAAAATTGAAAGTAATCTCCTTACTCCTTGAGCTCTGCCAGTGAAGCTGAAATCCTGATGTCATGGCCCAGTAAGTAGAGAGATGTAATTAAATCACTCCACTGGACTAATTCACCAAGTGGGCCACCACTAAACGCATTCTCAGCAATCTTGAATCCAGATTCTTTTGTCAAAAGCCCCAGATGAACAAGAATCTGGAAGAAGAATTTGTACGTTAGTTATTAACATTAAACACATGAGTAGCATACTTCACAGCATTTTCTCTTTTTCTTAAATTCCAACTATCTATGGACAGAAAAGACAAACAAGGAAGACCCTACAAAACCCAACAATCAATAACAACAACAAAAATGCAACACCTGACCTTAATCAGAGACCTCGTGAAGAATTTAATTCTGTAATGAATCTCTAGTAACTGTAAGAACATTACTTATTATTTTCATTATTGTATACTAATGGATTAGTAACAAGCCTCCAGTGCTGGTATTACTCACAAAGTTACCTGTAATTTTGCACAGAAAACTGTAGATCACATTAATTTGTTATTATTGAATAACTACTTATACTCTCAAGTAGGATATACTTGCTTATGCAACAAGACAGTTTAGTTCAGGAAGGGT
This sequence comes from Penelope pileata, assembly GCA_013396635.1. Lineage (NCBI taxonomy): Eukaryota > Metazoa > Chordata > Aves > Galliformes > Cracidae > Penelope > Penelope pileata. Next base: position 3,079,179 of record WBMW01003413.1, read on the forward strand.
ACGTTGTTGTGAACAAGCCATTAAGAACTTGGAAAGACTTCATAAGAGCGACACTGGAGGGGAGTTTTCTCTGCAGTTCCCTGAAATCTGGGCTTGCCTTTCTAACAAAGCACAGAAGCTGAGTTCCAAACACTTCACTGTGTATCTGGACTGTTATTTGAGAGTTGGTACATACAGTGCCAATCATAAAACCCCCCCAAACATCAAAAGCCTTTTCCTTCACTCCTTAAAAAAGCAACATTAGTAAAAACATTTTGTTCTAATCCGGAACTGGACACATTAAAATGAAATCACCATGTGTTTTGCAGAGCAGCCTTAAAGGACTTTTAACAACAAAGAATAAGCACTAGAGCATCCCCTCAAAGCCGCCTGAACAGGACAATACTGCTTCTGTTTCTTTTTGAGTTTACATACTCTCACAAGCTATATTTCTTTAATAAAACAGGCTGGATTGCTGCTTGAAAGCAAAAGTTGTTCCTTGACAGAGGGTGAGCCTCCTCAAGGATTGTGGTGTGTGACAAACACAAGAGCCACAATATGGAGCCTAGATCTCATGCAGGGACTGCGAACCACAAGCAAGCAGCTTAGCTGCAGCCAGGCAGGCTTAAGAGGTGGCAGGAACATGACTGTCACTCAAGATTGACTTCAACAAGCACAAGTGAGGAAGGGAAACCATTGTGTTTACAACTTTTGGCTTTATCTTAACTAGTTGAGATAATTAAAAAAAAATTCAAACAAAATTTTTGATGTCAAGAGTCTAACAGACTTTAAACTGGACTCAATAAAGGTCAAAATAGATCCAAGCAGAAGTTGCGATTAACTTAAAGTCTCCTCCAATCCAAAACAAATACGCCATTTAAAATTTTGTACAACTGTTGTTTTCTACAGGTGTGTAAAACATTGATGTGCAATCAGTTTGTGTTAAATTCCGAGTTCCTCTCTTTAGAACCTTCTGTATAGTTTCCCTCTAATTGAAGATTAAAGAGGTTAGAAAATTTATTCAAAGACTAACTTACTGAAAGTACATAAAACTACATTTAAAGCTCCATCGTAAAAATAATTACAAACAATAAGCCACTCCCTGAAAAGAGGCAAAAATACAAACACGAGCCTTTTAGACAAATTTGATATATCTACTCCAAAGTTGCTTTTGGAAAAAGAAGCTTAAAGCAGGCTAAATGATTGCAAGTGGCAGGAGTAAAAATTGCTTTAACATACCTTCTTTCGTTTTCTCTTCTCTAAGTTTTGCTTTTCTGCAAGTGATTTAATTGCTTCAATCCAGGTATCAGCCATTCGTCTGATACGTAACATCATCCACCTGAATTCCTCATGTCTTGACATCATTTTGTAGAGAGGATCAAAGTTGATACGAATGTCAGCCTTCGATTAAAGCATTAAAACAAACAAACAGGAAAACACTAACATTATTCTTCAAACTGTGCACCTTCCAGAAGCAATGAAACTTCCCAAATGTTAACTCCGAGCTTTACAATACTTATTGTAAAATAACAGAAAAAACATACACTCCTTATGTTAAAGTTGAAATTTTAGTTCAAATATAAGGTATCTTTATTTAAACAGACATTTCTAAGCCATATAAATTAGTTATTTTGATTAGTAGTGCTTGGTAGCCCTAAAATATATGTGATGTTTCACTAAGTATCTGTTTCTGCAGCATAAGATTTGGTTTTGTTTCTGTGTTTGCAAAACGAGGTTAAAGTACCCCTAGAACAAAATATTAATTCAGAAAGTTACACTAGACTTCAGATATATCATGGATCTTCAAAATACAAGGAATTCTCCTACAATATCATTAAGGCAAAAATATTACTAGAATAACAACTGGTTTTACAAAATATGTCACCCCATATGTACATTTTAAAAGCAATGTTCATGTGCAGTTCAGCAACTATTTTAGAACAGTTAAGTGCTATATAATTAGGCTACAACAATTTAAAAATTTGACACCATGCCAGGTTGTTTCTATAGGAAAAAATCAAAAAGTTACAAAACTGAAATTTACATAAGCCTCTTCTGTTACAGCATTGTTATATATAAAGGCCAGATTTATGGGACAATGAAAATGTACAGTTTCACATATGGTCACTTAACACTGCTGAACGGTTTATGGATTTGTAATTTTTCTCAGCATCTGTGTACAATGTTTCATAAACTAAAACAAATAAATATTTTTAGTGGAAATCTACCGCCAAGACTGTAGTATGGTTGGAGAGAATACATGATGAGCTACATACATGCAGCCAAGGATTCTTCCCTTCACCTTTGAGGAGATGAGGAATAACAATAGTAAATTCTGGTCCTACTAGCATTTATGTGGCACAGGATTCCAGGGTCATTTGCAGGAACAACAATTACTGAACTGTTTTTGTTTGAATGTTTTTCTTACCACTGTCTTTTGATCAGTTTCTTCATTTGGATTTTTTGCTCTCCAAGGTAAACGAGGACACCAGTTTTCAACCTGTAAAACAATAAAATGAAAATAAATCATTCTGTTCTGCAATTAGCTGGTTCATCAAACTCTGATTGCCTTTATATTACACCTTTCTATGGTTTGAATAAGACAGCAGCAGATGGGTAAGTTACTGCAAGGCAAAACTGTTTTTTGCCACCTGTCTTCTAAAGTGACTTTCTGCAATTCAACGCTATTTCAGCCTTGCAGACTTTCAACCAAAAGTAGCATTTAGACACTCGTTCATAACAATGAATACATGAGAGAACTCAAGCCAGAGGTCTGCTGTTAAATGCTCTAAATATGGTTTCTCTGAGCAGTTCCTACATGTTTTCAAAAACCACTGAGTTTTTTATGCTTCTAGACCTCAAGAATATTTATTTTCAAACACTTCCCATCTCCCTAGGATACAATCATAAAAACAACAGATAAAAAACAAGGATAAAAGTTCTATCTTGTAGCAATCTAGACAAAAATCTGAAAAAAATATGAATTAAAACATCCTATTTGTTAAGCAAGATAATAACATAAGTAATGGTATTCACAAGCACTAATAGCCATAACTCTAACGGAAACAATCCATGCAAACGTAATACTTGTACTATCATCTACTAGAAAAAAACCCTCAACAGCTTTTTGGTAGGGAGGAAACACCAAATGGAGGCAGGTCAGTGAAAGTGCCTGTGCTCTCTATAGGAATCTCACTCGTCTGTGGAATCTGCATTATTCAGGTGAAATTATTTGCCCATTCGCTTCTGTGAAGAAGGAATCTCGCTGTTAGAGGCAAACCCATGAAAGCACAACAGAAGCATAACTGTATTGTGAAATGGGAAAATGAAAAGTTTGTATGCCAGCTAAGGTACCCCATCCCTAAGGATTAAGTTTACAAATTGCAGAGAATCAGAAATCAGAGTTGCTCTTAGGGTCCCTCCAGTTACAGACCTGTCAAAACACAATTTTAGCTTAATTGTGCTGCAATAAATGTGAAGTATTAGAGATTAAGGGCTTAAGATTGTACCAAATGATTGCCTAGAAGAGCAATTACATGAAAATAATAACTTAACAGAAATCACAACCTTGTTAAAAAGAAGTGCAGCAAGGTTAAGTTCCTTGGACAAATTATATAAAAGCTTTAATTTGAATGTTACGACTTAACCTACTCAACATATTTAATGCAACACCTGAAAGCAACAACCCGATCAACTGTTTGAAATACCTGATTATTCTTTGGTCTCCAGCTCTGCAAGGATTCTAGAAATGGTAGCAATTAACAGTCCCAACATAAGCTGTGAATCACTACTAGAAAAGAGATGCAAGCTCCATATTAAAAGTCATGCACAGTCCAAACCTCTCTCTCTCCCTTGAGTAGTTTTGAATTGTTCCAAGCACTGAAATTGATCTATATTAAAATAGGACATTTAAGTATTACTGTCTATGTTTTTTTTTCCTGGCTTCATGTATTTCACATTTCACTATCATGGATCCTAAAGGAACTGAAGATTTTTCCAAGCTGCCACAAAGATCTAGCGGTATATCTCAGTGACTGAAAAACAAACAGTACTGTTGAGCTTTCAGAATTATTCCATCTTCCCTCTAACCTAAATTAAATTACAGTGATTCTGCTCACAGAAGCATTTCAGGAGTAAATATAAAGCTCACAGTTGATCTAGCATTCATTTTTCCTTATTGATACTTAGTCAATTCCTCTTCTCATTTGAGAAAAAACTACTTACCAGAAGATTTTTAAACATGTCCTCTTTGAAGCCTGCTGGTTTTGTTATTTTCAGGACTGATAAACGCAGTAGGAAGAATGCATAGGCATTCTCTTACAGAAAAAGGAAAGGATCGCCCTCACTTCTTTAAGCCAGTAGCTCACAAACTGAGAGCTATTTGATGGGGGGATAATAATTAACAGGAGCACCTGGAAAGCAAAGATGAAGAATACAAACCTGACCTACAGTGAAGGGGAGAAGGAAGACAAAATCTGTACTAACTTCACGGAAACACAGAATCGTAGGGGTTGGAAGGCACCTCTGGAGATCACCCAGTCCAACCCCCTAGCACAACTTGATGTACTGAATCATGGAAAAGTGGGGATGGAGAGGCAAAAGTAATGACTGACAAACCAACCAAACTAGAAGTGTTTTAATAGTGAATTAAAATACTTTTGGGCAATAAAGATCGGGGCATGCATGCATCCAGGAAGAATACATTATGATGGCAGAACCAGCCAAAACGCTGTTCCAGTGTACAGAACATGAGTTCATTTGGCAGATAATTAAAGAATGAACTGGAATTAATGTGTCGTGGTTCAAAGAGAAACAGAGAGGAAAATCAGAACATGATTAGAATGATGGCAGAAGTCATAAAACTCAAACATCCAACACTGAAACTCATTCAACAGAACTCACTTGCAGAACAGATATTATCATTTCTCTGCCTTCCTCTCTTGCCCCGTGTGCCGCTCTTAAATCAAACTGAGCACTTCAGCATTTCCTGTCCTTTCCAGAACACGCAGTTTCTCATCTTTAATCCCATGATCTACTTTTAATTGCAGTTCTTGGCAGGAGCTACACTTTCATGAGAACTTTATATGACCCAGAAAGCAAGTGTCTTTTTTTTCCATCACTTCAATTAACGAATTCAGGGTTTTTCACACAGAATACCACAAGGATTCCTATAGCTAAACATGAAACCTAGTGTGGTTAAATAATTTTCCTGGTTGCTTTGCATGACTAAATATGGTCTATAAAAGTACTCAATTTCTGAAGAGCCCACAGTTGCTCTTCTCAAATTCAAGTATTTACTATTGGCACGTCAACTGTTTTGAAAACAAAGGTATGTGCTACAGTAACCAAACAATGCAAGAGGATGCTCATGTAACGATCTTTCTTCCAGCAAATACCAGTGAAAACTTAATGCAGTTTACTCGGGATTTATTGACATAACACAAACAGAATCTAGGCTTCATTGCAGTGAGTACTAACTTCCAACTACGGCTGTGGTGATAAAGAAAGGCGAGGAATGACCAAACCAGTTCAGATTGTTTTAACTGAAGGCCTTCAAACTCCTTGGCCTAGGCAATAAATGCTATCGGCACGCACCACATGCTCTTGAAAAGACCTGATGCTTGGAACTTGCTTCTCTCCCCTTTCTCCCACAGTGCCCAAAGGAAGCTGTTCTGCTGGACCTGTTGACCAGCTTTCATTGAAACTACTGGGGAGAAGACGAGGATGTGGTGAGGAGGTGAGGGGCTGAATTAAGGACACGTGTTGCAAAATATTTTCTGGAAGCTGATACAGCGAAAGATGAAAATAAAAATATTGCCTTGATTAATTTCATACTGTATCACCTAACTAATTACAAAAGAAAGCGTGCAGGAAACACAACAGCATCAAAGTGCACCTTGTTCTTGGCCAGGAATCTTTGTAAATACATCACATGCACAATGGAGAAAGTACATGTGGATATATGTATATACATATACAACGATGACAAAGGATTATTCTGTCACTAAAGCATGTCTAGACAAAATCTCCACCAGAAATATACAAATACTTTATGGCTTTGTAGTTGTTTAGGTACAGATAATCACACGGCCAAAAGCCAGAGGTTTGAACAAGATGAAGGAAGGCAGCAGCGTGTGTCTAGATCTTGCCCTTTAACTTATTTATGCATTTTATTCTATCATTGAAGAAAAAATATATAAACCAAGCTTTGAAGAAGGAACTGGGGCTCCTCTCCTTCCTTTCCAGAAGGAACTTTCTCTCACTGGGTTAGAACCAGTTTTTTCTCCACGTTATTTTTTCCATAGCAACCAACTGCTACACTGCTATGCACATGATTTGATAGGAAGGATGTGGTATCAGAGTACAGAATAGCAGTTAAATAAGACTGTTGGGAAGCAGCAACTGCAGATTTGAAGACTGCCCTTTTTCTGGATGAATGATATAAATGCCAAGCTATTGTTCAGAACAGACTATATTTATCTTTCTCCTGTCATATTTATGACTAAGAACAGCTGTGCCTCCTGTAACTAGTGTTGAATTCAATGCCAATCAAACACATTGGGTAGTCTCTAAAGTGTGATCAAGGGCTAAGTCCACCTGAGAAGTCTAGCATTTCCTGCCTATTTCAGAATCACAGCAGACACAGTGCTGTCTAAAGTGTATGTAATAGCTCCATAAGCTTAGGCTGCACTGGTGATTTAGAAATCCAAAATTTAAGTGCTACAAAATTACATATATTAGTGAAAAGTGTTCTGAACTGCTTAAACTGAATTATGGTTTCTCTAGTCTCTCATCACAGACAATCCACTTTCACAGTGAATTTACCTTTACATAGCTTGCTGATAAATGAGTTAGCACCAAGAAAAGATCCCCTGCCCAAACAAACCTAGGCAATCAGATAAATGCATTTCACAGAGCCTTTGCTGTTTCTATCTGTCCCAATAATTCTTCCTCAGGAATGCAATGAAACTGGAGAGAAGTCAGGATGGCAGTGCTTAGCTATATGACAGAACAAGGAACTCGAATACACTTGTGAGAACCTGGCAACTGTCTGTAGCATGGCCAGTCTGGGCACCTTCCACACTGAACGAATGCGTGCTCTGCCAGAGGCTCTCCGCATCCACAATTGCGCAAAGTCCTTTATATCTTCAAAGAAGACATAATGGTGGCAGTTTAACAAAGCAGAAGTTGAAGGATACTCTCCAAGCATCTGGCATAATCTTCATCTCAGATTCTTCTGAAGGGCAGCTGCAGCCCATCTGTCTGCAGGGAAGCTAAAATGAGGTTCTTTGCACTTCAGGTGAGCAGCGCTATTGCTTGGTGTCATTCAATCCATGGTGAAGCACTGCTATGAAGGACCTTATGTCAATCAAGTATCTTATGTCAATTCCAGAGCAGGAAATAAACAATGCTGGAACATGCTGGAACAACTGGCGAAAGACAGTGCATCTTTAAATTTATTAGACAGCATGCAGGCAGGCAGAGAACTCAATGTTCACTTAGAAAAGCCATTTATGAATGAGGCAAAAGAACAGCTCCCATTGGGAAGGTGACTTTCTCCACTCCTCCAGAAGCTGTAAGATCTATGATTTGTTTAGCGTTTGCTCAGTGCTAGGTAATAATTTTGAATATATGACAAAATCAGCAGTGTGCAAGATGACTGCTTGTTTGTTCAGTGAAATTGAGAAGTGCATATAGGTGACATGGGGTGTTCATTTCCACAGGCAACCTTATCTATCTTCAGAAGCGTGTGCTCAATTTCATTCCTCTCTTACATTGGCAACAACAGCATCTTCCAGCAAGACAGAGGAATAGCAATGCCTTTTAAAGAAGCGCCCAAGGTAGAAAAGATAACTGAGCTCCAATCTCCCAAATCCAGACCAATATATGCTAATGGATGATTTGGGGACAAAGTACTGAACATCATTAGCATTTCAATTTCTTAGGGACACATGCCAGATGACTAAAGAAATTCAAGCTTTTGAAGCTTTACATTTCAGGCAATAACACTATTTCACTATTTTTGTCCCTCCCCCCCTCCTTTTTTTCTCTCCTCTTGAAATGCAGTTCATGGGTGTATAATTTTTTGGCTTGCCTGGGCTGTATTGACTGAACAGGAATTTTCCTGAGCCACATATAAAATATCATAGTTAAAGTATAAGAAACAAAACTTTAATTTTTTTTTTTATTGAAACAGAAAAAGAAGGCAACAAAAACCTAAAGCTAGCAGGTTGGACATGTATGGAGTGTAGTATTTAAAAAAGTTGGTTTAATGTTATGTTACACTGAAGAAATGCAAAATGTTAACTCTCATCATTATTAGAAATTAGCTAACACATGCAGCAGCAGCTGGGAAAAGGGGACTTCCACACAGAAGCTAGCAAACTGAAGAAAACTAGCAAAACCACAAGGATTTAAGGAACCTGTATAATTGTAATTACCAGATGTTTTCACTAAAACAGCCTGTGTTCTGGGAACAAATCCACATTCAAAATCACCTTTGGTTTGTATTTTTCTGCTCCATGCCTGCAGAAGTAGCAGTGTAAAGAACAATATTACTGTAAACTAAAAAAAGACAACAAACCCAAGCCACATGCATTCTGTTTCTTTCAAGTCTGAAGAACTGTAAAATGAGTATTCTCTCCAGTGGTATACTAGGAAACATGCAAAAGCTACAGGAGTTCAAAGACTGGCCGCTGAAGCAACTTCAGTCTTTTGAAGTGTTGGATCCACTTTGAAGAGAACCAAACATTACACCTGCACCTGAAAGGTGAGATGGAGATCCAAAGCCTGGGATTTTCATGAAATCTGCTCAGCTCCAGCATGCAAGTCTCTCACAAAACACCAGAGAGCGAAAAAGAGGAAGTTTCCCTGGCTGTGGCACCTCGTCCCACAGCTGCTGGCTGACCAGCAGGCCCAGCAGCAGTCCCACCCCTGTGAGGCAGGCAGTGCTCTCAGAGGAAGCAAACGCTGAGATGAAGAAGCAATAAGATCCCTCCACAATTTTTTGTTGTTACTGTTAATCTGGGAAGCTGTGCCCAAAATTCATTTTCTTGAAGATATTTTTAAAAGTTTCATTTTTCAGCTGCAAAGTGACATTTTGCAGTGAAGCATATTTTTGTACTGTCTAGAAATTCATTTTTTCCACAGTTCTCCCCAGAAGCAATGTCAGCCATGAAATCTGGAACTGTGCAATGACAGTACAGTGTTAAACAACTGGCTTTTTCATAACTAAATGGTAAGTTTAAAAGGCAGTAACTCTTCTCAGTGGGTAAGTTTGTATCATAGTTAAAAGGAAACCAGGTTCCAAGTATTCAGAAACCTCAGCGTTAGCTTACCTTCGACTTCTGCCATTTCTAATCCCTGCCTTGCTCAGTTGTTCCAGAAAATACAAGCCTGGTTTTGCTATTCAGGATGTTTGTGTCTCCTCCAGTCTTTCAGAGGCTCCAGCACACAACTAGCTACAGAGTACTGCACAGCTGTCCATCATCCACCAGCAGTGATCCAGTGCCTCCAGCAAAACAGCAACTTAAACGTGCAAAATCCTTGCAGCTTTATCTGCAAGTGTCTTAGTTTCTAACTGAAACAGAAGTTACTTTTCTCATAGTGTCTGGTATGAAGCTATGTTTTGGTTCTAGAAGAAAAACAAAGCTGATAACACCTGGCAGTGTTGAACAGAGCCAAGGACATTTCAGTCTCTCAGCTTCTTGTACTGCTCTGCCAGCGAAGGGGCTGGGGGGGCCAGGGAGCTGGGAGGGGACAGGAGCAGGAGAGCTGACCCAAACTGACCAAAGGGATATTTCATACCATATGACATGACATCATGTGATATAAGGAAGGGGAGTTAGCTGGGGAGGGGCCTCTGCTCAAGGACTGGCTGGGCATCAGTCGGTGGGTGGTGAGTCCTTGCTTTGTGTATCATCTATTTTCTTCCTGTGTATGTGTGTGTGTATATATATATATAAAATTACTGTTATTTCTTTTACTTCTTTTGCTGTCTTTGTATTAGCTTTTATCCCAGTCCACAAGTTCTACTGTATTTTTCTCTTAATTCTCTGCCCCATCCCACCTGGGGAGGAGGGAGGGTGAGTGAATGACTGTGTGGGACTTAGCTATCTGCTGGGTCAACCACAACAGCAAGTCTGTACAGCACAGCTTTAAATAAAAAACATAAACCTGAATGTCTTGGACAGCTTCTTGGTTTCCTTCTGCTGCCATGCTTGCCTCCCAGTCTGCCAAGGCATAAGAAGAGAAGTGGAGGAGAGCTGTTCAGCTAGCTGTTGATGATTCATACTCCCGCAGGATTGCCACCAAAAAGCAAACAAGAACTGCTAGCACTTGCACTTGTGCAAGAGAAAGCTGGTTCTATTTTGCAGATGCACAAAGTGACAATATAACCAGGCCATAAGATAGTTAGCCAAAGATTAGGTTTTATTCCTAGCTTTGTTTCTAAGGCTTGGCAAGTTACTTTGTCTTTCTGTGGTTATGATCTGTATTATACAACAAAATGAAATATTTTGGGCTCCTTTGTTTGCAGGCTTGAAATTGATTTACAAGAGAGAGATGAGTTTAACATACAATATCCTAACTGAACTGTTTCAGGAGAAAAAAGTAGATTCCTAAAGAGTATGAAAGAGCACATGTGCTTGCCACACTGAATTGCAGAGAAGATCAAAAGCAGACACGCTTAATTTGATGCATATATTGCCATTTCAAACAGAGGATGTGTACACAACCGTCTTATTCCTAGGCTGTTACCTTAAAGTGAAAAACAGAACTCTTAACATTAACATCCTGCTAGAACAGTAATGCATTTTAATATTTTAAATCAGCAGTTTTGACTTGAGAGCTCTGTAGACACATTTATCATTCAGCTGCCCAACCACACTATAAACTGTCAACTCTTCATCCCTGTCCACTTTGACAAATTACTCCTGCAAGAGCATTTCTAGTTATCCTTAGAAGCCAACACACCTCATAAATCCACATCATTGTAGTGTTATTAGAATTTCATTTCATGCTTGCATTCACAAACATTTAAGCTTTCAACCTCTGCTGCTGGGCATTAATCATAGAATTAATCATAGGATTAAGAATGCCAAATTTAAATTCAAGGTTAATAACATGCTCAACCAATATTAGTTTTACATTCTGTCATGGGTACAAAACTTGGATAAATAAATAGATAAATATAAGATCTTTTTCTGAAGTTTCAAACATACACATAGATGAAGGTACTAATTGCACCATGAAACAAGAAGTTGCCCAAATTCTGCATTTCTTCTTAAAGAAAAATTCCCATCCCTACACTCTTGAAAAACCAACCCTTTGGCCTCTGTAAATTGACACAGCCCTTACACTGGAAAAACAACATGTCCTTTAATTAATGTATCTATATTATTTTGGCTTAAAGTTTAGAGAAATACTGCTAATCTTCCAAAATTAGGCTACAAAAATGGACAGAAAAATTTCAAAGGTCTTACAACTACAATATGTATAGAAGTGCTTGATACAGTCTTGTGCACATGGCAGTTTATGCTATTTAAAAAAATATTTCAATATAGACCAGATTATTTCACAGTATTCTAAAAAAAAGACACCTAATGAATCCTCTTACACCATTTATCAACTATAAGATATGTCACCCAGCAGCAAGATGAAGATGGTTTCTTCACACTATTTCCTGCTAGCTGTGATCTTAAAAGCAAAAAGCCAACAACTCATAGCATTTCCTAAAAGAATAACTGAACTGATATTTACTAATACAATTTTTATCCAAAAAGTTTTACGTGTACTGACATGTAGGATTTTCAACATTACTAAGTAATACATTTATTGAATGCAGAGCTTTAAGTGGTAACTTTTTCCTGCTTCACCAAAGGCCATGCAAGTTTGTTTCAAGATTTCCCTGAAAGTCTTGAAGTTTCAGCTTAACAAAATAACTCTAATACAACTTCTGTTGTTGTAAGTGAGTTCCACTTCCAGATTAGAATGCCCTTATTGTGTCACTGTAGACCCGAAGTTCATTTGAGGAAGGTACTATCTATTGGGCATGCTGACATAGGAGTGCAATACAACGTGGTCCCGATCCAAGACTGCAGCTCCAAGCTGCTGGAGCAATAACAGCTACCACAAGCAACAAAAAGGAAGGAAAGAAAGACTGGGGCAAGTAAGAGTTCACAGCTGGCCTGGCATCTTAAGATATGTCATTTGTACTTGAAGGAACAAGTGCTTACGTGCCCACAAAAATTTTGTATGTAGTTAGATGTCATGTTTCTAACATGGATGCACCACGCTGTTTAGCATTTCACTAATTGCAAATAGTATGTTATAGCAATAAAGTCCTAAAAATATTTAATAAAAATATGAATATTCTGTACTTGACATTCTAGCACTACACTTTAAAAATGAATTCCTTTTTTTTTTTTTTTTTTTTTTTTTTTTTTTGTGTCAGTGCATGGAGTATTTCAGACACAGCCTTCCTGGCAAGCTGAAGCACTCTGTTTAGGACTGGGAGAACACAGCATTATAACTGGTGCACCTAGAAGGTGGTTATCTGTACCCACATGTGCACAATTCACATTCTAAAACATAAGACACATCAGGAACGAGATCTGTCTGCATTTTGCCATGAGGATGAGCTGAAAGATCAATTATGAAAAAACTAACAGCATCAATGGAGTTTTCAAAACTGATGATCAAATAGAAAAATTGTCACAAAATACTGTGACTCCACAGGAATACAAAATATTAAACACGTCATTTAAGAACACCAGATTCCCACATCCAATTGACAGGTATCCTCATCTCTAAGATACATTTGCATTAAGACATGAAGCACCAGCTGGCTGACAGTATGCCACTGCAAAAATATAACTCTACTAATGCTAAAACATAACCTTTTAGTAGAAACTTGGATCAACTTCAGATGATTATGGAACTGTACATTCAGCTTTTATAATTAATAACAGGATAAATAAAATACTTCTCCCTGTGTCTTGTCCATCCTCAGATTTATAGCTCATAAATAAATCAACACTAAGTACTAGCAATGTAGCGTGTCAGATTTACGATTAAAGCTAGCATTCTTATTTATTTCTTCAGATAGGTGTTGGGATATGCATTTAACTATTGCTGCTGCTTAAAGCAACGCCCTCAGAAGTTCAACTACAGAGAACTGAGGAACTTAACAGAATCTGCTTTCATTACAACTGAGTTACTCACATAACAGACTTACTGTTTTCATCTCAGATGCAAAATTTAAAAACTCAACCCCTTCCCCCAAAATCCTGCAGTTAATACACAATTAACATCAGTTTGCAATTCTGCAACCACATAGCTCTCCAACTTCTCTGCACATAGTAAGTCAGTAGGTATCTATACTACTACTCACTACTGAGTTGTCATAAATTATCAAAATTTTACTAATAAAAAACATCAAGTGATCAAACACATCTGACTATTTCTGACATATAAACCACAAGCTAGTAACAGCTCATAATAGAACTCAATTGACAAAATTTCTTCTTGGAGAACAAATATTACCCAGGAACAGGAAATCTTTGCAAAAAACCACAACCACCAGGGCAAGCCTCCTACTCCTACAGAACTAGGCTTGGTTCTCATAGGTAGCAAAAACTTTATCCACTGTATCTGCAACTTCATTTGAAAGCATGACTTTTGGGGGAGGGGTTATTATTTTGTGTCAATAGTTCCCAAACAGTCTCCAATCAGGAAGTGACCATACTTCCCAGCAGGACTTACCACCCCATTCCACTTTCCAAATTTCACATTCCAAACACCTCCCCTAAAATTTCTGCCTACTGCTACCTCAGGAGCTACACAGAAAATAACAGAAAAAGTATTCAGAAGTTGAGACCTATGGTTGAGCTTCAGACTTGAGTTAAACAGGATATCTAGTGAAAACCCACTGAACAGTTGCTGTTTACATCAATTCAGTTATAAACATTAAATTTTTCCATGCTAGAAACACCTGGAGGATTTAAGAATTTTTCTGAAGAAAGTTACGATTTGTTTTGAGAAATGTTAGCAAATAGCTACCAAAAACTATGGAGGCACTATGATGTTCCTCTTATGTAGATTGAAGGGTAAATTAAAAGATTGCTGACCTCACTGAGGTAAATAAAAAAGGAGCATGTGGACCCATCTACACCATAACTTGCATAACAGGGATCCGATCGCCACATATCTTTCATCCACTGAAAGAAAGAAAAGATGCATTCTGTTAGGTTTAAGCACTACATAATAACTGTAAAATACACTATTTGACACTGAAGTCAAGAATAACAGAGGAAAGCTGCAAGTCACTATATCCAAACAGACCAAAACGACATATAATCAAAAGGGAGTCAAGGAATATTTTGCAGTGCACTGCATCTCAGCATTCAATTACATCAGGGAAGTAATTACACATCAAGTTTGAGAACAGTTTATACAAACTGGTAAACAGGCAAGCAAAAAGAAAAATCAAACGGAAAATAAAACCAAGGATTCATACATATGGGTGTGGCTGGAGTTGACTTCTGTTGCCCCTGTTACAGTTGCTCTGGAATTTAACAGGCCATTTTAGTTACTGAGATTGAAATCTGACTGATCCTGGCAAGAACCTATCACTTCTGCAGAAGCAAATAATTGATTTAAATTCTTATTTTAACATTCAATTTTCAACATTTGGCCTTTCCAACTGCATTACTAGTAAAATGTAGGATTTACAGAGAATCAGATGTAATCCCCAAAACCAAAGTTCTGGTTGTAAACAGTGCTGTGGGATTATTCCTATGCATAGGTTTAGAAGAATTGAATGATCTTGTTTTATTTACTTATTTTTAATCTTTTTTTTTTTTTTTTAAAAGCTTTCCATCTAACAGAAGTTTTGGGGTAAATTGATAGAAGACAATAGTTTCCTGTTTGGAAACAGAACAGTTTCTCTATTGGGAGCCTAAGATCTTACCCAGGGCTGAAATGGTAAGAAGGAAGGGAATATAAAGCGCTTAGACTAGCTGGTGAGTAGAAGAGCTACAAGACAAGAAAGAAAACACAAAACAAAAGAAAATGAAAAAAAAGGGAAAGGGAGGAACTGGACAAAGTTGTTGGCAAAGAGGGGAAAGAAGCATAAACACGTCTTGCTGAAACAGAGAAAGGGAGTGAAGTGCACACACAATCTCTGTCCTGGGGTGGAAGAATGTCCTATGATTCATAATGGGAAAGAAAACAAAAAGGTTTTTTAATAAGGAAAAGAAAGTACCTAAATAACAAGACAATAATAATAAGGCACTTCATTAAATAATATGGCACTTCATGTTTGTCTAAATAGGATGGCACTTTGTTTCTCTGCAGTAGTATTAAAGGCTTAAGTGAGGAGTTGTGTAGTGACGTGCTCCTAAACATCCTCTTTTTGACCCAGTTTTGATTCTTTTACCCCACTGAGTAGTGGTTTCCTGCAACATATGTTCAGTTTTTAACAGAACAGGAAAAAAAAAGAACTACTGTCAGTTACCTTTATTTTCCCTTCACAGTGAGGAAAACCATCCATAGGAGGCAATTCACACTGTTCTTGGGCTCCATTTATGAGATCTGAAAAGAAACACAGACCATAACTGAATTTTGCTTTACATTTCTAACAGATGCCTAATGAATCCCTCCTTTTATTTTTATGAATCCACATCCAGGCATGCTTGAAGAATCCTACTGTGCAACATTTCTAATAACATTAAAACTCAGAAGAAAGTTGTTGTATAACTTTCAACTCTGACTTGCAGTAAGTGCTGAATGATAAAAAGCAGTCTATGAAGACTCAAATAAGAATTAAGTTAACCTGTTGTGAAAATAATAAGCAAAACCCTTCCTAATCAATGCATGCTTTAAACCACTGAATTGCAACAATTATCTTCCCACTGTCAAATGTCTGTAAGACGTACATTGCTCTAGACGTGAGCTTCAGATTTTCAAGTTCTGTTATCATAAAACACTCATCAGCAGCAGCTTGGCAGCAGATACTTGACCCAATTAATCAATATTGCAATATGATCTAAATTTACAACTGAGTAACACTACATTCACAAGAAAAACATACTTTGGTCTCCTAAGAGTTTCTATTTTGCCTGTTATTAATATTTTATCATTCTTGATTTTTGCAAGACATTACAGAGCATAACACTGATTAACTCTTCCAGATAATAAGGCAAGGCAAAAAGGAGCAATTTTTAAAGGATGTATCATACCAGTTCCAGGATGGAACTTTCTTCCAAAAACCCTCTAACAGAGGGCTTTAAGGCAAGACAAATGATTAATGTGGTGGAGAGACTCTCACCCAAGTCAGTGGAGGATAAGTTTTTAAATTTAGCTAGTTCATCCTGAAGTTATCTAAATTATACTTGCATCGTTGCTGGCTTTCTCCATGGGCTAGAATTAAGATCATTAAAGCCAATCATCCATCAACACAGGAATACTTTCTGCTACAGTATTTTTGTAGTTACATTGCACAACTTTGCCCAGAATACGCTAATTAGAGATCCCAGAGTGGGGAGGGGGGGGGAGGGGAACCAACACAAAAGGTTGTGGCATTGGGATAGAGTAGGGATGAAATCAGTGGACAGAAGCTGGAACACCACTGCATATCAAAAAAAGTCTTCTCCTGATTTATCTGAATATTTTCCTTTTTCCTTTTTTTTTTTTTTAAAAAAAACAGTTTATTTTAAAGATAAAACTGGATGTGCAAGTGAAGAATTGCAAAATGGATTGGATGGGGAAAGAAGAATGATGCCAGGAAGAAGACACTTATTTGGCAGTCTCTGCAGCAGCAGAAATTTGACAAACTGAGCTGTACCACCACTGACAATAACACTGAAGCTAACTAGCTTTTAAGATGACTTTGTAATTTCAAATCAATAAGCACTTTCAAAATACACTTGTGTTCTTGTCCTTATAGGATTCTTGCAGAGTAGACCACTGACATTTACAGCTCTGATTTCCACTCCAAGAGAGAACACGCAGAGCGCTCGTACAGCCATCAACAACGTACAAGCATGTTCTACATTGCAGAAATACAGACAGATGCACTGGGTCCTTTTGCTGTACTGCAGCTCAGGAATCAGACCTCCCACGTGTATCACACAAAGTGCTTGAGATCACAGATTAAAAAACAAACCTTAATCCAAAAAGAGGCATGGATAAAACAGTGCCAATTTTTGCAGTTTTTGTCAATCAATATAATGCCATTTGGTAAACTTTAGTTTACGGTCTAAATTCTGCCCCCCCCCCCTTTTTTTTTTCCAGGTAAAAGAAAATAAAATGTCAAGGTTTTTTAAAATTATTTTTCTATACATAAAGTTCCTCTTGCAGAAATGACTGCTCCAGTTTAGCAATTTTTATCCTTTGTAATAATGTACAATTACAGAATAAAGCTTTTTAAAAAAGATGCTAATTAAAATTCCACTACTGCAAAAGAAAATAGCGTTCCATAAATACAAAGCAATCCATCACATTAGTATTCAGATTTTTTCTTTTGCCAGTTTGAGTGAAGTAGTTGATATTCTGACCAGTATTACAAAAATATAAAGTCTAGCAGATAGCTAAGTTCTCTCCTCAGTTGTCAGCTAATTCTGTGAGAGTTTCAAGAAATCAAATATTCCATGACAGATATTCTATCAGTTACTAAATTAGGAACTCAAATCTGAATACAAAATAAGTACTGAGCTCTTCCTAGGACAGCAAATCCAGATCTTCCTTAATGACAAAAGCCACCTTAGATCTATGATATAATATCAGAAATGCAGTTCAACTGCAGCAGAAGTTCAACTTTCAAAATCATACTGAACTTAGGGTTGAAAATACTGAACATCTCAGCAATTCTATTTGATCTAACACAAAATGTTCCCATCAATCCCGGTTGCATTTGGGCACGTTACACTTGTCATACTCAAAGATTCTTGTTTGTTTTGCTTTTCTTTTTTTTCCTGTAGCTACACCATATGTAGATACAATCAACTGTTGTTAATAATTTTCAAAAGTGTAAGAGACAAATCATTAAAACACTTAAACAGAAGGGACTGTTAATGGTATTCAACATGCATTTCCAAACATCATTTCCCCTGCAGCGGTGCTTTCTTAGTGGGTGTCCTTCGTCCGGCACTCTCTCACTGCGCTGGCATTAGCACTCACTTGACTCTTGGTTGGACCAATGATATGACACCAGCTGAAAAAAAATCCTTGTCCAAAAGTATTCCTTGAAAGCAGAAGCAGTTTGTTGATTGGTACTACAGAGGAAGCAAAGCAGAGGTGGGAATGGCACAGTCTAGCAAAGCCCCTTACAGCATGATAGATAACAGTCCTTGTGCTGCTTGCTCCGGGCTGAACGACCCTCCTCTGTGAGATGGCCTTTCCTCCTTAGGCTGGATAGTTCCTTCTTTGTGACAAGTAGCAAGGTACTCAAAAGCCACTTTTCTACACATTCTGTGGATTGGAAGGTACAGTTTGCCTCTTTGCAGATTGTAGAAATACAACAGGAACTTCGTCATTAAAAAAAAAAAAATTAAAAAAAATCCATCTCAAGCCAATGTGTGCTATCATGTGACTGCTTTCCACTTCAGAGGGTTAGTCAAACAAGCCCTCTGTTCTTCTAAATTCCCTTAAGTATAGGGTGGTAAATAAACACAACTATATTTCTTTATTTTACAGCAAAAAATGTTTAGTGTGCCAAGTCTATCACTTACATCATATTGCATTTACATGAGTATCTTGCGACATGTCAAAGGAAGGGAGGGAGGAGAAAAAACACAAGACACAGAATGGACTCACTTTCGGTACACACTGTACCAAAACTGTACAACTGTAGTCTACATCATTTGCTTTTGTCATGTAGAAGTACATCCTCTGTACACGTGTTTTTTTCCTTTGAGCTCCTGATCCTGTTTGTGGCCAGCTGCACCAGGGCTCTCCCCAAACAGTTCTGCTCTTGGCTCTTCCACTAGGATGATTTACACACAAACAGCACAGTGATGTCCCCAGGATAATCTATATGTACAGAAAACACTGAAAACTAATGCCCACCTTCATCACCTCAAGCCATGTTAAAATGCTTTGTGAAGTATTAATGTCTCTGGCAGCATTTCAGAACCTGACATCCTTCCTATTTCATGCCAGCAACAGTCAGCCCTTCGAGGATTTACTTTCCTCAGAAACGTTAACATCTTTTTTCCACCATTACAGACTCTGAAGTTGCTTAACTCACCCATCAACTTCCCACTTTGTCTTATCGTGGATTGGCCACAGCCAGCATGAATCTAGCTTAGCGTGCCTGTACTGCCAAATAAGCTCACTCTTGTTTTATCCCCAGACTTCCATCATTCGTGCTACTACGAGTACATTCTCCTTTGACTGTAATCAGAGGTGAACAAATTTTATGTATCCCATGGAAAGTTGGGACAATCCCAAACAGATGCCAGCAACGTACACTTTTATATGCATTACAAAGAGAGCATGAAGCAAATGGAACCCTGGGGATGCTGATCGACATATCCTGAGCTTCCAAAGCATGAAAAGAGAGAAAAACAACTTTTAAATCCAAATTAAGAGCATCATCTCCTCATTTGGAGATGATGAAAAAACCCAAACACTAATGTTTTATGAATACTCTTGTTAAAAAAGTCTGAATAGAAGCAATAAGCACTTTCTGAAGGGGAAACATATACCATTAAGTCTTGCATGAAAGTTCCTTTTGTTGGAAAATAGCATTAAAAAAAAATCACAGATTTTTATCCGAAATTAGGATTTATAACAATTAAAATGCAAGTTCTGGGACCTCTTTTGAGCCAAAACTTAGAACTTGAAGGCAAAAGTTAGAAACAAAAAACAGCCAAGCCAGTACAAAACACTATTAGATAAGAATGTTTTTTCTCTTAAGCTTTCAGCCATGACATTAATTCCTATTCCACAGACGCTTACAGGTGGTTTTGAAACCACGAGCAACTTATTCCTCTTGGCTGCTATAAATGCTTAATAATTCTGTGCATTATCTACCACATTAGTACACTGAAAGTCAATGCATTGACAAAATGAAAAGAGGAATGGGAGCATAATATAAGTCTAAGAGCACACAGATACTTTTTAATGCAGTGCTCTGTTTGTGAGGTCCTGGGACATTCAATATGTAACTGAAACTCCATTCCCGTGTTTAGATAGCAGCCATATGTTCACTTTGCAAATGTCTGTGACTGTTTAAAGATTAACAGCTCTGCATCAGTGATCTGTAGCGTACAACAGGCAAAACTGAACTTGTGAACAATTATCGGTTATTGCAGTGCAAAGCCTGGCACATTAGCATGACTGACGGGGCCGATTTCAGCTAAGCCACCTGACCTTGCACCTGAAAAGGCACTTCTCTCCTTTGTTGCTGTGCATGAGTGAGGGCAGATTGGGTAAAGTCACATCTTTGACACTGCGCTCTTCCAACACCATTTCACAGGTACAGGTCTTTACTGGTCTCACAATTAAAATCAATGTCAGGGAGTTTTGTTTGTTTTAGTGAAGCTTTATAGCTCCCAAGAACGAACTATGCGGCTCAAAGAACAATCTGTGGTAGGGAAATGATTCGATTTTATTTGCTTCCTAGTCACTAACAGTACAGTACAAATAAAGGTTAGTGAGTGTTACATACATATTTTGTCCCTTTGCTCTATGCACATCCTTCTAGTAACGTGCTTGGTGAGAGGCCCCAGAATTCCACAGTTTTTCGCAGTCATACAGTTATGAAGTCTGGAAATAACCCCCAAAGACAGTAAGCTGAATAATAGTTATCATTAATAGAAAACAAGATGCAAATGCATAATTATTCAATAGCGATTATTGCTTGATAGGTATTCTATTTGTCACAATAGTTTTTAAAAAGTACTATTGGTTAAAGCAAATGAGAAAGTCACAACAGTACTGAGCTTGCAGACCAGCGGCCCATCCGGCCTTCTGAGGACCACCTCTCCATTCTTCAGAGAATGTAAACATCTTAAGAATTTAAGATGGCTTAAAACTTTATACATTTTGGAATACTGGGGCCAAACCCCAGACTCTCAGACTAGTACAAAAAAAAGAAGCCTATTAAAAAAGCCTATTAATACAATCTTGTGATGATGTACACCACAGATAATACCTCAACTCAAAGTGTTTGCTAACAGGAAATGGGTCTCATAAAAGCAGAAATCTTCTTAGTATTAAAAGGACAGAGCAATCAAATCTCTCTTTCTGGTTTTGATCAATAAATATACACGTTATTCTTACTTCAGTTCATGGAATCTTCTCTTTTTACTTCTATTTCTGTTCTGAAATCTGGCATTTAAGGTTAGATGCAGTGCTCTAGTTAAAGCTTTTTTCATTTGTGCAAGATCTCCCTTCCCTTCTCCCACTAATTAACACATTCTGAATTTAATTCACATTTTCTTCTCCAGCTGGTAGGATTTCCTTAAAGAGAGAATTTGCAGTGTGAGCTGAAAGAACTATCAACGCATTCAAAGAAATGAACTAAAGGTTACAAAATTCTAAATGCAGAGCACAAAATGCCTTCTACTAACATTTTAGAATTTTCGATGGCAAAGCATTGGTATGATTTAGCGAAAATTAACTTTTCTACTGCTAGTCCATCCTCACACCAGCTGTGCTGCTGTGCTCCATTAATGCTACTGAAATCGATGCAATGTTGGGAGATTTCAAGTAGCAGTCAAGTGGTTAATCAAAATGCAGCCCAGGGGACCACTAACAGCCCCTTTCAGCATTACTAATACAGCTTAGCACTGCAGTGGAAAATGGTCATGTGTGGTCTTCTGCACAGTCATTATGCTGTGCTGCAACAGTGAGGCTTGGAAAGACACAGTTCTCCTCAGCTCCACGTTACTGCATTTGCAGGAGACAAACTGACAAAAATGAGAAAAGCTGCTTGCTACTATATATGGTGTGGAAAAAGAATACAATGGATAAGGCACAACAAATGTGAGCCTAAGCAAAGCATTACACTGAGAAAGCTGCAATCTTGGCTATTTGAATCAGCGCAGCCCACATCCTATTACATCCGGTACACACTGATGCCTTGTGAGGACTGGTTTGTTTTGTAGGGCACAGCCTCAGATAATATTGTACCTACTATTTTAACTGAAGAAAAGTCTACTGTGGAACTCTTAAGACAGGGGGGACAGCTTTGGAAATTCAAAATAATATCCAATAGTTGTGCTTGCAGAGACAAACTGGACAAAAAGCTCAGAACTATGGGATAAACCATGGCTGCAGACTGTCAAACTATGAGTCACGCCTATGCATAACAAAGTTCACTGGAAAGAGCCATGGAAAGAAATCAACTGATCAAGTTACCTGCATCTTCCTTCCCACCTAGAAGTCTTCAGCGTGTCACCCCAAAGCCTGCAGGATGAAGTACATGGAAATACAAAGACAAACATTCTTCTCACCATAGTAACATGAAATGCCTGCTTGCGGCGTTGCTGAAGTTGACTTGTCAGTCTGCCTCGCTACACGTTCACGAAGGATGCCAGATATCTGACAGGCATCCACGCCATCATCTCCTAGATGACAAGTAAATACTGAAGTCTGCAGTCAAATGAGTGACTTCAAAGATGTTAAGACTGAAGCTGTTAAAGAGAACTCAACAGCCTATACACCTGAACATGCTAAAGCATAAGCTCAAAACGCTCTGGAAGCTATGAACAGACACGCCAAGAATATTCTTCCTTACTGAGCAGTGCTACATCCAGCATCCTGAACTGCTCTTAGGCTTGGAAGGAGTTCTCCAAGAATCAGCTATGTAGAAGCGGGGAGCAGGCGGCGAATTTGACATTCTTCATTTGCTCATTTTTAAGGGATCAAAGGCACGCAATTAAATTCTTCCAAAGTCATATTCTTCAGTGCAAAAGAACACTTCGTAAACAACCAGACTGGCACAGTTTTCAGTGCAGTTATATTGTCTAAAATAGATAGTACAATTGAAATACATTTGTTTTCACTGAACAGGCATAGAAGTACAAAGACAGCAGCTTCTGAGTACCTTCACCCTTGCTTTAAATCAACATCTTTATTTGAAAAAAATGTTTTGTAAAGCGCACATTCATAATTAAATACCACTGTTGTTAAGCAGTGTGTTAAAAATGAGGAAGTGTAACAGTTTCCTTCAGTTTGCTTAAATCAAATGTGCCCCACAGCCAACTTAAGTACACAGCAAGAGTTCACAGTTAAAGCAAAACCTACAACACACAAAACCCACACACCTCGCTTATCAAAAAAATCACATGAAGAAAACAGGACAGATTCTTTGATTATTTCTGTGCAAAGAGATTGCCCTACGTGATGACATATGCTTAGGGGAAGTCTAACCCACATAGCTATGATACTAACGGATGGTTTATCTTAGAAAAGCCCCAGTGTTAAAAGCCAAGCTGCCTAAATTAAGCTGATCTTGTGCCTGTCACATGGATCCAACGATCCAGCTGCACCAGAAGCTGTACTGTGGAGAAGCTCTGCTTGGAAGTGTCATGATTTCACATTTACCCATTTCTATTTTACATCTTAAAAACAGTAATTTAAGATTTACCTAGTGCGTTATTATTGGCAGCGGCTCAAAGCTTCCTGTTTAAGGTCGACAAAATCTCTTATCTGCTATGCACCTATGTTTAGATTAGTGCCTGCTGATATAAACGAGAATATTTTATTTCCCACAAACCCAGAGAAGATGGCTACCAAATCTTTTCAAAACAACTTAGAAAGAGAAAAAAAAAGACTTCATTGCACCTGGAACCAATCAGCTAAAGCTGTGTAAACATCTCTATTAACATCTCATTCTTTCAATAAATCAAATGGAGATTCTGAAAAAGCAGTTGATTTGATACTGACAATTTTCAACATGGTTGTTCAAGATTTTGAGGAAGAAGAAAAATGAAGGTTTGACTACACATGGATCGAAAGAGGGAAAAGAAAAGAAACAACCTCCTGCTCAAGCTACCCAAGCTGCTCCACAGTTTTGCTTTTTAACATCATCTATGCGGTCCATTAGCTCACCTCATCCTCTAGCAGAGACGTCATTCTCACCTCCTTTGGGGTTAGGATTAAAAATATTTGTCACAAAGAGTTCCCATTTCATTATTCTTTCATGCAAACCAAAAGAAAAGAGAAGCTGGTTTGCTTTTAGACTTTTCAATGAAAGATTCTGCAAAACTAAATTCAGAGCAAGAAACCAGGTGTAGCAACACACTACAAACACTAAAACTAAACAAAATACAGAGATGAACAGTCAGTGAGCAACACAAGCTGTCTGCGAGTCTGAAGAGGGAGATTTCTGGTCTCTAAATTAGAACTGAAAAATGAATCAAATACAAGTTTGAGTTTACCTACTTCAGAGAGAGCCAAGTTACAGTCCTTGCTAAATCCTCAACATTTCCTCCTACCAACTGTTACCACCTTCTTATCATGAACGAGCATAATCCAGATGGATTTTCTTCAGATCATTTAACATGCCAAGAACTCCACACATCACTATGAAGTGATATCTTCTGCCGCAGATTTCACCACTGCTGTCTCAATTCCACAGCATACTTGACAGCCAGAGGTTGAAAAATTTAAAAAAAAAAAAAAAGCTACATTTCTCCACACCTTGCCAAATAGAGAGCGTAACTGATAAGGAGACTTTTGGAAAGTGATGAATAATTCCACACAGTCCCTAAATTTTAAACACTGAGTCATATTCCTAGGATGTTTGCACATCTGCCCAAAAGTACAATTATAAATACTGTTCAAAGAATACATTTTGCTTATGTTAAGTAACATCCAAATAGCAGCATATCTTGGGTTTCAGCATGGTAACAAGAAGGCTGCTCTACTGAAAGTCATGGGCTCTGTACCAAGTAGAATCTATTACATAAATTCAGGCTCCTGCAGTCAAAGCACAGGGTAAAGGATGGATCAAAACTGTTTTAGGGAGCCACAAACATTCCTATTAGGCTGTTACAAGAGATAAATAGCCATGATGGCAACTGTCTGGCCAAATTTAATTCAGCTTCTGGCTGTATTATTAATCCTAAAACAAAGATAGATTATTATTCAAAACTACATTCTTTTCCTTCACTGACAGGCTCTTTCACAGAAGGCATTGCTCCATGCTTTATGATAATTTTATGATGTAATTTATGATTTCTGCATAATAATCCAGGTTGTAAATCCTTCCAGTCCAACACCCATTTGGACCTCCCAAGACTCTGTGGCTCACATTACCTAACACTTGCCACAGTAAGTCTTCATCCTGTTTGTTGCACATTGTTTGATTTTATTTTAAATCTTTGACAGCCATGTACTTTCCTGTTGGTTTTTCTTTCCTGAAACAAACTGTCCCACTTCATCATTTTGGTACTGGGGCTATCATTTACTTATCAAGAAAACCTACAGAAGTTACTAATAAAAGTTTAAGATGGCTTTCAGGAGCCCTTCAAACAACTTTCTGACATCAAACAGCAGTTCCAGTTCAAAGTCTATAATTTCAAATATCTGTAACTGAAAAAACATATAGAACAGACAGAGAAGGTATAGATTAAGCAGCCCATACATATTGCCATACCCACCTGCTACATTAAGCTTTTCAACTGCTCCTAAGCTGGGAGCAGGAGCGGTCGTATTGTTGGTAGAATTTGCTCCTGTTCCATTAAGTACAAGATTTTCCACCTTGGACTCTAGTTTCCCAATGCGCTGCAAGATATTATCCAACAAGACGGCAAGTGTTTTCTTCAAATCTACAGATGAAAACAAAAAGATTTATTGCTTAATAAGGAATACACACTCTCAGTCAGAATCAAAAATAGAAGAACGAGACTGCACAATTCATTCAGTTTTTGCAAAACTGCCCATCCAATCTACATCAGCTGGATCTGTCAAATTAAGCATCAAGTAGGAGGAAAAAAGAGAAATCATGGACAAGGTACTTTCCTTTAAAAGCGAAGCAGGCATCAGACTTCACTGAAATATTGGGCATGGAAGTCTTTGCTGTATTCCCCAACTACTCCAACAGCAAGACCTAAATCCATATCGAAGTGTTCTTAGAGGAACGGACTGTAACAGTTTGTAAGATTCTCAGTCACTTGGAAAACAAAGTTCCACTCCCAAAAGAAGGGACAGCTTTGATCCAGTAGGAAAACCTCTTGCATCTCTTCCACCACAACCAGGTTCTGCACTGACATCAGATGTTGAAGTGTACCCAGAACACCATAAAATCACCCATTTCTTCAGCCTGTGATCGTCTCTGCTTATCTATTTGATCAGATGTAGCAATTCCATTCGCAAGGAAAGAGACAAACAGTATTTAGAGTTTGCATATGATATGACAACTTAAAAAGCGTTTCATGATTTTTTCTACTTCTTTTGTTCATTTTTCTTCAAGTAACACAAACAGTTGGGTAAGCTAAAAGATCTACAGGCAAGAGGGAAAAAACAGACCGCTATCAGACTAAAGTCTAAGTGGCAACAAGCCAAGTAAGATGAAAGAAAGTATTGTTCTTTGTTCATGTACCCTTGTCTCAGGATTAAGGAATTTGGGATGATGAATTTACATTATTTTCCCATATAATTACATAAAATAATTGCATGTATATGCGTGTAATACACTTTCTGCTTTCTACCACTTTAGAATCAAATAACTTTCTGATCTGTAACAGAAAATTTTTCCATACATGTGAAGAGATTCATCTGCTCCAACATCAGTTGTACTTTTGCCATAAGATATTTTGTGCTTTTTCTTAGGAGCAGTTCAAATCTTACGCAAATGTGGGAGTAAATAAGAGAAGGCTACTACATTTAGAAAGCTTGTGATTCTTTTCTCCTAACATAAAGGAGTTCTGTTTCTTCCATGGAGCCATGAAGAATATGTTTTTCGTTGTAATTGTTTTCTTTAGTCTGCTAAAGACCAGAATCTTATGTGCTGATGATATGGGCTGTCTTAATATAATTTTAAATATCGGTGTGGTGCAATATGGTGAAGGATAAAAGAAGCATTTATGAAAATCAAATGTTTCATACTGAGGGCCCAGAAGTCACAGTATAGTTTGCAGAAGGAAAGAGCAGAGCAGGGATTTAACATCAACCAAAACACGGTGCAGAGGAGGAAAGTCTAGGGGAAAAAAAAAGATAGTACAGAATATTCAGGAAAAAATGAGGAAGAGACATAGTACACAAAAGGCATATACAGAGCATGAAGAGAAAAAAAGCTAATGTAATCATTTAACAGTAATACTGAAACACTGATATGGGGCACTGCTTGCCAGAACAAAAAAGCAGAGTCCAGTTGGAGAAGGAGAGCGCAGAAGCAGAGATTCAAAATAATTTTTGTAAAACAATCATTTACTGCTATAAAAATCTAACACCTATTGTTTATATTTCAAGTACAACTTGTTTCAAGAAAGGGTTTGATCCACTCACCTGACAGGTCAATATACAGTAGAAAGAGAAAGTGAGAAGGCAAACAAGCTGTGCAATCAGAATTAATGAATGACTGAAAAACCTGAGTGGGTAAAAGCAGCCAAATCAAGCAAAGTTAGAACTTAATCTTGAGCACAGGAATCATGATCATGCTCACTAATAGCAATCAGAGGAAAGGATTAAAAGAAAAAGGCTAAATAGCAAGAGCAGTTGTCATAGAATAATGAACCAGCTCCTACTCATTATCATTAACACTAGGCATTAATGTGTTTATTCCTAAATGGCTAATCTGATAATTTGCTATCAACAAATCATTCAGTATGCCAAGGAGGACAGTGACTTACTGGCTGTATCACCCAGTTTAATACAGAATTATTTAATGCGGTGCCATGCACTCACCATAGCACTTCTCCCACTAGCATTTTTACCTGATTGTACAGCCTTCAAAACACTTTAATTTGAAAATGTTTGCCTAAACTTGTCTTTAAACTGAAAATTCTTTTTTATTCATAGACCTTGAAACTTCCATACAAAACTTAGCTTTAACTTACAGAAGTTTCACAGAGTAATTTCACGCGCCTTCAAACGCCTTTAACTTCTCCTGAGGAACGTGACCACTGTTTGGCAGCAAGTCAACTTATTCCACAGCAGGATTTAGAACAGGAAATGAATGTCACAGGCAAAAAAACGCAGAGGGAACTCAGATTAAGGATATCCTGTACACTCAGACCTAGCTAGGGCACAGATTAATGCCATTACCCTTCGACTTCAGAAGACAGAAAGCATTTTGGTTTTTTACTCTTTCTTCATTTCACCTAACATCAAGCACCCTTACAAGATAATGGGACAATGGTAATGGCTATATAGTAGATAGAGGGGTTTTTAAAGCCCATGCAAACAATTTGCCAACAGGACAAGAGAGGTGATCCTTTCCCTCTACTTGGCATTGGTGAGACCACACCTGGAGTGCTCCCCTGTACGAGACCTGGAGCTCCTGAGAGTGTTCACCCTGGAGAAGAGGAGGCTCACAGGGACCTTATCAGCGTGTAAAAATAACTGAAGGGGGTTGCAAAGAGGACGTTGCCAGGCTACTTTTGGAGGTCCTAGCCCCGGGCACAAACTGGAACACAAGAGNTTTCCCTCTACTTGGCATTGGTGAGACCACACCTGGAGTGCTCCCCTGTACGAGACCTGGAGCTCCTGCAGAGAGTCCAGTGGAGGGCCACCAAATGGTCAAGGGACAAGAACACTTCTCCCATGAGGAGAGGCTGAGAGAGATGGGACTGTTCACCCTGGAGAAGAGGAGGCTCACAGGGACCTTATCAGCGTGTAAAAATAACTGAAGGGGGTTGCAAAGAGGACGTTGCCAGGCTACTTTTGGAGGTCCTAGCCCCGGGCACAAACTGGAACACAAGAGATTTCATCTAAGCCTCAGAAAGCACTTGTGTGCTGTGTGAGTGGCAGAGCACAAGGTGCCCAGAGAGGTTGTGAATTTTCTTCCTTGGATATCCTCAAAAGCCACCTAGATGTAGTTCTGGACATGGTCCTGGGCACCCTNTGGTCAAGGGACAAGAACACTTCTCCCATGAGGAGAGGCTGAGAGAGATGGGACTGTTCACCCTGGAGCAGAGGAGGCTCACAGGGACCTTATCAGCGTGTAAAAATAACTGAAGGGGGTTGCAAAGAGGACGTTGCCAGGCTATTTTTGGAGGTCCTAGCCCCGGGCACAAACTGGAACACAAGAGATTTCATCTAAGCCTCAGAAAGCACTTGTGTGCTGTGTGAGTGGCAGAGCACAAGGTGCCCAGAGAGGTTGTGAATTTTCTTCCTTGGATATCCTCAAAAGCCACCTAGATGTAGTTCTGGACATGGTCCTGGGCACCCTGCTCTGGATGGCGGGCAGCGGTTGGCACAGATGAACCCAGAAGTCCCTGTCAACCTCAACCATTCCGCAAGGTCCTGAATTCCTTAAGGACCTCTACTTGCTTGGAAGTTTTCAGTCCAAATATTTATCTTTTACTATTCTCTTCAGCTTGCTTTGCTCTGTAAGAGTGCAATACCAGGATAGCTCAAAGCGCAGTCACACATCAGTAGAAGTTACTGAAGAACTGAAGAATAGGGACTGCTTGTTAAATTTAAGCAACAAAGGAATAACTGTTAGCTATGTCAGGGACAATACTCTCAGTTTTACAGACAAGCATCATCAGAAACTCCAAAATCCCTTTTTTTTTTTTTTAAAAAGAGGTAAAGTGGTAACAGAAACAAGATGACATCCCAGTATAAGATTTTCATTATATGCACCAAAGAGAAAACAATACGAAAACTACAGAAAATGGTGCAGATATGATCTGCTGCACCCTAATCTTCATTATTTTCTAAGTCTACAAAAACCAGATGATTTTCTACAGCAAAATATTAAGACAACTACAAAATAAAACAAATCCAAATGAGTAATTATCTATTAAATTTCCAGAGTCTAAAAGTGCATAGGTAAGTGGGAAAGAAAGTGAGCTCAAAAATGCCTAAGTGTGGGGTATGATGTGCTTCTATCAGACTGAAAAGGAGCCTCACCTCACATGAGATTACACTATATTTTTGTTTTCATATTATTTTCTAGTAACATGCTCCATTCACTTTCTACACACTTTCTTCCACATAAACAGACAAACCTAACTGCCATGTTGTATGAAATGGAAAAGAGGGAGCATTACAAGCTTACTGTGCAGAAATAACTGCCAGGCAAAGCACTGAAACTCATGAAAAGAAAGTTCTCTACCTTGAGGTAAGTATGACACATGAAAGCTTAAATTTAAGCTTAGGCCACATACATAGTCTTAAATATTAGCTAAATTGACTGGACATAAAAATACAATGGAAAAGAAGAAAAAAGAAACAGAGCAGGTCTTTACTTCATCAGCAAAGCAAGTCATTCCTCTACAAGGAATTTCTAAGATCACTGGTATGCAAACTGAAAAGCCTCCTAAGGTTCTCAAGAACAGCAAAACCACACATTTTTTACAATCGAGTTCTAAAAAGTAACTTGAAGCCTAACAGACATGGCTACTAGACAGGTGTAGTTAAAAAAAATAGCAGAAAACTTCATTTTCAAGTGACTGGAAATCTAAATTTTGTCCCATTTCATAACTTACAAGCAAAGAATGTTCTCTCCATCTGTGCAGAAAACGCACAGTATGAAGTACTGTCAATTGAGCAGTATCATGAAGTACAATGTTTGGACATCTTAGAAAAACCCTTGATCAGATTATCACGTAATCTAGAACACACACTTACCGTATGCTGTCACTGTTCCAACATAAGGTCCATCAACCACATTTTTATTTTCTTCAGCTAATGCTTTGATGTATCTTTTGCTGAGATCCAAAATTTGTTCACGCAGGACTGAACTGCTTTCGTGTTGTGTTTGCTGCTGAATTGTAAAATGCAGAAGCATCATACCCCAAATAAAACCAAAAGTCACCAGAAAAAAGCCAAGTTTCTGAGAGGACAACTTCCATGGAGAGAATGCCATGATTCCCAACAGCTTCTCACAGACTTAGTACAAAGGATCCTAAAGCATGAAGCCAAAGAGCAAGTTCATGGTCCAGGTATATACAGATCACAGAGCAGGACTCAGTCTTATTCCGACTCCTTAGTCAACACATATCCATATTTCAGTTCCATCCTGTTGAAAGAGGAAAGAAAAGTAGGAAAGTTAACACAACATAGTAAAGCTCATAAAAATATCTAGTAAGCCTCTACCACAACTAGTATAAAATAGGAGTAGACAATATGCTTTTTTGCAGGTGCTTAATTTGTATACATCAATATTGTACCGTGTTAGTCAGAACACAAACAAGCTAAGTAAAGCACTGGAAAAAGAACAAAGAGCGAGCGATGCGCCTGAGCAGGTGTAGAACACTTCTCAGTATCTGGATCAAATTCAGTGCTTGAAGCTGTTTCCAATCTGAATTTCAAGGCAAGGTTGCTTCAATGTATTATTTTTTTCCTGCGTGTACACAAAAGTTTGTGATGTTGCCAATGCAGCAATTTAAGACAATTCTTAACATAATTCAGTTCTCAGAAAACAAGTAATTTTAGCTGGCAGTGACACTGCTAGGGGTTCCTGGCAAGAGCTATGGCATATGGCTAGATAGATGATCAGGAAATCAGACTCCCTCAGGGGTAAAGAGCAAGAAGAAAAAAAGTCTACATTATTTAAACCAATACACTCTCCTGGCTTACACTGCAAGTAGTTGGAAGGCTGCAGTAATCTCCTCCTGCTCCTGTGTGGCCTCTGCCATGCATCGTTACTCCTTATTCATAAAACGTAATCCAGTGATTTTGCACTTTGCAACGAAATTCAAAACACGTATTTCTGAATGCTCCAACATGTCTTTTGTATCTAAAATTAATATTCTCTGTACTTTTCCCACACTAAGGAAAAAGCTGGCTAACTGCCTTCAAAACAAACAGTATGACTGCATCACAATAACTCAAAGATAAAACCTGGCATAGAATAACCAAAGGCAAGAAAAGCTCTGTGATGAGGGCTGGAGCAGGGTCCTTAGCATAAAACCCTACAGCAAAAGAAAGGTAATTAAAAGATAATTAAGTGTAACCTATCATGTTGAAACACAGATTTGGTAAAATGCGATCCTTTTAACTTTGTAATGCTCCCAGACAGGATTAGAAAATATAATGTTCCATTCTGCACTTGCACAGGTAATGCAGATGTTACTCCGCTTTAATAGGATAATTACCCAGATGCCTGCTGGCAGTACTCCCTTACAACTCCCCCTAGATCTTTCCCCTTCAGTTTGACCAACAGCTCTGCAGAGGGACAGAAAGGCCGTTGGACTCCTTGTCTTTCTACTTGTGGTGCTTTTAGCATTACTGACTACTACTAATTGTAAAAGTAAATACATTACACAGAAAACTAAGGTGAAGAAAAGTTTCACTTCTTTAGTTTACTTATCTCTAGTCTTGGGACACTCTAGGGCTGACTGAAAAGCAGAATATTGTTATTTCAGTAAAAGTGTAATATTATTTCTCTTGCAATATCTGGTGTGAAAGAATATAGAAAAGTGAACAGCTTAGAAGAACACTGCGATTTTAAAAAGAATTCTGAAATATCCAACATAATTCCCTCAGTGACTTAATTTCATGACAATGTCCTCTACAGCAGTAGGATCTGTAGTTGTAACAGTCTGTATTTATTTCCAAATTATCAGTTTCACACAAAGATGAAAACACTGAACAAGGAAGCAAACCTACCAGCAGACACATGCTAGCAATCTGGTGTGACTAGTTTAGGAAAAAAATCCATAGAACACTAAAACCAGCAGTTAAAAAATGCAAGTATTCCAAAAACTTTATTTATTTAAGTTCTAGAACAAACCCAAGGATGATTACAAGTCATGTTAACACAGCGTGTGTCCAACCTTATGAGCATTATCTACTTAAATGTAGCTGTTGACTTTTCTATTCTGTTTACCACCAAACAAAAACAAGTCCTGAATAGAATCAAAAATCTTATGAAGGTTGTCAGGAAATACTGAAGTTTTTCCCATAAGAAAGAATTAAGATATATTGGCGGATGGAAAAATGGCCCCCACTACTGCAAGTCATAAAGCAAACAGAACGCAGCTCTCACAGCTCCTGAGCTCGCAGCCCTGCTGGTGGGCACGCAGGTTCTCTAAGCACACAGGAGAAGACTCAGCGCCAGGCTGCTTCCAGGGCTGCACTACACGCCTGCACGGACTTTGCTGCGTTAATCCCAGCTTTGATAGATGTCAACGAGCTCCACACAACTACTGCATGGTCGATGACTGCCACATATCCATAGTGACTCATAATTTATATTTCAAGTGAACTACGGTCAGAAGATATCAAGGGATACATAGTGCGTGTGAAGAGAGCAGCACAGGAACGCCTCTGTGATGTTTCTGCTTTGGCAGGCAGTTAATGACTGAAGTGGGCCACAGCTGACACACATTTGCTCAGTCATTGTCCAGACTTTGACACTGCCTGCTGACTAGTTATCTCTGCCCATACCAAGCAAGCCATTCCCAAACTCAAAGTGATAGTGTCTTCCCCTATTCTTCCCCTTTAAGCCTTCACAAAGGAGCCAATGCCATTAATTCTTGAGGCTTTTCCTGGTCTGTTCTCCAAACTGCACAATGGTAGTCAACATCTGAAGACAACACGGAAACATATTTGTGTGCGCCTCTACAGAACGATCAACATTTATTTTTTTCTTTTTAAAGTTTTGGAAAGAAGTGGTCTCACTCTAAGACAACTCTTGAAATAATTCCAGCACCCTTCTAGATATGTTATAGTTGTGAAGTTTTATGTGAAAATGTTAGGAGGATGATTCATCCTGATTTCCTGAGAGCACCTAATGTACCAAAACTAAAAGTCAAGTGTGAAAAACAAGGAGAAAATGACAAGGTATACAAGGCAAAAAATCCTACGCTTTAATAAAGAAGAGTTTTGCTTTGTTCTTCCTTAAATTCAGCTCCAGTCAGTCAAAATCTCATCACAACTAAATCAGCATTTTTTTTTTTGCTTCCACAGATACACTTTTTTTTTTTTTTTTAAACAAATGAGTTCCACCCATTGTGATAAACACAACAACACAAAACAGAACTGCCACTGCCCTTAACAGAGACAGCAAATTTCTTTGGAATGAAGGGCTAACCTTAGAGCCACTCCACATAGACATAAGAATTGTAATAATCTTAATTTCTAGTATTTCAAACAGTTTCATTAAATCACCTTTTTTCAGTTCTATAATATTGTTCAACAGCTGGACAATTCATAAGTTAGAGAAGGTAATATTATCATCACAACCAAAAACCTCCTCATGCTGTTTAGGATAAGATCAGGAAAATATCTAGTAGTGGAGTGATCCCGTACATCAGGGATGCAAACCACACAGTTCTCAGCATTTAAAGCCTCTAAGTTGGTGGGGGGGGTTGTTGTTTGCTTGTGTTTTTATTTCTAATGCTTAACATACAGTACAAACTGTTAATTTTCATGTCAAGACATCGCGATGTGCATCTGCAGAACATCTAGAAGAGAGTATGCAAAGTCCCTTTAGAAGAACGCACCTACACCAAAGTTCGAGGCTGTCTAATCCACACCAACATAAAGGACAAGGTCAGGGTAAGGCTGGAGCAGCCCTACCCTCAGCCAGGATTCAAGAGGAAATTCCACACTGTTCATCACCATCTCCACAGCCATAAAACTGTAACAGTGATGAGGAACAAGTAAGAACCAAGTATTAGCGATACATACTGTTAACATATATCAGTCCAGTAAAGTTCTGTTTTAAAAAATTATATCTGTAGAAAACTGATTCTCAACCTTCAGTCACAGCAACCTCTCATTCTCCTTATCTCTAATTCTCTTCTTACATACGTGCACACACAAAAACACAGTCAGTCGCAACATCATGCTGCCATGCCTGGATAACAAATTTTGTCACTGCATCACCATCAGCTCAAAGAGGTTCTCTCTGAAACCCACACATTGGGATCCTCATGCAAACATTCAGCTGTTTTCCAGACTGTTTGCTGAGGAGGCTGAGCTGCACTTCTGTTTGCAACCATCTGATGCTGTGGAACGGCTCCTAACAGGCCAGCAGAGGACAAACATCAAGATGTGAGCTTCCTCCGCTCTTCCAGACGGCATTAACCTAGAAGTTAATGACGATTGAAGTGTCAATCCAGCGGGCTGCCAACATACCAGAGCTACAGTCAGAAAATGGTGGTGAGTGAGAACACCTGCTACATCCCTGCACTCCTCTGCTAAGGCATGCCAGGAGCCGTGCTTTCTGCAGAAGCAGATGTACTACATCTTAAAAGGGACAGGCAACCCTCTAAAGCCTCCTTTCTAGGAGCACTGAATCCAACTGGGACTGCTAGGTTTTCATTGGTGAAAACAGACATGCTTCAACATACACTGAAATTCCAGGCTAACGGTAACCACTGTCTCCTCCTGCAGCTCCACTGCCTGAACAGCTGTGTGCTACATCCCAACTGCAGGCAAATGAATGCATTTGCTGGTAGTGCAGCTTTTTGTCCCTGCAGGAGCACCCCAGCAGATGTCCTAGCCTGGCCAGCCTGTTCTCAGCCCTTGCAGTCCTTACCAAGGCTGCCCAGCCCTCCCTGCCTTACTGCCTGCAAGATGATGGGTTTCTTCTCTGTTATCGGAGGCTGAACCCAACTTTCCTTCTTTCAAGATACAGCCATATACTAATTACATATTACAGTCACATGCTGTGTTTATAAAAAGTAAAATCATATAAGAGAATGAAAAACAAACCAGGTTTCTGATAAGAATGCTTACACGTGAACACAACTTCTGATTGTAGCACACCAAATATCTTTGTGCCATGTACACTGACTCCAGTACTGACAAGCCAACTAAATAATCAATACTCTCTGTTAGCATAAAACCATACACATATCTAATCAAAACTCAGTGCCCTTGATTTCCACGTGGAGGGTTCAGAACCAGCTTAGCTGGTTTAGTCACTGACCATCTGAAATGCAAGAAGTGGGGAGCAGAGAGGAGATAACAGCTCCTTTCACACCTGGCTACTCACAGGCGAGGAATTACATGGTCAGATAAGAGTCATTACACTGATTTCAACTAATCAGTTCATTTTGATTGTTAATTCAACTATATAACCACCATAAAAGTTATGATGGCTCATGCATACACTTTCATTAGCACCAAACTCTCCTCATTTCGTTGCAGTCAGTCCTATTGCAGACAGGATTCATGAGAACAAGCTCTGGAAGGAGCAGAAACATGCCAGCAAAGCCCATAACATTAACCCAGGTAAGCACATGCAAGGTGTAGGTGAGCCTTCCAGCTGGCTGAAGTTGCACACATTGCCTACACACCTGTTTCCAACCCCAGCAACTGAGGAAGGAGACGTAGCTGAAACATGAGTGATACAGTGCAGCTGTACCAGCCTCATCTAGCAGAGAAAGCATGCATAAACATTTGTTCAAGTGTACATTTTAAAACTGAAGTTCCTTACAAAATAATTCATAAATGCATTTCCTTATCTGAACCATGGAGCCTCAGTTTTGTTCTTCCTTCTACTGCTCAACTTTATTTTCAGCAACGCTTCTGCCAACTAGCTCCTTTCTTCAAGCTGACAGATGTCACTGCTTCTTCTCTCAGCCCCCCATCTACAGCTGAAGTGGCACCACGTACTGTTCCCGGAGTGGCAATTTGGGATGCGATATCATGAAGTGAGAAAAGCAGAACAACACCGGGTCACAACAGCTAAGCAAGCCAGATGGACTGAGGGAGAGTAAAAGCATAAATACTGGGTTTGTTTTCTACGGTTGGGGAGGCATGTTTGCTTTCGTGTGCGTGTGTGTAGTAGAAATTGGCAGGAGGTGGTGGGACGAAAGTTGAAAGAGAGAAAAGATGCCATATAAAAAAAAAAGTACATTTTCATCTTGAGCAAGCGGCTCGCCTTCACTTTCAAAAATAAATTTCTCCACTTAGAAACAGTTTGGGTGGCAACTCAACAAGCATTTCCCCATGTGGGTCTGTGATTTCACAGTGCACTTCAAAATGTTTCCAATTTTCTATCAAGGACATAATTTTCTGCAGTTTAGTCCTTCTGAAGTCGAATTGCAATTTTTCTTTTCATGTTGTTTGCTTACCTTGATATTTCAGGGAGGAAAGAGGGAGAAAAAAGAGAGAGATTACAGTGGCAAATCTCCCTGCCAACACATTGTGAGCCAGAACCAAGATTGAAGGAAAGGATACACCACGCTGTACTCAGGATGCAAGGAAGGTCTGTTTTCTCCCCCAGACTGTGCAGCAGGATCAAGCTACATTCTACAGCCATCGCACACAGTGTCACAAACATTATTCTTTACTGTCTCACACAGTGTTCACTGCTAAATACCATTCTCTGTTATTCTACCTAAAGCCCTTTTGCATTTCACTAACTCTACAAGTGCTTTATACCGCTTCATCTATTTTCCAAACATCTTCTGATGAAAAAGTTCCACCTCCAAGCTTCCTATCCTGCTGAATTCAACATTTTACTGGACATTCTTCGTCTTTAAAGAACTCATAAAGGAGTTTTAATAGAACAGAGAACATTATAAGTGAAAATATGTACCAATTTGGCAATTTTGGAGCACGGTGGACAGGTGGCCAACTGAGTAGAGCAAACCCAACTACATCAACATGCAGTTGATAAGACAATAAAAGAATACTATTCAGCCAGTAGACCTAGAGCTCAAAATTTCTCTAGGATTAATATCAAAGAAGCTCAGAACTGAAGATTCTATAAGAAGGAAAAATATGATGAGGAATTTTGTTTGATCCCATTGTTTTTAATCCATATGGATTAAGAGGAAAAAAATGCTACAAGAAAATCTGTAAGGAAAAATCCTTATGGACTGAAGTTCTTATGGTTTAAATAATCCTCATGGATTAAAACCACTCCAGACAATGCACTTAAGGCCATAAGCACAAACTATCCTGATCTTTTAATAACAGTGTTCAGATATTAAAGGTAGGATCAATTTTAGGATTAGGAATAGGAAGACTTCTTCCAACTTGAGAAAACCTGAAGTATTCCTGACTTTGAACAAACAAAAGAAGTTAAAAATTTTACAGCTATTTACATGCAAATTGCAGGGTAGATTATGTCACATTTTATGTCACTGCATTAAAACAAGACTCCCCAACCAGCATGTTCACACTGAAAAAGGACATTTTGGGAAGTCAGCCTGGTGATCAAGAAATTAGGAAATAGTTATTTTCCATTCTATTTTGCAAGAAAGAAACTTTAGAAACAGACTGAGTGCCCTGGTCATTCTAAGAAGCAGAAGACATCCCTAAAACCAGCAAAAGAAATATGCAGGAGTCATTTTCATGCCTTCAAGAGTCCCTTGTACAAACAAGCCTTAACCTACTTCATAACTTAAGGTGAAATTCAAAAAACAGGTGTCCACATTAGAAAACTTCTTATCCGTGATACAAGTACAGACCTTTTTGTCTTCCTCTGCTCACATCCACCCAAATACAATGCCCAATTCAAATTCTAATATAGGACATCCTGTCATGTCATCTTCAATTTTACATTTGGTATTTGACCACCAAAAGGTCTAACTGTGGCACTTGCTGAGAAGCGTGGTCTCATGCTTTTCAGCTCACCTGGATGTTTGCCAGTTATGAGCAAAATGCTTTGGGTTCTTACACAGCAATCCCATGCGTGCAATTTGGTTTCAAGGAGTCCTCTCCTGTCTCCTTAGCACACACTGCAATTACTGTAACAGGAACTGGCAAAAATTGCTTTAAACTTATACAGAGAATATTTTTAATGAAAAAATAAAACGAACTTACAATCCAAGCAACCAAGTGACTAAGCACTCCGAGAAGAAATGTTTATTACATAGGACTTGAAACTGTTAGCTCATTTCATGCATCAAGCAGATACTGCAGGCTCACTCGCTGCTGTTAACCACAACTCAGCCTGTTACATCACATCTTGCAGTCTGTCCAAGAGAAAAACAAGCAGCTCTCAACAGCAGCCCTGTCCAGCTCAAAAAGTGCTTTGTATTCAGCAAGAAAGCCTTCAGCAATGTGGATGCCCAACTACCATCTCTTGTCAACTTGATCATCAACAGCTCAGTGCAGTCTGGCAATTGTGCTAGACCCCATACAGACAGCTGGAAATGAGGTACAAGATTTAAGGAAAGATCCAAACATGCTCATGCTCAAAATGCTCATTACATCTTACTTGAAAAGTTTTTTGAAAACTAGAAGACACTTGGATTTATTAATACTTTGCTGGGGATGGTGGATGACTAGAAAAAAGAAATTCTCAAAAAACTGGGTTTCAATAAACTGCAGTTACAGGATTCTACATCCAAACTTTCCACAAAGGTCACAACAACAGAAAAAGACAGAAGAGTCAAGTTAAAGTAGAGGAAAAGTAGAAAGAAATACATTAGAAATTGGTATGTGTAAGCTATTAAGCAAGGGTATATCAGATCATAGAGAAGAAAAAACACACCCAAAAACTACCTAAGCTGAACATTAAATAAGACTTAAATATTTATTTCTTGTTGCTTTAGAATATGTTGAACATGGGTCAAAGTATAACATTTCTTCCTACAGATTTATTCTTGGCAAGCATCTTGAACACTTTCCAATTTACGTGGCTAGACAAATGGTTGAAAATACAAGCTGCATCTCCAAAGCACAGTATTTAATGGAATTAAAATTTCAACAGTTACCCATTTGGAAGTAACAGTGATGTTGATCATTCCTCTGGTTCTGGTTTCTGTTTTAAGACCTTTTCTTAATTATCAGAAAGGATGAGATTGCAATTTGTTTCACATCTCATTTGAAAGTAAGACAGCAAAGCATTTGAACATCTATCCTGCACCTCCTGTATTCATCCTGTTTATAAACATCAGTATTCACCAACTGTTCATACGATCAGATGAGCACTTTCACTGAAATGAAAGTCGCTAATGTTACTTATAAAGAGAAATAAGAAACGACAGCATCACCCGGAGATCAGCTTTACAGCAAAAGGCATTCTATCCCATCCTAGCTGATGGGTGACTATAGTGTTACTGGGTCAGCAACAGCACCACAGCTACAGAGCTCACGTTTTAGTTAAGCTGTTAACAACCTTGTACCATGAACACACCATTCCCACTACCAAAATGTTTAAAGGAATATATATGCAGTTCCATATATATCCAAAAAGCTCAGTTAGAAACCTACAGCCACGAGACAGACCTCGAGAGCAACAGCAGGGCTTGAAAGCCATGCTGGCCCTGTGCTTTGGGAGAACACACCTGAGCAGAAGGCAGCCACGCAGCAAATGCTGGGGGGAGCATTGGATAAAGCTTTCACAGCTTACACAGTCCTCACCTGTTCAGCCAGCCATGGATAGCAACGACACAATCCTTTAAAATAGAAGTATTTCTCTCTGCACACAATTCTCACAATGCTGCCATGAAGTTTAAAGCCTTACCATAAACTACTACAAACGCTGAATGACATGGCCACAACCACAACCAAGTATTTTCAAAGGAGCACCAGCAGCACCGCGATAAGCATGGCACCATTCTCACCTGCTACCTCTAATACTGTAACCATGAAGCTGGTGGGAGGTCATCAGCTTTCCAGTTATCTGCAAGATTTAATAAAATATACAAGCTTTCTTTGCAAAAGTATGAGCTGCACTTAGTATATTGTAGGGCACAAAGCTTATGAACTATTTTGAGTAGGTGGAAAACAGCCTCCCTTTTTCCAACATCCCTAGACAGCTGTAGAACAGCTTGTACTGGCAAACTCTGAGGAATAGCTCCACTTCAGCTGCAGCCCTTGCAAAACTAAATTGAAAAAAAGAAAGTAAGAAAGAAAGATTTATAGGTAGAAAACAGCCAGCAAAGGCAGCATAAGGAAAGTGAATCAGTAATGTCACCCTGTTACTCTCTCAAACTCAGACTACTGCCAGGCAGGGAGAAGTGGGGAGAGAGGACACACACACTCCCTCCAAATCCAGGAAATAATATGAAAAGCAACACAGGATTTTGAGCTGATATTCTGCATAACATAATAGTGCAGGAATCTATCAGTACTGAAGGACAGAGGAGGAACCTAAAAAGCTCTCCTTGTTGCTTACACCCCATCATTAACAACAATGAACCTTTTTTCAGCCTCCCGCACTCCCAAGGTCCTCTTGATAGCTATAATCTACTCTTACCTGAGAAAGCTATTTTGATTGCTGGTTCTAGTTCACCGTACAGTGATGGTTTGGGTAATGAACTTTCTTCAATGCCCCAACGCTTTCTAAGTCACTGGAAAGGCATCCTTTCTCAAGTATGTTTTGTTGAGGCTACACTCTCACTCAGGGTTTGGTAGCAAAAGCAGCTTCATTTTCAGTGCTGAAAGGAAACCTTTATTCCTTCTGCAGTGCAGCTCCAAAGTAAACGTTAATATCTTGGCAAATTTAATTATTTACAGCATCAAATGCTTTAATTTCAGAGTTGTCATGGATTTGCTTTCCCTTCTCAAAGGATGCAGTTAGAGCTCACACAAGGCATTTCCTTGCTGAAGTTATCCTTAAATGAACTACAAAGTGAAGCCTGAACTGTGTCATTACCAGACAGAAAAATCACACCTTAGGTCTCCAAATCTCTGTTTATGTTAGCAAGTAACACAACAGAGCAGGAGTGGATCTGCAAAACGCAACGATAGGTTTTGAGGCCCTGACGTTCACAGCAGAAGCATTTCAGCTCGGAGACGCGCAGGGTGTGCGTAGTAATATCGAGGGACAGTGCTGTGGATTGCATCTTCATGACTAATTGCCGACAGTCCGAGGACATTTCTTGCATTCCTGGAATATTTTCATCGAAGGGGAATTCAGTGTGATCTCAGAGTATTTCACAATCCAAGGCAACGTGTTATTAGCACGTTCTCAACTCACTTCAAAGAGCCTATCTCCTTCAAACTGATGTTTGGAAGCATCCAGAACTATCCTGAACTACCAAACCCACCACAGAAATTGCCAAGAAAGAAAAGAAACCTCTAATTACCTGCAGTTACTCTCTCAAGGATCAAAGCATTTGGAAATTTCAATGGCCAAAAAGGAATACAACAAGTTATGCCTTTCTTTCCATGCATTTTGGTTATAAAACGGCACGGAGCTGCAGATTTATTAAGTCAGAACATGCTTCAAACCAGAACTCAGCTTACGTTTGAATGAGCTGCAACTTCATCACAAAGGGCTGCTGGAATTCCTGCAGCACAGCAACATGCCAAAGCTGGGCAGATCACATGCTCTCCATTAATTCCAATGGATTCTGAAGCCTTGAGGGACAAAATGAGATGACTGAAAGAGCCTTGTTCAATTGGAAAACCAGACTAGAGAAGTCAAAGAGGCAGCAATTTTGTATCTGCATTTTAGGTATAACAGGTTAAAGATAAACCATGGGATCAACAGGAAAAGAAAAGCTGAGATCTTTTAATTATAAGAATTGCTGCTATTTTCAAATTCTTTCATTGGCACAGCAATT
Source organism: Penelope pileata (assembly GCA_013396635.1). Taxonomy (NCBI): domain Eukaryota; kingdom Metazoa; phylum Chordata; class Aves; order Galliformes; family Cracidae; genus Penelope; species Penelope pileata. Next base: position 3,121,709 of record WBMW01003413.1, read on the forward strand.
TATACAATCACAGAATAACAGATATGGGAAGAAAGTTGAAGAGAAAATAACAGTAAGGAGGAAAAAACTTCAAAACCTGAGAACAAAATCACTATAATAAAGACTGCAGTATTAATCTAGTCAAGAAATTGAAAGGTGAAGGAGAGAGAAGGAAAACAAATGCCCCAAATGAGAAGATGAGGTAACAAAACACTTCAGTGCAAGTCAGAGGCAGGATAAACAAGACATATGGTAAGCAGATGAAAAGGTACTAGAAAAAGCATCCTGAAAAGGCACAGATGTAAACTGAATGGCTGAATACAATGGGCCATGCAAGACTGAAAAAAAGATAAAGAACAGTAAATACTACTAAATCAACATTATGACTGACATGCCAACAGATAAAAAAAAGATTACAGGGCCCACAAATTATGCTTAATTAATAAATTCTCATACACAAATAGAACTGTAGAGGAAGCAGTTTGCTTGTCAAAGAGTTTTTGGTGTTTCCTGATACGCTGAGGCTGGCAGAGCTTTCACCTCGAGTGAGAAGCAGGTACAATTCATCATTTAGCAGAAGCCACAGCCAGAGATTAAACTTCTCTTTCAAAATATTCCCTTCAATAAATTCTCCAGGGTAACTGGAAACTCCCTCAATTACTATTCCTCAGTATTACTGTATTATTGCTAGCCTTATTATCTATCAACTCTACCAAAAGAAAAAAAAATCTCGTCTGTTCAGATCTCTATGCAAATAATTACCTTTCACAGACATGCATCCATGTACACCATAAGGATCTCGCCCATAGCATGGAAGTAAGATGTTCACAAGCATAACCATTTCTACAGCTCTCTATAGTCATCAGGGACAAGATACAACACCAGCTTTGCGTAAGACATTAAGGGTCTGGGTTAAGGTTGTGAGATGATGCTGGAGGCAACAGTAGGAAACAGAACTACAGACACAGCAAGAATATATTCAGGATTTACCTGCTGTACTGTGAAAAAAGTTAGTACAAATTGCATATTAGCATCTACAGCTCAGAAACATGAAGGTCTAATGCCACATTAACTGGTGAACATCACCTCCTTCCACGTGGCCAGTACCAACTCCGAATTCCTTTAAACTTAAACTTAGGTTTTGCAGAACTTTAAGCAATACTTTCAAATGTTCCACACCAGCGACTCTCGTCAAAGCATTCTGAGCACACCCATGTACACAGAGATACTCAGAAACATTCTACTTCCACATACCTAACCACAAGTGACAGAGGAGGCACAGCCAAATATCCTTTATGGACTCCAGCAACTTCCAATAGTTGCTCCATATGTCTTCAGAGAACAAACTCCTCTCACTGGTCTGACAGTGCGTAATTAAGTATGTTTAATGAAACTGAGTCTAGGTACTAGCCAAATGATCTCATTAGAGTCTCAAGAGGTTTTTTTGATACTCTTAAATCTAAAACCAGTCAAAAATAATGTTAGGAAACCCAGCCTCGTCCACACTGGTAGCTCAGAAGTCCAATGGAGGTGAAGTTCTCTCCACGTTAGCTGGCTGCTCTTTCTGTTTCTAGCACAACGCTGTTTCCCAGCCTATGCGCTACTTTCAAAGTCCGTACACATTCACTTTCTCAGGCTCTCAAGTTCTACTTTGATAACAAAATCTGCTTTCAGGAGGTTAGTAAACATCACAAGCAGCAAAGCTTTCATATCTGGTACTGGGACTCAACCGTACCATTATGTTTTAACAGGTGGCTGCGTAGTGAGTGTCAAACTAAGAAACACTGATTTGCATAACATCCTTTCTGCACTTTTATATAAGCACAAACCAAGAAGCACACGCTGTTAGAGAACAGAATGATTCTGCCGTGTATCAGATTTCTCAGATTTATCAAGTATGATTTAAAGACCTCATCCCATGCCTCTTCCCCTTTGCACATGGACTTCAGTCTGGAAATCCAACAACAAACCAACCCACCACATACTTGGCTTAGAGATGCAACAAGTTCTTTGGGATGAGCTGAAAGTGCAAGGCTCCAGTTTGTCAGGTCTGCTACTTGCAAAGAAGCTTCAGCCACGCTTGACCAAGAGAAAAGGTTCCATCCAAACACTCCTGTGCCATTATCCAGAGTTGTTCTCCAACATTCCAACTTAATGTTTGCAAGAGCTTGTTGTCATTTTTGACTACAATCCAGAGGTCACTGAAGTTAACGCACCATTTGTTGTTAGGTGCTAACGTAAGAGTTTCGCTTGCACTAGTTGCTCTGGTTCGTAACAGGGCAACTGACAGCACGTGCACGCAAATGTTTTTGGAACTAGGTCTTAATCTGGGTAATATAAAAATCCAAGATGCCCCTTTTAATGGCCTCCCTCAGTTTGCAGTAGAGCAGAAAATCTGACCCGGTAAGTCCAACTGACTGGTGTTTCCCAGTACAAGGAGGAAGACCGCACATGTCAGATTTAAACTGCAAAAGATGACAACAGTCCACAAAATTCCCCCTGCAGCTCTACTCAGGTTTCACAGCCAGGAGGAAAAAATCCCCTTCGGCCACACACTTTTATGGCGGGAGTGAGGCAGGGTGCTTCACGAGTATGCCCCATCCGTGTTCTATCACATCCCCCTGCTCCTGCATGGTCCCTGCCCCTCTGTGCACACGGGGGAACTCCTCCTTCTCCCCTCTGCAGTGGGCTGACAAAATGGGACAGGGAAGCACAGAAACCACTGAAGGCAAAACATTACAAATATCATTGATAGGAACATTTGTAACCGATGCCTTGAATTTCCTCCTACTAATTTCCTCTAGGTGCCAGTTTGTATACAATACTCCTTAAATGATTTTAATACTAACTTCACCGTGCTTTCATCAACCTTATGGCCAAGTTCCTTGATGCTTTCAATTAAAACAGGATGAAAACTCAGTTTTTCTGCATGATCATGGAAAAATAACCTAGTAGGTAAGCATTTCCCCCCACTTCAACTGACATTTCAGTCTTTTGAGGGGATAGGGAGAATTACTATGTGAATTTCCTGTACTTCCAAAACAAAGACAAAATCCTATGTAGCACAGGTTTCTTCAAAGAAAAGTTATAATGGTAATTCTCATCATTTAGCTCTTCAGCATTACAACGCACTAGATGTACAGCTCCATAAAAAGCATCCACTGAAGGCTGGCGAGCTCTGAGACAGCCATCAACAATCACACAGAATCATTTTTATCACTTAGGAAAAAGCAGCTTAGTGGGGAAATGCATTATGTGTAGTTTTGACATACAAGCACAACAAGACAAGTAATCTTCACATAAGTGCACAGACATTCAGAAAAAACAACTTAAGATTTTTTGTAAAATGTGCTTTACGAAAGTACAGAAGCAAACCACTTTTAAGACTACATGGTAACGCAAAGATGATGTTAGGTATCTTTCCTCAAGTTAGTTGGGATTTCAGTCTTTCAAGGAATAGGGAGGAAAAGGAGTTTGAAGGACAAAGGTAGGAACCAAGAATAACAGATCTAATATTAGCAGTGGGATAAAGGCCTAAAAAAAATGTCATAAGCAAACTGAAGTGACATTGCAAACACTGCAAGCAAATAAACATCAGGGAGATTTAAAATGCAAACCAGCAAGCCTTAGAAAGTGTCAGCAAAAACACTAACAAAATCCCCTCCATGCTACAGCCAACTCCAAGGAACTCATTTTCAGAGAACAAGAACAGATAGTTTTCCCCCTTTCAAAAAAACAAGAAAGGGGCATCCCACAGTCTTTTTTCAAGAACCTTGACAATAATTCATCTTTAAACTTAACATTCCATAACTATGAAAAGTCATCCACTGAATTCAATTCAGTTTAAATAAAAATGCCTTCACTAACATTTCTTATTCTCCCTCCTCCACTGAGACTGTTCTATTTCAACATAGCAAAAGAATTCCAGCAGATCAGGTCTGGAAAGGTGAGTAAACTGAGTGTCTGCTCTGCCATTCCTTAATGGAAGCAGTTCAAATAAGCTAATTGAGGCCGTGTAGAAAAGCAGCAACACCTGGGTTTCAGATTGTGCAATCTCATGTATCGCTGCAAATGAAAATAAATAAATATAAGAAACTAAAGGAGTAATGAAATTTGAAGGGAGATGCGGCTGGTTACAAATTCCAGTAAAACAGATAATTCGTTTACCTCATCTAAACATCCAACTAAAGCAGGAGGGAGAATGCAGCTTGTCTAACAGTACCATTAAAGGCACCGTACTTCAGAGGTTTTGAGCGAACACACCAGGTTAAGGGACATAATACAGAACTCTGTATATATTCAAACAAAAGAGACACACAAATAGGAACAGTTCACTAACCACCACATCACCTTATCACAGAATTGCTTGCATTGGAAGGGACTTTTAAAGGCCACCCATCCAACTCCCCTGCAATGAGCAGGGACATCTACTGCTACCTTTCCTTATCACACCTCAAATCTTAAAAACCGGCAGCTTGAGTGATGAGTAGATTCTGAAATGTCACCTAAAAGGGTGGAAATGATTAGGTTAAACAATAACCAGGTTGATCCTACCACCTACCATCTGTTAGTGATAATGCTATTTGTAGCTGTACGCATGCTGAAAGTACTAGTGTGTGATTGCTTAGAAGAAAATTTCCACCAAAACTGTGAAAAGTCCCAATTTTGTGAATCACAAAACCCCCCACAAGCCTGACCACATCTTTCACAAGTCAAGTCGCAACTCACGTATTTGTGTTTGTGGAGAGGGCAATTGCCTGTTAGAACAGCTGTGTTACATGACAGGATGAAACTGGTCATACCTCAGAGGAATCCTCAAATCTCTGCAAGGCAGGCTATAAAATAATACAAAATAAAAACGGCTTGTCTTTCAGAATTTGGAAGGAGAAGCTGTACAATGGCTAGGAAGGACTGAGAATGGAGATCATGGTTTCAAAAACACAAAGTCTGACTTAGCAGTTTAATGGAGGTTTACTGTTCAGTTCAGGAATTACATGCAAGAATGCATAATTACAAAAAACCCACTCATTTACAGTTTTTACTATTAAATAAAAAGCTATTATCCACATTTAACCAAGATTAACAAATGAGAACAAATTCTGAATTCTCTGCCAACACCAACGTTTTCCTTTACTATAGAAGTGTGCCTTACATGGAACTGGCATAAAGCAAAATTATGACTTTTGTCAGACAGTAATGCCAGACAACTGTAAATAAAACCACTCAATTTATTAACAGACTCTAAATTTATCTTTTAAGTTACCAAGAATACTTGTATGAAAGGTGTAACTATCAAAGTTTTTCTTAAAAGTTTTTATTGTTAACAACTTCTAAAGCAGAGAAAGTCCTTTGACTGAATTTTAGTGTATCATGTCATATAGGCTAAAGAATCCCACAGAAATCCTTTGTCTTATACAAAGTACTGCCACTGAAAGTTTATATTGCTTCTACTCTTTAGCTCACACCATTAGGATTTCTTATAAATAACCAAGAACAGTAAGGCAAGCCCTACAAAAACTCCCTTTAATTATGGCAACTGCCAAGAGAAGAGCAAAAACAGGAGTGTGAACGAGATCTCAATAAACACAAAGAGGTGCCTCAGATTTATGAAGGAATCCCACGGCACCTAATGACACTCCCACAGGTGTCTGCACACCTTCTAGAAACCCGCCTCCAAGGGTAAATCTGAGCATACCTCGCACCTGTAGCTCCCATCAGCATCCACTTGGCATTGTGGGCTTTTGGCACCTCTAAAAATGCCTACACAGTTAAGTCACTTCTGATTACCTCCATCTGTGTACTTTTATTCTTGAATAGAAGTATCTCATCTCTGTTTATAGTTTAAACCACAAGCCTGGACTTAGGGCTCACACATGGAGACAGGAATACTAACAGCAATTTATAGAAGAGTAGGAGTGAGGTCTGAATTTTCCAGCAACAGCTTTCTCTTTTTTCTTGTTTCCAGAATGACTTTTCAGTCTTTTTCAATATATAAAAAAAACAAACCTGAGACTTTCTATAGGATTTGGTATATTATACTCGCTACTGTTACAGAAAGTCAACCTAAACCACAGCTGTAGTTCAAGAATTCACAAGAAAATTAAAGCCTTCCTGGAGGTTTGAAAACCAGTACTGAAAAGCCATCTTTTCATCTACTTCTTGCAATCTGCTTAAATATTGGAAAACCCACATTTTAAGCTTTACATATTCCCTATCCTCATAACAAGAAATTATAGCTTAGTGCTATGCTGCTTATATTGTATCAGTTTTCTAGCTGAATTTTGATTTGTTACAGGCAGAGATATTATATAATTAAGTTATGAATTTAAATACATTCACAGCATATTCAGAATATACATATGAATGCAAATGAATCAAAGATCATTTCTAATACAGAATAACATTCCAACTGGAAAAGAATCTGAACACAAAGGAAATACATATGTGATGGAAGTCAAAGGAAATAATTTCCCATCTCATGCTTCTTGAGAGGGAGGTCAGAAGCTGCTTTGTTTTGATATTCAGGAAAATCTGACCGGTTCAAGGACTACGAACACCCAGAAAACGTGTATATATTTAGTAAATTCTTTTTTGGTGTCATCTTTGGAACGCTTACAGTAACAGATGGAATAAAAGCGTGGCTCATAGGTAAGTCAGACTGACCTTCTGGGACAGGATTCATTTAACCCACAGGCAGATGGGTCAGCATACCTTGAAAGGATGTTACAAATCTCTGTCACCACTTAGCTAACGTTTGTCTGGGTCACTGAAGATCTAACAGTGCTCTCACTACCTCAGGTTCTGCAGAATTCAAGTGAATTCAGTAACACAAATCAAAGCCAGGACTTCTTTACCAAAATGCTAGTAAGCTTCCCCTGCAGGAGAATTTGTTACTGTTTTGCAAAGTTAATGTTATCAAGAAACGTGGCCTTCCTGAAAACACGACAAGATTGATAATGATCTTGCAGGGGCTGCACCAGGCATAGACTGCTGCTCTGTTTTCTTGAACCTCATTAGCATTGCACTGCTGATGCCACACAATGACAACGACAGCCCCAAGGGATCTGACTAACACAGGTTGCAGTGAAGGGAAGAAGAAAAAAATTCAAGGACAAACTTCATAAAAAAAAACAAAACAACATAAAGGATGTTATGCTTTGTAAATGCAAGCAGCTTTTGTTAACGGTGGAAGCAGGAGAATGCTGAGAATGTTTCCTTCTCCTGTTAAGCTCTCTGACAGGCTTACCTCTGAGGGCTGGATGCACGTTACAGCGAGCCTCAGCAGAGCTGTGCAGAAATCAGCTTGCTTTGGAGATGCCAAGGAAGCAGAGAGATGGCTTCACTGCTTGCACATCAGGTGAAGGAGGCTACTTTCACTTCCAAGTAAATGCAAGAGCTCACAATTACTTTAACAGGATACAGTGCTACCCTCACTGTTCAGGACACAAGTTCTGGTCTGTGCGCCCAGAGCATTAGCTAGCAATAAGCCACTGGTAAGAAGCTGGGAAGTGCTCCTACCCCTTACTGCCATTGGCCCTGGACACAGCTGTCACAGCCCTACAGGCAGTGTGAGCAGCCAGAGCTCGTGGGTGCTTTCCTCTGAGCTGCAACCAACACGCTGTGGCCCTTCTTACCTGCTGGTTCCTGAAACCAGTGAGATGGGTCTCCTATACCCCAGCTACATGAGTGTCACCCTCGACTCTTTCTGTCCTCTGGTGGAATGCACAGAAAACAGAAGTAGAAAGCTGCCCACAATTGAAAAATCTTATTTTGAAGTTATACAGATCTATTGTAGGATTACTTACTTACAAAGAATTATGGATAGACACAGTTGATTTCTACAGCGTTAAAAACTCATCTGTTATTTTTCCAATATTCCAAACCATTTTGAATAGAGGGGGATTATTAATACCAAGTGTTCGGGGATGGGAAGAAAAAAGAAAATATACAGCTGGTATCAAGTAACAAACTCAGTCCAGTACACATAGAGGCTGCTCTAAGGAAAAGAATTACACCATTTAAAAAAAAAAAAATTCACAGTATTGAGCAATTTAAGAAAGAGTAATTTCCATCATTCAGAAACCCAGCTTAATGATCCTTCTCAACTTGAAGTGCATTTGTCTACAGTACTGAGAAAATAAAGACTACTATAAAAAATCATCTCCACTCACGCTTTTTTTTTTTTTT